>JAGIQG010000019.1:12983168-13402988 GCA_024679065.1 Sphyrna mokarran
CTCGGCTGGAGGGTCCCAGTGCTGTAATGTCAGCCCAGTGCACTCACAGAATGATAAAATAGTCAGCTGACCAGCTGAATCACTATGAATAAGAACCTGATTGTAATAGTGGGAAGCTTGGAGTGACCCAGGGCTACGCTACAAGTTTGGAGAAATGAAGTTTCTTTATTAAACCCTTTCTTTAATTTATAAGTTGGAGTAAATTTTATTACATTTTCATTATCTGCATTTTGAAGAAGTCCTTCTGAAGAAATACTCCGTTGCTGGACTTTAAGTTGACAGAGTGAGCAATTGCAGGGCCTTGCTGACAACAGCTAAGATCTGACCCTAGTGATTCACAAGTACTTATGGCCCAAGAAGAGATGTTTCCGGATGATTGAAATTCAAGATTTATTCCTTTTGAAACCTTTCAACTATGAGGGTATCATTGGCATGCCTCCCATGTCTCCCCTCCTCCATGACTTTATGATGCTCAAATTGCCCTCAGCATCCCCTTGGTCTTCCTGCACCTCCCTATCTTTATCTTCTGAGGAGGGATCCTCCTGCAGTTAACCCTCTGGCTGATCAGATACTTGGACAATTGCACCTTGCCTTGCATTGCCTCTCACTGAAAGGAGACTTGTGGATGATAGACCGTTGGTATTACTAATTAACTCCACAGACTGGATTTCTGCTCCTCAGCCTCAGGTTGATGTTTACCTCCCTTTGATCTGAGTGTTGAGATAGTGGTGCATCTTTATTATAGGAATGAGTTTTGACCCTCCTTCCCACACTGTCTGCGCATCATTGATTTATCCAGATACTCACAATGTGCAGGTCGAGATACCACCTATTATTCTCCAGCCTCCCCCACTAATACTGGATCCTGGCCTTGACCCCTATGCAGTGCCTCCTATTGGAACGTCTTGTGCAGACACCTTCCCCTCCATTAGCGATGAATGAGGATTCATACAAAATCTCTCTGGACAGCTGGATCCATTCTTACTTTTGCCTCCATTGTGGAAAGAGATATTGGAGAGAAGAATGGGTGAAGGGTGCAGAGTACAAAATGTGAACAAGAAAACAATGGGAGAGGTTGGGCAGCTAAACTTTGGAACCTTAGATTACATTGTTCCCCATACGACCTTACTCCTGGAACTCCACCACACACATTGAGGTGAGCAGCATTCCATTCCACAGGTGTGGAGCCCTATGGGAAGGGTGAGAACTTGTGACTTACATCATTGAACAATGGTGAGGTGCATTGGCCCAAACAAGGGCACCGGTGTGTGGCAACACAGTAACTTCATAGGTAGCTTCATTGTACTTCACTATTAATGCAAGCCTTACTTGTGACTAATAAATAAACTTTTTAAACCAATGTGGCCCTGAGCTCCATTCATTCACTTGGCATAATCATTAGCATTCATTTGCTCATAGTGAATGAATGGAATCTGTTAGGTTATTGACAAATGGTATTCATTAACCTGTGAATCCCCTTTACTGATGGGAATGACACAATTGATGCCCCTTTCACTACAGCCTTCACTCCTCAAGGCTGCATTCCTGCCTTTCACTATGTAGCCTTATCAAATCTGACCAAAACTGTTGAGTTGCGCTGAGCCCTTTCAAATCATGATATTAGAACTCTCACTTGCTCTTCCTTCTGGACAATGGGATCTGAGTTCCATGTTAGTGAGCTAGATCCTGTCTAATGTAGCAGCCCTAACAAGTGAATATGCGTTGCAAGAAGCATCTCCAGAGTCCAGTTTAATGGTCTCTTGCACTTCATTAGATTTCTCCCAAAGAGAATCAATCTTATTCTTGATTTGGAAAGCCTCCCTTTGACCTGAGTGTTGTAGTGCTGTATCTTTATTACAGGAATGAATTTTGACCTTCCCTCCCACACTGTCTGCATACCATTGATTTATCCAGATCCTCACAATATGCAGGTCGAGATGCCATCAGTTTCCCTCACTAATACTGGATCCTATCATTGTGCTGATGGACATGCCACCTCGAGTCCATCACTTGTGAGAGATCCATGCCTCACGTGACCTTGTGCCATGCCATCTGGAGACTATGTGCACTATCGTTGCAGAGGTCCACCCCCTGCCCCAAATCCCATATCAGCTCCACAACCATACCCTGTACAATATCTTCTCCATTTCCAGACTGCAAATGCTCTCAGTTACCATCACCAAACCCTCTGCAGCCCAGTACAGAGCCTACCTCACTCATGGGCAATGGGATAGCCCTGCACACCAAGCTGTGCATCACTTCTGTGAAGCACACAGCGCTTGCCTCCTCCCTGTAACTAGGGTTCACAATGCTTCCAAAGATTGCTTCTGCTGTACACTCATTGCACTTTTGTTTCTTTCTCTGGTATCAGACTGTGAGGTCCACACTGCTTGTTATGTGTAACTACTATCCATTCACAGCATTTTATGACACCTATCTCCAGTCCCTGAACTAAAACAGGAACCTTGACATAGTTCCTGTTTCCAAAGATTACTACGGACAACAATGACTTTCACAAATCACTGAAGCTCCAATCATTTGGTGTTCATGTGAACCATCCCTAATGTGCCACAGAGGCACCCACCCTATAATGTGCAGGCATAAAAGGTAAAATTGTCATAGTCCCAGATGATCATAGATGATCTGACTAGTGGTGATTTAACCTCAGGCCAGGGATAAGGTTAAGAAGGCGGGGCCTTCATGAATAACTTCAGCCGATACAAGAATTGATCATGCGCTGTTGGCATCACTTTGCATCACAAATTAGCTGTCCAACCAACTGAGCTAACCAGCTCCCCTGCATAAATATGTCCTGTCCCCATCTGTGTGATGACCTTCCAGAAGTACATGTGCTATACCCTTGGCTTCCCTATTTGTCTGCAGCCTTAGTACGATCCAGCTTCTCTCCATCTTGTCTTCCCTCTGCCTTCCTTTACTGGTCTGCTTCATTATTCCTCCTTCTCCCTTTAGACCTTCGTTACATGAGTCCCACGATGCATTTCTGGCCAGGTGAACACTCGTGTGTGGTGGGAGGATGGGGGAGGGCCCCTATACTCCCCATCTCCAGGAACAGTACTGATTTGAGTCAGTGACACAGGAGGGTCCATGGTGCTGACCATGAAGACCAGCCCGGCATGGAGATGGAGGTCAGGAACTGGTCTTTATGGGTGGCACGTTGGCACAGTGATTGGCATTGCTGCCTCACAGCACTAGGATCCCCAGGTTCATTTCTGATCTCGGGTCATTGCCTGTGTGGAGCTTGCATATTGTTTCTGTGTCTGTATGAGTTTTCTTCAGATGCTCCAATTTCCTCCCACAGTCCAAAGATGTGCGGTTTAGGTGGATTGACTGTCTTAAATTGACTCTAGTGTCAGGGGGATGAACAGGGTAAATGTGAAGGTTACAGGAATGGGGCTTTGGTGGGATTGTGGTCATTACAGACTTGATGGATCAAATAGCATCCTTCTGCACTGTAGGGATTATATGTTTTCACCACTCCCAATCACTCTCTTTGCCCCAACCAATGCCATCTCATGCTCCCCTCCTGGTCCTATGGGTCTTTATAGCTCTGTGCCATTTAGTGCCAATTTCTGACAACCATGCCTCCAGCCTACACACACACAATTGTGTCAAAATCCTAGATCTCCCTCCCTCACCGCACTGTAGGTGTGCCTACATCTTGTTTACAGCGTGGGGTTCAAGAAAGCAGTATCCCACCATCCTTGCAAGGTTGATTAAGGATGGACAATGAATGCTGGCCTAGTCAGTGGAGTCCATAACGTTCAACTGAATTAAAAAATACAAGTCCTCAGACCTCTGGGTGAAACACCGAACAACCTTTATTACACTTTCTGGATCATCAGTCTGCTCTTCCTTTATCATAGGGAGAAAAATTGAAAACAGTACACCACAACTTGAGTTAAATAGTTTTTGGATTCCTGCTGCGTTAGAGAATCTCGGGATTAATCTATTCATGAGTTCCCAACCTGCAAAAACTGCACAATTAAAATGAAAGCAAGCTGAAGCTCTTTGGGGACAGGTGATATATGCTTACTTTGCTGTCACTTTCCCTGCTTAGCTGTTCTGTTCACATCAGTCAGGCAGCATTAAAATTGAGGTTCTATTTATTTGCTTTCAGACAGTCCCGCTCACTGTGCTATGTAATGGTGCAAGTCCCTGCAGAGACTAAGAGGCACAAGGTTACTGAATCAGAACACATTAAAATCAAGAGTATTAGTTAAAATTACGTCACAAAGTTGATACATTCCTGCTACATGCTGCATGACATAAAGGGCCAATTGGATCAGTTGGCTAGATGCTTGATGTGTGGTTCAATTCCCATTCCTACTGAGGTAGACTTGTGATCTATTTGGGATGATACGGTGGCTCAATGGTTAGCACTGCAGTCTCACAGGGACCTGGGTTCAATTTCCTGCTTGTCATACTGTCTCTGCAGAGTCTGCACATTCTCCCCATTTGCTTCGATATACTATTGTCACATGTATTAGTATACAGTGAAAAATATTGTTTCTTGTGTGTTATACAGAGAAAACTTTCATAGAGGAGGAAACAAAAGAATGCAGAATGTAGTGTTACAATCATAGTTAGGGTGGAGAGAAAGATCAACTTAATGCAAGGTAAGTCCATTCAAAGTCTGATAGCAGCAGGGAAGAAGCTGTTATTGAGTCGGTTGGTGCATGACCTCGACTTTTGTATTTTTTTCCCAAAGGAAGAAGATGGAAGAGAGAATGTCTGCTGTGCATGGAGTCCTTAATTATGCTGGTTGCTTTGCTGAGGCACTGGGAAGTGTATACAGGGTCATTGGTTGGGAAGCTGGTTTGCATGAGGGATTGGGCTACATTCATGACCTTTTGTATTTCTTTGCGCTCCTAAGAAGAGCAGGAGCCATACCAAGCTATGATAAAACCAGAAAGAATGCTTTCTATGGTGCATCTGTAAAAGTTGGTGAGAGTCGTAGCTGACATACCAAATTTCCTTAGTCTTCTGAGAAAGTAGAAGCGTTGATGGACTTTCTTAACTACAGTGTCGGCATGGGGGGACCAGGACAGGTTGTTGGTGATCTAAATACTAAAATCTTGAAGACCTTGGCCCTTTCTACTTCATCCTCGTTGATGTAGACAGGGGCATGTTCTCCTTTATGCTTCCTGAAGTCAATGACAATCTCTTTCAATTGTTGATATTGAGGGAGAGATTATTATTGCTGCAGCAGTTTTCTGTATCTGTGTGGGTTTCCTCCCACAGTTGGAAAGTCGTGCTGGTTGATGCACTAACCATGCTAAATTCTCCCTCCCCAAACAGGCGCCAGAGTGTGGCGACTAGTGGATTTTCACAATAACTTCATTGCGGTGTTAATGTAAGCCTACTTGTGACACTCTGCCACATGTTTTATATGAAATGTGCCTCTTAACCTATTGAACTAACTGTTTTTAAGAGTCCAAAGATCTCTCATGAGCTCTGCCTAAATACCTATCTACCAGTGGTGCTTGGTCACATGGATCTACGATCAATTTAATTGTGTCAATCACATTGATCTGCGTACTGAAAATTGTGCCTTTTATCTCTACCGTGATTAACTGCATCTGGCAGATTCTGTCACATCGCTGTATGTTGCTGTCTGGGATGTACCTCCACAGTCTAGACCACTACAATCACACAACAATGACTTTTGCATTTGCTTGATAACTGCCTCTGCATAAATCAGTTCTTTTGTCAACACATACTATGGGATTTGTTTTAATCTGAATTAAAAGAGCCAACAATAAACATCAAAACACTTGTCTCATTTGATTTCTATATATTAGTTAATGGTTACTTGCTGCTGTTCACTATCAGAAGCTTACAGAAATCTAACCCTTCCTGCTATTCAGAATGATTGAAATCACATACTTTTTAATTTTTTTTAAGGGTCATTTTCCTGAGCTACTGATGCATTGTTTTGCAGTAAGTCACACATTGATCTCTTTCCAGCATACTGATTTCATATAGTTTATCCATCCTTCCTTTCTCAAAACATGTTGAGTCTGTATGATTGGAGAGGATGTACATCTTTGAGTCACTGCCAAAGGCATGAGCACATATGGCACTCAGCTAGTTCACAGACCCAAGCAAGACTTATTCAAATAAAGTGCTGGAAATAACCATGAGATACTTGGCAACACATCAAGGCAAGAAACAGGAGCAGTTGCAACATACAGTAATAAAAATGCAGTTTATTCTGCAGTAGAGAACAGAAAATTCTGGAAATACTTAGCAGTCAGGCAGCATCTGTGGATAGAGAAACAGAGCAAATGGGCAGGGTTTTCCTGCCAGATTCACCCGAAGAAGGAAAATCCCGCCACAGGTCAACAGACCTTTGCATAGTCCGTCCACTGCTCACTACAAATCCCATGGTGGGCGGGTCTGGAAAATTCCAGTCAATGGGTTAATTTAGTTAAGAGGCTCTGCACAATTGTAGGACAAATGGAAAACATGAATTATCATTCCACGTGAGGCTTGATGCTAATGCAATCCGAACAGGAACTTATCTGGGAAGTTTTGGATCTCCCACTCAATCAAGTCCCAAGACGGACAGGAATCCCACTCTGCAGGATGTTGGCTAGTCACAGACGGGCAACTGCTCACCACCAGGACAGGACCAGCAGGGGTGATGGCCATTACTGATTACATACTCGAATATTTAGCAACTGGATCCTCGAAGAGAAATGGGGTGAGATGAATTTGCAGGATAAATGGGGTGATGGGCGTGGTGGTCATTGGCAAGGAATGGGGTTGAGAGTCTGAACCATGGGCAAGGGCATGTTTTTCAGCACTTCCTTTTCCTAGAATGCTCAATTGGGCACTGGGTGTCTATGAATGTGCATGCCTCGGCAGAATACTGGTAAACCTGTTTTACTGGATGGCTCTCTGAGTACAGGAACTCTGTTAGGTCCCTTAGCCACCAATAAATCCTGGTGGGCTGATAGATAATTGCTCTCAAGCAGCTCTTTAACCTTGTACGCTGCTGCGAGAGGACAGGATTCCCATATCAGGCACTTTCCACTACTCAGTGATTGTGGAATACATTTCCTGCCACTGAGAGTTGGATGTGGGCCCTCCAGCTCAATTTGCCCTGCCTGCACCCACATCCCCCCCCCTCCAATTCAGTTGGCTCCCCCCCCAATATTTCAGGTTGATGACCTTTGATTATCAAGACTTTAGTCTTTTTGCAGAAGGTTGCAGTTTTTAAAGCCAGTCCCCTGGTCTTGCACTGGGGGGGGGGTTTCCGTTAAATGTCAGAACAATAAGCAACTCGCCAAGAGGAACAGTCAATCTGTCATTTAATACCAAGTGTGAACCAGAGCAGGGGGTGTCTTTGGAGCACTTCATGTCACACTGTTAGCATGGCAAAGTTAAATGGGCTGAATGGCTTTCAACAATGCTATAAATTCTAGAAAAGCTAAATAGTCAAGACATTTCTTATGAAGAGTGATATTGATTGAAATGTTAACTCTCTCCACACATGCTGCTACATCTGTATTTCCACCCCTTCCATTTTTAACATCTCAAGAGAAAACTTAAGTAGACTTGGAAACCTTAGGACTAGAGAACCAGGTGGCATGGTAGCATAGTGGTTAGCACTGCTGCTTCATAGCTTCAGGGGCCTGGGTTCAATTCCTGGCTTGGGTCACTGTCTGTGTGGAGTTTGCACATTCTCCTTGTGTCTGTGTGGGTTTCCTCCGGGTGCTCTGGTTTCCTCTCACAGTCCAAAGATGTGTGGGTTACGTTGATTGGCCAAGCTAAAATTGCTCTTTAGTGTCCTTAGATACGTTAGAGGGTTAGATACATAGGTTAATGGGTAAAATATTTGGGAGTAGGGCCTGGGTGGGATTGTGGTCAATGCGGACTTGATGGGCTGAATGGCATCTTTCTGTACTTTATGGTTTCTATGATAAAACCCAAGGCTAGAAGAGAGAACAAAATATATTTCACATTCATTTTGGTTGATCGAACCAGGGCAGGACTTACTCTGTTAATGGGCGTTGGGGAGAATTTAGAAAAATAGGATCTAGTTTCATAGCTCCTTTAAAGTAAAATCACAGGAGTGGTGGAGGAGACATTCAGCATGCTTGGTTTCATTGGTCAGAACATTGAATACTGAATTGGGACGTCTTGTTGAAGTTGTACAAGACATTGGTAAGGCCACACTTGGAGCACTATGAACAGTTCTGGTGATCCTATTATAGAAAGGATATTATTAAACTAGAATGAGCGCAGAAAAGATTTACTAGGAAGCTATCAGGACTTGGTGGTTTGAGTTATAAGGAGAGACTGGAAAGGCTGGAACTTTTTGCTCTGGAGTATAGGAGACTTAGGGGTGATCTTACAGAGGTCTATAAAATAATGAGGGCCATAGATCAGCTAGATAGTCAACAGTTTTTTTCCCAAAGATAAGGGAATATAAATATAGAAAGCATAGGTTTAAGGTGAGAAGGGAGAGATACAGAAGTGTCCAGAAGAGCAATATTTTCACACGGGGATGGGGGTGGGGGGTGCGGAGTATGGTTTGACTGTCTGGAACAAGCTGCCAGAGGTAGTAGTAGAAGCAGAAAAATGTTATCTTTTAAAAAACATTTAGACAGTTATATGGATAAGATAGGTATAGCAGTGTAAGGACTAAACATGAGCAATTGAAACTAGCTTAGTGGTTAAAAAAGGGCAGCATGGACAAGTTGGGCTGAAGGGTCTGCTCCATGCTGTAAATCTCTATGACTATGACAAGGTCCTTGAACATGTTATCACCTCCCAAATCTACGCTCATCTTTCCTGTAACTCTGTGCCTAAATTCTGTGCACAGCTTGCCCTGTTTCAAATGACGAGAAAGGTGTGTTTCCATGCCTATGACTTAACCTGCCGGTGGTGTGGGGTTTCAAAAAGATTTGCTCTAATCTATCCTCTAATCAATTTTGTTCACATTGATCAATTTTGCTTTGGAACTATCTAAACAACGTTTTCCATACAACTTTCCATAGAATCTCTACCAAGCAGTCGAGTCTACACCAGCTTCGCGAAAGAGCATTTCAACCATGCCCTCTCCATTGCAGTATCCTCATAATCCTGTGCATTTACCTTGGCTAATCAACCTAACCTACATACTGTTGGACATTATGGGGGCAAGTTTTCCATCCCGCCCACCACAGGAATTGTAGCGGATGGGAGGTGGATCATGCAAAGGTCTGTTGACCTCAGGCTTTTCCAATTTTGGGGCAATGCAGTGGGAAAATTCCTCCCTTTGGAGAAAATTAGCATAGCCAACCCATCCAACCTGCACATCTTTAGACACTAAAAGGCAATTTAACATGGCCAATCCACCTCACCTGCACATCTTCGGACACCAAAGGATAATTTAGCGTGGCCAAACTTTCCTGGGTAAGATGTTCCCACAAAACTGTCCATTCTTTTGTAAATTATTTCTTTACATTCCAACTGAATCTACATCTCAGTTTATACTCCTATTTACTTATTCTGCCTATCTCTTACTGATACACATAGCTGTGATTTATCTATATCCTGGAACTTTGGATCAGTGGTAGTATTTGTGTCCCTGAGTCAGAAGGATGTGGCAAGTCATATTGCAGTTTTACAGAACCTTAGTTAGACCGCATTTGGAATAGAGTGTTCAATTCTGGTTGCCACACTACCAGAAGGATGTGGACGCTTTGCAGAGGGTACAGAAAAGATTTACCGGGATGTTGTCTTGTATGGTGGGCATTAGCTATGAGGAGAGGTTGGAGAAACTTGGTTTGTTCTCACTGGAGCGACGGAGGTTGAGGGGAGACCTGATAGAAATCTATAAGACTATGAGAGGTATGGACAGAGTGGACAGTTGAAGCTTTTTCCTGGGGTGTAGGAGTCAATTATTAGGCAGTATCGTTTAAGGTGCGAGGAGCAAGGTTTAAGAGAGATGTACGAGGAGAGTAATGGGTGCCTGGAACTCATTGCCATGGGAGGTAGTGGAAGCGGATAAGATAGTTACATTTAAGAGGCATCTTGACAAGTATATGAATGAGATGGGAATAGAGAGATATGGTCCCTGGAAAGGTAGGAGTTTTAGTTAAATCAGGCAGCTTCGTCGATGCAGGTTTGGAGGGCCGGAGGGCCTGTTCCTGTGTTGTAATTTTCTTTGTCCTTTGATCTTTAAGAATTACTATCACTGCATTAACCATTTCAGTTCCTCTTGTCATGGTCACACAGTAGTAAATTATGAACTATAAGTATGAACTTATGAAATATGAATTCAAAATGTACACTTTTCAGTAATGCAAAATGGAGGTGAGAGGTCAGGTGACCTTTTTTGTCAACACATGGAACTGTAAGAACACTGAGTTTATTTTCATGTCTGGACAAGTCTTCTTAATGTCATTTAAATTCAAATGACCTTTCCTGTGATAATTGCTGCAGTTCTCCAACTAATTAAAAAGGCATGGTTTAGAATACTCTTGCAGCTTCTGAGATTCCAAACTTGAAATCTAGAAACAATTGATGTAAAAAGCTCTATTTTATCAAGATGGTATGTGGCAAAATAATATTTAGAACTCCATTATGTGACAACAGTCTAACCATGAGAAAATATTTGAGAACAATGGGAAGATCTGCTATGGTCACATGACAGAGCCAAAGGGGTGGGATTTCCTGGCTGTGCTCACCATAAAACTGGAAAATCCCATCCCAAGTCAACTGACCTTTCCATATTCCCTTATCACCCGCTATGATTCCCATGGCAGATGGAATGGGAAAATTCCTCCCCTGGTTTCTGAAAAGGGTCTTAAGAAGGCACATTCTGGTCAGGCAGGCAGAAATACCCATCCCAATCCTGCCCAAGGATACCCGCTCTGAAGCCAGCTGCAGGCAGGGTGTTGTGTTGGTCTTGGCTCTTTACCCAGTGATCCATTCCAGGCATCCTCTATTGAACCTTGACTGGAGTTTAGTAACAGAACATAAAACAACAATGAATGTATGCCACCAGAACTTTTCTCCAGTGTGTATGGAAAAGATTACAGGCCTAAATTGTTTCAAGTCTTCATCCTGGGGAAAAGCCAGCATAACAAAGAACAAACTCTTGAAATTATAAGACGTGAACATGTGCTACTTTTATAATGACAACCTTTTCCTCAGTATGTGTTGTCTTCGACTGTGAGTGTGAATGTAGCTGGGTATATTTGGATGTTGAGCAATAAATATTTATTGTTCTTTAAAAATTTAAGTCAAAACTGTCATTTGTTGGTTCCTGACAATTAAAGCACTCAGGACTTAAAACCCCTTTTATTCAACATGCTGCCTTTAGTAAGTAGATGAGCAGAAATGGAACGGCATCTTGCCTATCCCTCCAGCCCATAGCATTTCAATCCATTCATTCATGCAGATCGATTTTACTGGAATTTTAACTCGCCTTTCTTTCAGTCCATCAGCATCATCATACACTTTTGGAAGGAATAAATGACAAAGGAATACCCAATGAATGGCAGGACATTAGGAAACTCAGAGGGATATGGTTTTCCTTGTCCATCATCCCTGATTGCAACAGGACAGGTAAATGGGGTAGTTAAGAAGGCATACAGGACACTTCAACAGTCATAACGTAGATTATAAGTAAAAAGTCTTATAACATCAGGTTAAAGCTAATTTGGTAGCAAAAGTCACTATGTTTTGGAGCGTTGCTTCTTTATCAGGTAAATGAGAGTTCTGTTCACAAGCAAGGCATATAAAGATACAAACTCAATTTACAAAATAATGGTTGGAATGCCATTACCTGATATGCTGCAGGAAAGGATGTCCGGAGGCATGGTACAGACGCTGCAACAATGGATGAATGAACACCAGTCAACAATCACTAGGCAAGAGTATTCTCTGCCTTTTGGGGAACCCTTTAACAGTCACGGGCATTTGGCCTCTGATCTTCGGGTAAACGTTCTCCAAGGTGGCCTTCACGACACATGACAGCGCAGAGACTGATAGCCAAGTTCCACACACATGATTACGGCCTCAACCAGGATCTTAGGTTCATGTTACACTATCTATAACACCCACGACTTGTTTGGGCTTGCAAAATCTCACTAACTGTCCTGTCTGGAGACAATACACATCTCTTTAACCTGTGCTTAACGCTCTCTCCACTCACATTCTCAGTACCTTTAAGACTTGATTACCTGTAAAGACTCACATTCCAACCATTGTTTTGTAAATTGAGTTTGTGTCTTTATATGCCCTGTTTGTGAACAGAACTCCCACTTACCTGACAACGGAGCAGCACTCCGAAAGCTAGTGGCTTTTGCTACCAGATAAATCTGTTGGACTTTAACTTGGTGTTGTGAGGCTTGTAAGCGTGTTTACCCCAATCCAATGCTGTCATCTCCACATGTAAATTACAAGAACAAGGAAATTATGTTGGAGGTGTGCAATACTGAGAAAACCACCCAGCAAGTCATGGTCATAATGGCTTAGGTACGATTCTACCGCAAAAAGACCCATCAACTGTCGCTATGATGAGCAAATCATCAATACCCTTTAAGCAATCTTATTCAAGAAGCAGAGAAAGAAGTACTGTCAATCACATGAGGCACCTTACATTTTCAGCTCCATTTGTATGGAAGTGAGTTGGGAGTCATCAGTAAACTTATTCAACAAGTCATACAGTAAACTGATCGAGTACTGTGTTACAAAGCATGAATACTTCTCTTGATTTTTAAATCAGCCTGTAGTAAGTACAGTAATTGGCTACCACCAGTTAGCCATAGCCTGATGGGTATTCATAAGGGCATCGGCAATGTCAAGACACAAGCAGAGCCTGATGGTTAAAAGGGCTAACTCCGTATCAGGCTAAGGACTGTGGGGGCAACAAAGAACAGGATGTGCAGCTATGGAACAAGCACAGGAGTTAGTTAGACACTGGCTGGTGCTATGTTTTGAGCAGAGAGTGATTGAACACAAGCCCCTGTGTTCCTGAGAGAACTATGACTCCTGACGGAGGTATGACTCTGCAGCATTTGTGGTCAAAAAGATAGTGATTGATTAGTGCCTGGCATGGGAGCATGTGACTGGAAACATGATCAGTGCCAATAGGATCTGTATCAGATTAAAAAACATGGAAACATCGGCAGCAGTAACTCAGGATCAACCATTTCAGAAGAAGCTGCAAAGCTGCGAATCTGGGACTTGGAGACATAGGAAGAAAGGCAACGAGGAGGTAATCTGATCACTTTCCCTTACCATAAGTAGTATCTCTAAGTCCAAGTCGTGCAACATAGTAGCACAGTAGTTAGCACCGCTGCCTCACAGTGCCAAGGAGCGGGATTGATTCCTGGCTTAGGTCACTGTCTGTGTGGAGTTTACAAATTCTGTCTGCATCTGTGTGGGCTTCCTCCAGGTGCTCCAGTTTCCTCCCACGGTCTGAAAGACGTGCTGGTTAGGGTGCATTGATCTGAACATGTGCCAGACTGTGGTGACTAAGGGGAATTTCACAGTAACTTCATTGCAGCATTAATTAAATCTTACTTGTGACTAATAAATAAACTTTAACTTTAATTTTACAGAGAGCCTGAGCCTGTCAATTCTCCAATGTTTCCTCTGAGGGGCAGCTGTTTTGACAACCTAAAGGGTGTCTGGGTTCTTAGCCAAGCTTATTATGTATGCTTACCTGGAAATCCAGGAATTTTCCCAACTCTTAATATCCACCTCGAGGATGAAAATCCAAGCCAGTGAATCCAGGCTTGTTCCAATGTTGTAAGTGGTGAGCTTGAGAATTGGGGAGCAGTTAAACAATTCCTTGGAACGTATGTTTCTGAATTTTGGAGTTCTAGTCTGGCAAGGTTACCGAGTATGGGGTGAATGGCATCCCTGGGAAATGATATATGACATCTGGGGCAAATTTACAAATATGTATCAGTCTTGTAAAATAGAAGTCAATTTATCATCTTTGCAACAGTGGAAAACAATCCAACTGGTTGGGGCAGAGATTTAACTTGTAATATACTGAAAGAGCTTCAATCAAACAAAACTGATTTTTGGCCAAAGTTGTTTTTAAGTATGTTGGGATTTCCTGTGGTCAAGCTAGCCTGAAACTTATCAAAAGGATACAAGGGATTGGATACATCAGCTTGGCACCAGCAGAAGAAGTTGTGCTTTTTTAATTCATTTGTGGGACAAGGGCATTGCTGGCCGAGGGCAGTTGAGAGTCAACCTCATTGCTGTGGTTCTGGATTCACATGTAGGCCAGACAGGTAAGGATGGCAGATTTTCTTCTCTAAAGAATATTAGTGAACCAGATGGGTTTTCCGATCATCGACAATGGTTTCATAGTCATCAGCAGATTCTTAATTCCAGATATATTTTATTGAATTCAAATTCCATTATCTTCTGTGGCAGGATTTGAATCCTCAGAACATTAGCCGAGTTTTTGAATTAATTGTCTGGTGGAAATACCACAGGCCACCACCTCCTCATCATTGAAGACAGAGTTTTGGAGCCAGTGTTTTCTTATATGGGCATTGGAATGTAGGCTAAATGCAGTAAGGCCTAAAAACATAATGGGGCCTGAAGGGTCCTGAGCCTCCTTGCTGACTCAATCTGATTGACTGCATTGAACAATGCAATCAGGTCTCTAATCAATTCATTGGCTGGTTGCCAAGGAACATTTAGGGCATGACAATGTCAACACAAATGGATTGTGTTCAGTGAAAAACTCAGGGCCAAAGTTCACAGAAGGGGACAACATCTGGAATAAGAGAAAAGGCTGATTTCCATGCAGCAAAATCTTAGCCTAGTTTTATGCGTAAGTAGAAATCAATCTTAAGTTGCAGATATTGGCTATTGTCTCAGTAGCTACAAAATGAAGGAATATATGTTTAAGTATTTAAAGTCAACCTGGTATCTATTAGAGGTTAAAACATACAGGTTTGTACAACAACATCACCCTTCAGTGAAATGTCTTGTGCTGAACCAGCATGGTCACAAAATTCCTCCTCCTGTTTCCATATAAGGAGGAGGTTTTGCTGTTATGAGGGGAGAGTGGAGATACTTTTCTTGCTCCTCAAATGTACTTGCGAGGACCATGTAACAAGCCAAAATAGCCAGCTATCACGATGAATTGTTTGAAACACAATGTACAATTTTGAACACATATTTTCAATTTGCTGAAGCTAATTTTCTTGAAGTTGGCAGTGACAAACGAGGAACAATAAAGATGGCACCATCGCAACCCGCTCATCAAATGCAAGATTACTTAAACTGATCCTTTGGGGACTTCCACAGTTCAGTATTACAAGCCTCTACTTTGTTTGCATTCCTACTTAAACATCCTTGGAACGAGGCTGCCTACATGGGAAAAATACCACAAGTTCAGAGTTATGTCACTTGCGAGAGTGAATTAATTTAAGAGGCCACCGAGCTTTGTTTATTTTTCACCAACGACCTATAATGAAAAGTTCGTGCTATCAATCAGAATAAGTGAGTGTTGTTCGAATGTGTGACACTTGGTGAGTCAGTGAAAGTATTTGACAAAGTGAAATGTGATAAGGAGTTAATGACTGAATGCCACAAAACAAAGACTGACTATGAGGTGTGGTTGAGGGTTGGCCACGATCACTGGTTTCAGAAAATCTTGCCAAATAAATGAAACAAAACCTTGTTTCCTTGTATATTTCCAACAAGTTCGTTCTCATAAATTAATAGAATCACGTAAATGATTTTCACTTAATACAGAAGAAGGGAAAAAAAATCAGAAGTCAGATTCCTATCGAGATGTTATTTTTCAACAGTAGATCAATCATTTTAATAGCCCACTTATCACTTCAGAAGCTGATTGCCTCCACTCCCTGATTTGTTGAAGTCTGTTAGTAAGGGAAGTCATTTGTATTTGCCATTCTCAAACGGATACAGACTGTGTCCTCTCTTGGGTGATTATTTAACTCTCAGTGCTGCCTGAGTTAGTAGTGGGGCTGCCAAGCACCTTTTCACGATCCTAATAACCTTAAGGTGTTCAGAGGTGTTACCAATGGTCTCAGCTTTATAACTCTTGCCTCAGTATTTGCAGATTCAGGTCCCAAGACAACTACTGAAAGGTTTGCAATTATGTCACATCTTTCACAATCACCAGACACCCCAAAGTGCTTTACAGCCAATGAAATACTTTTGAAATCTAGTGGTTGTTGAAATGCATGATAAAGGACATAATCAGTAATATGTCAGGAGCGGCACCAGGCATAGCTAAGAATTAGGTGTCAACCGGATAAGGCTAGCTGGTGTGGCACTGTGGCACTTCTGTCTCACAGTGCCAAGGACCTGTGTTTGATTCCAGACTTGGGTCACTGTGTGGAATATACACATCCTCCTTGTGTCTACATGAGTTTCCTTCAGATGCTCTGGTTTCCTCCCACAAGTCACAATTCTGGTTAGATGCATTGACCATGCTAAATTCTCTCATAGCATACCCAAACAGGCTCAGGAGTGTGGCAACTAGGGGATTTTCATAGTAACTTCATTGCAGTGTTGATGTAAGCCCAATTGTGACACTAATAAATAAACCATTAGAACACAGATGCCAAATGTAAGAAGCAGCAAGTGATAAACGAGCTGAATGATCTCACAACATATGGGATCAGATCTAAGTGCTGCAGTCCTGCCACATTCAGTTGTGAATGGTGGTGGACAATTGAACAACCCAACTGGAAGAGGAGGCTCCATAGTTATCTCCATCCTCAGAGAACAGGGAACCCAGTACATCAATGTAAAAGATAAGGCTGAAGCTAGACTAATAATCCAGAAACTCAACTAATGTTCTGGAGACCTGGGTTTGAATCTCGCCATGGCAGGCAGTGGAAATGGAATTCAATAAAAAATATCTAGAATTAAGAATCTACTGATGACCATGAAATCACTGCCAATTGTCAAACAAACTCAACTAGTTCATTAATGTCCTTTAGAGAAGGAAATCAGATGTCCTTACCTGGTCTGACCTACATGTGACTCCAGAGCCACAGCAATGTGATTGACTCTTAATTGCCCTCCATGGGAACTAGGGATGGAAAATAAATGCTGACCAACTAATAATGCCCCATGTCCCACAAATGAATAAAATAAAATCTTCAGCTGTGCCAAGTGGATGATCCATCTTGGCTCCCTCGAGAGGGCTCTATCATCACATTTCATGTGATATCAAGAAATGACTGAAAGGATTGCTTACTTCAAAGACTATGGGCCTTGCCAAAATTCCAGCGATGCTCCTGAAGACTTACGTTCCATAACTTGCTGTGCCTGTAGCCAAGCTGTTCCAGTACAGCTGCAACACTGGCATCTACCAGCTAATGTGAAAAATTGATCTGTTATGTCCTGTACACAAAAAAAAGGACAATTCCAACCTGACTAATGACTGCCCCATCAGTCTACTCTAGATCATTAGTAAAGTGATGGGAGGGATCATCAACAGTGTGATCAGATAACACTCACTTATCAATAGCCTGATCATTGATGTTCAGTTTGGGTCCTGAGGGTTACTCAGCTCCTCACCTAATTTCAGGCCTTGGTCCCAACATGGACAACAGAGCTCAACCTCAGAGTTAAGGTGAGAGTGAGTGCTCTTGATATATCAAGATAGCATTTGACTCGGTGTGGCATCAAGTAACCCGAGCAAAACTGAAGTCATTGGGAATCAGGAAGATAAGTCTATGTTGGCTGAGGTTGCACCTGTCACAAAGAAAGATGGTTGTCGTTGTTGAAGAGCAATCTTCTCAGTTGCAGAATGTCACTGCAAGAATTCCTCTGGGTGGTGTCCTGGATCCGACCATCTTCAACTGGTTCATCAATGACCTTCCTTGCACCATGAAGTCAGACATGGGGATGTTCGAAGCTGATTGTACAATGTTCAGCATTATTTGCGACTCCTCAGATACTAAAGCAGTCCTTATCAAAATTCAACAAGACTTGGGTAGTAGCAGGCTTGGGCTGACAAATGAGAAGTAACATTTGTGACACACAAGTGTCAGGCAATGACCAATTTCAATTAGAGAGAATATAACCACCACCCCTTGATATTCAATGGCATTACATTATTGAATCCCCCCACTATCAACATCCTGGCTGTTACCATTGATCAGATACTGAACAGAACCAGTCAAATAAAAAATGTGGCTACAAGAGCAAGTCAGAGGTTGGAAACCCTGCAGCAAGTACTTCATCTCCTGACTCCCCAAAGAAGCCTGTCCACCATCTACAAGGAACAAATTAGGAGTGTGGTGGGATATTCTCCACTTGCCTGGACGACTATAGCTCTAACAACACTCAAGAAAATTGGCACTATTCAGATGAAGCAACCGGCTTGTTCTGCGTCCTATTCGCAAACATTCACTCCCTCCTCCACCAATACACAGCGGCAGTTTCTACAAGATGCACGACAGGAATTCATCAAGACACTTTCAGCAGTACATTCCAAACCCAGGAGCACTAGCATCTAGAAGAATAAGGGAAACACCACCACCTGAAAATTCCCTGACAAGTCATTCACCATTCCTTCACTATTGCTGGGTTAAAATCCTGGAACTCCCTCAGTAACAGCTCTGTGAGTGTACCTACACCACATGGACTGCAGCTATTCAAGAAGGCAGTTCACCATCACCTTCTCGAGGGCAGCTAGGGAATGAGGGCTGGCTTAGCCAGCCACACCTACATCCCATGTACAATTAAAACAAATCTGTTTTTGTGACATTGATTGAGGAATAAGCTTTGGCCAGGACATTTGGGATGGCTCTTCTATTCTTTTTCGGAATAGTGAGATGAGATTCTCTACATTCAGGCAGATTGGGCCTTAGTTTAAAACCCCCATCCACAAGATGGCATCTCTGACAATGTAGCACTCCCTCAGTTGCACTATATGTGTCAGCCTGGATTACATGCTCAAGTCATGGGGTGAAACTTGAACTTAGAATCTGTTGATGATGAAGCAACAGTGCTACTAATTGAACCAAATTAGATAGACCTGCAATGCATTACTGAATGAGTGTTGCAATGTCAGAGGCACTGTATTTCGGAGATGTTAATCCAAGCTCCTGTGTGCCATATCAAATGGACATAAAAGATCCAAAGGCACTCTTCTGATGAAGAAGTTTTCTCACTCTCTTAGCCAATACATATCTTTCAGACAATGTCATTGAAACAGATGATCTGACCATGATAATATTGTTTCTTGTGGGACTTAACTGTACACAAATTGGGAGCTGTGTTTCTTACTTTACTGTTGGGTCGCTGCTTGAAAAGTACAGTCATAACATGTAATGTAATTGTCATTTCATTGTTTTGCAAGACTCAAGGTTTGGCATTTGCATTGATGTCACATTCCACAGTCTTGTAGGTTGCTATGGCAAGTAATGATCTTCACACTGAGGCTGAAGAGAGTAGCTGGAATGTTTCAACATCTATCATTGCAGCCTGCCAATTCCATAGAACTGATGCCAGACTGTTGGGAGAGTTCAGAAGCACACCAGTTCTCAGGAAGCCAGGTTTTAATGTGGAGGTTGATAAGTCACGCACTATTACACTGAGAGTAATTTTTACTGGGAGCGTTTGGGCTGTGTTGGATATTAAGATTTTTAAAATCTCAAATCCAAATAAATCCAGCTCAAAAATGTTCATTCCAGTCCTTAATGGAGGTGGGATCAATCTGATCTTCCACACACCTGATGAAGGAACACCATTTCCGAAAGCTTGTGGAATTACTATCAAATAGACGGGTTGGACTATAATCTGGTGTTGTGAGACTTCTTACTGTGTTTACTCCAGTCCAACGCCAGCATCTCCACGTCATTATAAAACACAACAGGAAAGTAAGGATTGCTGTGTGGAAGAGGTAAGTGCTTTTCCAAGACTTCTTGCAGACTGTGAGGAACAGAAGTGTCCTAACACCCCCAGCCCTAAACTTATCCCCAACTCATCCAATGACTGGCATTACCTCTCTACGATCATGTCTTGCACACTGGTTAGCACTGCTGCCTCGCAGTACCAGGGACCCAGGTTCAATTTCTGGCTTGGGTCTGTGCGGAGTCCATACATTCTCCCAGTCTCTGTGTGGGTTTCCTCTGGGTGCTCCGGTTTTCTCTCACGGTGTGAAAGATGTGCTGGCCATGCTAAATACATAAACAGACGCTGGAGTGTGGCCACTAGGGGATTTTCACAGTAACTCTGCTGCAGCATTAACGTAAGTCCTCTTGTAATACTTATAAATAAGTAAATAAATACATTTTTAAAAATCCTCCTATGATCATGGATTGCTCAAAACCATGCCTTATCCACACCACACACTGCTCTCAGTCTCCATCCTGAAGAGCAATAAACCTACTCATTCCTGTTTTATAGTGTGCCAAGCCTGTTGGTCAGACTTACTTCTGGCAAAACTGATTCAAATAAAACACGGATGCTATGGACATCAATGCTACATAATGTTTGGGCTCCATAGTTCAGAAACCCAGTAAATATCCAGATCATTATATTACAGAACAGAAACAGATCATTCAGCTCAGCACGTCTCCACCAGTGTTTATGCTTCCAATGAGCCTCCTGCCATTCTAACCCCATCAACATTGCCTTCCATTGTTTCCTCCCTCATGTGCTTATCTTATTTCCTTTTAAATGCTAGCTCTCTCAACCGCACCCTGTGCAGTGAGTTCCATATCCTAACGTATCTCTGTGTGAAGAAAATTTCTTCTGAATTCCCTGTTGGATTTATTATCTCACATCAGGGTCCCCAAATTCTCTCCTCCCCACAAGTGGAAATCTTGTCTACAACATTAAACCTTCAGTCATTTCTATTCTAGATTAAAGAGACACAGCCTGCTCATTCTTTCCCGATAGATTATGAAATCTCAGTTTTAGCAAGTCTTTTTGGCACCTTCTCCAGTGTTTTGATATCCTTTTTATAATAGGGGGACTAAACTGCTTACAATGCTCCAAATGCACTCTAACTAAAGATCACTACAAGTTCAACATAACCACTCCGCGTTTCAATCCTATCACAGTGCAAATGAACTTGAGTGCCTTCTTTGATTTTTCTGTTCATTAAGTGAGCAATATTCTTTTTTATTTTTGTAGGACATGTATTAGGCAGTGCATTATCAGCACAGAAATGGGTCTGCTTACATGAGCCACCCCATATTAAAGTGGAGTACTTTACTGCTCCAAACTCCCTAATGAGAGTACCACTGTTAAGAAGGAAAGTGCACCCACATATGGAAGGTAATGCTCAGCACTCTTAGGTAATCAATAGTACTAAAAGAGACTTGTATTACTATGCCAGCCATAATGCACACCTTTTTTGATTTGATTCGATTTATTATTGTCACATATATTGGGATACAGTGAAAAGGATTGTTTCTTGTATGCTACACTGACAAAGCCTATGGTTCATAGAGTACATAGGGGAGGACGAAAGGAGAGGTCACAGAATGTAATTTTTTTATTCATATGTGGGCACTACTGACTGTCCAGCATTTATTGCACATTCCTAGTTGCCCCTGTTAAGTGGCAGTTGAAAGTCAACCACATTGCTGTGGCTCACAACACCAGGTTAAAGTCTAACAGGTTTATTTGGCAACACTAGCTTTCGGAGTCTTGAGCTCCTTCATCAGATGAATGAGGACTTGTGTTCACAAACTGCATATAAAGACACAAACTCAATTTATGGAACAGTGACCACGACTCCACACAACCCTGCCACAGCAATCTCTGCAAGACGTGCCGGATTTTTGACACTGATGCCATCATCTCACGTGAGAACACCATCCACCAGGTACACGGTACATACTTTTGTGACTCAGCCAACATTGTCTACCTGATATGCTTCAGGAAAGAGTGTCCCAAGGCATGGTACATCGACAAGACCATGCAGACATTTTGACACCGAATGAATGAACACCGCTCAACAATCATCAGGCAGAAGTGTTTCCTTCAGTCGGGGAACACTTCAGCAGTCTGTGATCTTTGGGTAAGCGTTCTCCAAGGCTGCCTTCACAACACATAACAACGCAGAATCACTGAGCAGAAGCCAAGTTCCACACACATGCCCTCAACCGGGGTCTTGGGTTCATGTCACACTATCTGTAATCCCCATGACTTGCCTGGGCTTGCAAAATCTCACTAACTGTCCTGGCTGGAGACAATACACATCTCTTTAACCTGTGCTTGGCCCTCTCTCACTCACATTGTCCGTACCTTTAAAACTTGATTACCTGAAAAGACTTGCATTCCAACCATTGTTTCGTAAATTGAATTTGTGTCTTTATATGTGAACACAAGTCCTCACTTACCTAATGAAGGAGCTTGAGACTCCGAAAACTAATGCTGCCAAATAAACCTGTTGGACTTTAACCTGATGTTGTGAGGCTTCTTACTATGTTTACCCCAGTCCAATGCCGGCATCTCCACATCATGGTCACACGTAGATTAGACTGGATAAGGATGGCAGATTTCCTTCCTGAAAGGATATTAATGAACCAGATAGGTTTTCTGACAACTGACAATTTCTGATAATTGATAGGTTTCGTAATCATCAGTTGATTGTTAATTACAGATATTTTTTATTGAATTCAAATTCTACCATCTGCCATGGCGTGATTTGAACCTGGGTCTCCAGAACACTAGCTGAGTTTCTAGATTAACATTATAGTGATAAAGCCACTAGGCTATTGCCTCCCTTTAAGTTACAGCCAGGGTGTAGACAAAGATGAACTTAATATAAGGTAGGTCCATTCAAAGGTCTGATGGCAGCAAAGAAGAAGCTTTTCTTGAATTGCTTGCTATGTGATCTCAGACTTTGTATCTTATTCCCAACAGAAGAAGGTGGAAGAGAGTATGTCCAGGGCGCATGGTGTCCTTGATTATGCAGGCTGCTTTTCCGAGGCAACGGGAAGTGTAGACAGAGTCAATGGATGAAAGGTTTGTTTGTGTGATAGACTGAATTACGTTCACAACCCTTTGTAACTTCTTGCAGCCTTGGTCAGAGCAGGAGCTGTACCAAGTGGTGATACATCTGGAAAGGATGCTTTCTATGGTGCATCAATGGTGCATTGTGATTATGAAGGGAGATACTTTAGCAAATCCTCAATACAGTACTGGATATAGCAGTGCACCGAGGGCTGGTGTTTGCCTGTCCTAAGCAGCTCAGATCGAGTTTGAAATAATGCAGACTCTGTAGAGTCTGTAAACACCAACATCCCTGCCTTTTGTGTTCACGAACAAACACTGTTAGTGCTCCTTATTGTATAAGCTGCACCCTTTATTGCCAACTTGTTATTTTTATAAAAAGTAAAACAAGGTCAAAAATGAGATTCTCTAAGTGGTAGTATCTAAACGGTGGACAATTTAATTCAATAAATTGACTTTAACAATCTTTAAACTAGCCAAAATAAAATCCACCTATAAATGTTTAATTCCAAAAACAGAACAGTGAGGTTTGCATTTGTGGTAGCAATGTTTGCAGCTGTCCCCATGTTTTGTTTGCTGAGTTGAACATGCATGACTCTTGGCACTAAACCAGTGGAGAACATACAGCCCCTGTTGTACTACAGTACCTGTTATCATTTCATAATTGATTTCACTGTACACATGTCACCCAAAATCAGGACAGCATTCCTTCTGATTTGATTTATTATTGTCACATGTATTATTATACAGTCAAGGGTATTGTTTCTTGCGCACTATACAGAAAAAGCATACAATACATAGAGAAGAAAAGGAGAGAATGCAGAATGTAATGTTACAGTCAGAGCTAGGGTGTAGAAAAAGATCAACTTAATATTCAAAAGTCTGATGGCAGCAGGGAAGAAGCTGTTCTTGAGTTGCTTGTGACTTGATCTCAGACTTTGTATCTTTTTCCCGATAGAAGAAGGTGGAAGAGAGTATATCTGGGGTGCGTGGAGTCCTTGACTATGCTCGCTGCTTTTCCAAGGCAGTAGGAAGTATAAACAGCAGATAGGAGGCTGGTTTGCGTGATGGACTAGACTAGGTTCACAACCCTTTGTAGTTTGTTGTGGTCTTGGTTAAAGCAGGAGCTGTACCAAGCTGTGATACAACTGGATAGGATGCTTTCTGTGGTGCATCTGTAAAAGTTGGTGAGAAAGTCTGGATTAGAAATAAAAGACTGGGATTAATCTCAACTTTGTGGACAACAACATGCAAGGTATTTATTCCAGTCTATATATATCTCTGATAGGATAACTGTTTGAAGGTTGTGTAACATCATTGAAGCTATGTGTATTATTCATTGTCAACAGTTAACACCAATGCAATAAGGGGCTGAAGGCCCTTCGTTCTCATCAACCCCAAGGCTAATAATAACTGTGTAAATTTGCTAGCAAACAGAATCAATTGGGACTGTAAGGGGAACAATACTAATAAATTTATCTCCCTCCTCTGAGAATCCATCCCTTTAATAATTGTATTGTACATAAATCCAACAGAATAGGTCAAAAATAAAAACAGAAAAGGCTGGGAATGCTCAAGAGGTCTGGCAGCAGCTGTGGAGGAAGAAACAGAAATAACATTTTAAGTCCATCTGACATCTTCTAGCAGGACACTGTCACTTTAAAGGAGATGTGTCATGTGATCCAGCCTCACTTTGACTTGGCGCAAAACTCTCATACACACACAGCTCTGATTTCTAACCATGTGTATTTGTTCACATACACCTGGAATTAATAAATGAATCCACAGATAGCTTGCACAATTCCTTATGAGTGATTGGTGCTTTTACATCATATTGTTTAGTCTAGCAGCAAAATTCAGTACAGATACGCCATTGTCAACAACCTCAGATGGTGCTACATGGCATGAGGCGGCATCCAATATTCTCGTCAGACCACAACAAAGCCAAAACATCAGAGAGTGTTAAATTGGCAGCCTGGTGACTGCACAGAAAGGGTTTGAAGAGATTAGAGTGGCAGGGGTGAGTGTGCTCTGCTCCAGAACAAAGTGAAACTGAGGCTGGATCACATACCACACTTCTCTTAAGGTGATGGCAAAGTTATAATAAGGCACCTTACAACAAATATTGCCTTATCCTTGCAACTAGATTTGAACCCAGTCATGCTAAATGATGGAAAGTGTTATTTTTCTTGGTCTTTAATTTTCCTCATGCAACTGATTATTAGAAACCCATGGGAACCAGATGAGCCTCTTTTAGGATTCTGCATCTCTTTAACAGGCCACCTGGTGGCGTATGAGATTCAGCTGACGTGATTCATCTGATGAGTTTATTTCCAGTGTGACGTTTAAAGGTTGCGCAAATGACAGTGATCAGGAAGTTGCTCTGTACAGGCAACTTGGATTTAAACTTTTACCGTTAATAAGCAGAAAGAAAATCACTCAATTTAATAAGAAAACATGTTGCATTTGTGGCCAAACCAACTCTGGGATCAAGTATAAATATGGCTAATCGAACGTAATCGTGTCTCCAGTAACAAAGATGAATGATTAAATATAAGATTATATCATTGATAACAGTGTTTTTCACTGACCATGACCATAAACGGTATTGAGTCTGAAACTTATCACCATTCTTTCCAGTAAAATTCCCTTCTCTGGGCTGAATGTAGCTTTGCCAGTTAAAACCACAGTGTGAGAACAAATATGAAAGGAAAAAAGCTAGATGACTCTTATGTGAACTGATAATCTCTTTCCTGCTGCCTTACAGCACCAGGGACCCAGGTTCGATTCCAGCCTCGGATCACTGTTTGTGGAGTTTGTGCATTCTTTCCATGTCTTACTGGGTGTCCTCCGGGTGCTCTGGTTTCCTCCCACACTCCATAGATATGCATGTTAGGCTAATTGGCCATGCTAAATTGGCCCTTAGTTTCAGGGGGATTAACAGGGTAAATACATGGGGTTACGAGAATAGGACCTGGGTAGGATTGTTGCCAGTGCAGGCTCGAAGGGCCGAATGGCCTCCTTCTGCACTGCAGAGATTCTGTTGACTCTATTCCATGACTTGATGAACAATCTCCCCTCTGCAATTTAAACTTTATAAACCATTACCTGTTTATCCAGCAGATGGTGCAATCCTCTACTGATCCCATTACATCGAAAGAACCAACATTAAACCTCCCTGCTCCACAGATTGCAGACATTTTATTGACTTCGCAAACTTTCCTTTAAGGCAATGACCTAATTTTGAATTTCCTACAGCCCTGGCAACCCGCAAGCTCCTCATTAAAGTGGGTCTTTTTCAGCCAGCTACCTAATGTGACCGAAAGGTTATCGCAACTAAAGTGTGGCTAGTCCTCACTTTGCACACATACACAGGTGTGGTTTATTTATAGGAAGGATGTCTGAATAATGCTGTGAGCGACATTCTTTCTTCACCACACGGCAGCAACCTGGAGCTCAGTTGGCCCCCAGAGAGATGTTTTGAGTTTGTGATTAGTTCTTAAGTAGGATTTAACCACAAGCATTTCTGGTTCTTGTGAGTAGATCATAAATACTGAAGGTGTTGAAAATCTGGAACACGAACAGAAACTGTTGGAAATGTACAACAGATTGGGCAGCATTTCTGGAGCAAGAAAGTTAATAGCTCAAATCTTCCAGGCACTGGCAGTCACCATTGGATTACCACTTTGCTCCATCTTTTCTCCGTCACACCACAGTTCCACATTTTGGAATTGGACTTCAGATCTCAGCTTCTCCAGAAGTGTGGAACATGCCTGAAATGGAGCTGTTTGTAGAGCTGGATGGTCGGGGGAAAGGCAAGCCCCACATTTTATAACACAGCAGTAAACATAGGGTGGAATTCTACTGTCCTACCTGTTACAGGAATCATAGTGAGCAGGATACTGACCAAGCAATGATCCCTTGATCTCAGGCGGGATTTTTCGCTTTGTGGTGAACACGGCTGGAGAATTCTGTCCATAGTATTCCTGTAGGTTAAGAGTTTAAATAATCTAAACCCGCTGCACAAAGCTGCAGAGAGAAAGTAAGTGGATGATGGGCAAAGTGGATAAGGATGATAGGTTAGGTGAGGGGATATGAGATATCCCTTCACTTAATGAGATAAGATAAACGGTTTGGGGTAGGGTGAGTAACGTAAGTGGGTAATGGGGTATTGTGGTGAAGTCTGCGGTAATGAAGTGGAAATGGTTGAGAGCTTCAAGTTTCTAGGTATTCAGATCACCAATAACCTGTCCTAGTCCCTCCACGCTGATTAAGCATGCACACCAATGCCTCTACCTTTACATCAGACTAAGGAAAATCAAATCAAATCATAATAAATCAAAATGCCAGGTGTGTCGTGTGGCAGATAGATGTGGAGGTTGAGTGGCAGGTGGTAAATGGGTAGGTGGGTGAATGAGTAGGTGGGTCAAGGGGAGCTTGGTTGGGGTGAGAAAAATTGTCCGATCTTGGCCTAGTCAGGTTGTGTCAGGGAAGGTTTTGGGGGGGAATCTTCTTCAGGTGGTTGGGTTGAATCAGATTGGATTAAGGGGCAGTTGGGTGGTCAGGAGAGCTAGTCAGATTGTGGGGGCCTTTATATCTAACATTTCCTGGATAAACATTCAGGTAAGTAAGTTGGAATTGTCAGACAACTCTAACTCAGAGTTGAAGACTTTTTTGGAAGATCTCAGGGAGCAGGGAAATATCTGATTGGAAGTTCAAATCTCCTTAGGGTATGAAAATTGATAAGTCCCCTGGGCCAGATGGGATTTACCCCAGGATTCTCTGGGAGGCTAGAGAGGAGATTGCAGAGCCTTTGGCTTTGATCTTCATGTCGTCGTTAGCTACAGGTATAGCTAACCTGTATACCTGGAGATACAGGTATACAGAAGACTGGAGGATGGCAAATGTTGTCTCTTTGTTCAAAAAGGGGAGTAGGGACCATCCTGGAAATTATAGACCGGTGAGCCTGACTTCTGTTGTGGGCAAGGTCTTGGAAAGAATTATAAGGGATAGGATTTATAAGCATCTAGAGAGAAATAAATTGATTAGGGATAGTCAGCACGGTTTTGTGAAGGGTAGGTTGTGCCTCACAAACCTTATTGAGTTTTTTGAGGAGGTGACCAAAGAGGTAGATAAGGGTAAGGCAGTTGATGTAGTGTATATGGATTTTAGCAAAGCGTTTGATAAGGTTCCCCATGGTAGGCTACTGCAGAAAGTGCAGATGCATGGGATTGAAGGTGATTTAGCAGTTTGGATTAGGAATTGGCTAGCTGATAGAAGACAGAGGGTGGTGGTTGATGGGAAATATTCAACCTGGAGTGCAGTTACAAGTGGTGTACCTCAAGGATCTGTTTTAGGGCCACTGCTGTTTGTCATTTTTATAAATGACCTAGATGAGGGTGTAGAGGGTTGGATTAGTAAATTTGCTGACGATACCAAAGTGGGGGGAGTTGTAGACAGCGAGGATGGATGTTACAGTTTGCAGAGGGACATAAATAGGTTGCAGAGCTGGGTTGTGAGGTGGCAAATGGAATTCAATACGGATAAGTGTGAGGTGATTCACTTTGGTAGGAATAACAGGCATATGAAATATAGGGCTAATGGAAGGACCCTTAATAGTGTTGTCGAGCAGAGGGATCTTGGGCTACAAGTACATAGCTCTTTGAAAGTTGGCACCCAGGTTGATAAAGTTGTTAAGAAGGCGTACGGTGTGTTAGCTTTTATTGGTAGAGGGATTGAATTTAGGAGCCGTGAGGTTATGTTACAACTGTACAAAACTCTGGTGCGGCCACACTTGGAGTATTGCGTACAGTTCTGGTCGCCGCATTATAAGAAAGATGTGGAAGCATTGGAAAGGGTGCAGAGGAGGTTTACCAGGATGTTGCCTGGTATGGTGGGAAGGCCTTATGAGGAAAGGCTGAGGGACCTGAGGTTATTTTCATTAGAGAGAAGAAGGTTACGCGGTGACCTAATTGAGGCGTATAAGATGATCAAAGGACTGGATAGGGTGGATAGTGAGAGCCTTTTTCCTCGGATGGTGATGACCAACACGAGGGGACATAACTTTAAATTAAGAGGTGGTAGTTATAGGACGGATGTCAGAGGCAGGTTCTTCACACAGAGGGTGGTGAGGGCGTGGAATGCCCTGCCTGCAGCAGTTGTGGACTCGCCTACTTTGGGGGCATTCAAATGTTCGGTGGATAGGCATATGGATGATATTGGAATAGTTTAGAGTAGAGGGTCCACTGGCCAGTGCAACATCGAGGGCCGAAGGGCCTGTACTGCACTGTAATGTTCTATGTTCTATGTTCAGCAATTCCGGTGGAGTCATCGGGAATTCTGAAGGATAGTGTTGAGTATTTTTCGAATGTCACAAAGAGGGTTCAAAGTGCCCAGTTATAGACAAATATATGGTTTGCCGGCATTGGATTTTGGGGATACCCTGAAGATTCCGTGGGGAACCCCTCTGGAAAGTTCCCAGGAAAAGGTTTACATGACAAATGTCCAGAAATGCTAACTTCCCCTGGATGCGCTACACTGGAAACCATTTGACAAAGTGATTTAAATCGCTATGGTTCTACCTGTGTTAAACTCATAGTTACTCTGAGTTACAGGAGTTACAGAAATAAAAACACTTCAAATGTCAGAGAAACTGTTTAGACTTCCAACTTGGCCGTGCACAGGACAGCCCCACACTCTGGAACATCCTGGGACCCTACCTCCAGTCCCCTCTTGAAACACATTCCTACAGGATTCTTCACTCCAAATCTGCAGCCCCATACCTTGGCCTGACCCTCTGACTCGGCTAGCCACCACCCACCCCCACCGCTCCCCCCCCCCTCCCCATTCATCTGAATGCCATACTGAGCAGCTAACCAACACCCAACCCACCACAACTGACCTGCTTCCCCTCCTCAACAGTGCCTGACCCTCACACCCCCAACCTGACCTGAACCCATCCCATCTGACAGAACCTAACCTCCCTACCCCGATCCACATCTCTGTGACCTTACACTCACTCATGTCATGACCCCTGGCACCCACAACTGGCCTGACCCCTCGGCTTGACCTCTCCCACCTGACACCCATCACCTTAACTGCTACACATCCCCTCACTTGGCAATATGTTACATCTTACCCTCACCCTCCTCATCCAGTCCTCACACTCCATCCCAACCTTTGACCTGGCGCTTACACCAACTCAACCCACTCAATTTCTGACCCAATCTGACCCAAATGTTCCCAACTCCACTCCCTGACCTCACCAGACAGACCACCCCCCTCCTGCAACTCTGCTGTACATCCCACCCACCCCCTCTACCCACCAACTCCCACACGACCCAATCCTACTGTTGACCTGGCCCGACCTGTCCCTACCTCCACCCTCACCATATCTGACTACTCCCCAGGTTCCAACCAGCCCCCAGTCTTCCCGCTTCCAACCATCCACCCTCCCCAGACCCCTCCATCGTGTCTGAAATCTTCCTCCCCCCACCCATCAACCCTGGATGTTCAGCCTCTCCCTCCCCATTGGCCCATTTTTCCTCTACGGGATCATTACAGCTGTAAACATCCTTCTCCCCGCTTCTTTGAGATTTTAACATTGGAATTGGGCTCGTAGTGCACTGCCTGAATCTTATCCAGCCTGATTCAGGAAGGTCAGGCAGGCACTTAAGAAGTTTAGCGCTGGCAAGTGGGTACAGATGGAAATCCGACAGAGTGCCGCTCTGAGGGTGTGGTGGACTATTAATCTTTTAAACTAGACACCTGTTTTTAAAAATGGACATACAAATCGAGAATGTAAATCTGAGAATGTAAATTCAGTCACTGTCTGAGTTGTTCCTCTGTGAATTATACCAAATCCTGAGAGACAATGAAATGTCCCTCTCTTTTCAGACAGGGACACATTCAAAGAAGAAACAATATAGAAACTGTGGTGATAAAGAAAGCTGGTAATCATCTTTTGGACGTTGGACTGAGGTGACCATAAAACCATAAGACATAGGAGCAGAATTAGGCCACTCAGCCCATCAATTCTGCTCAGCCATTCGATCGTGGCTGGTATTTTTCTCATCCCCCTTCTCCTGTCTTTTCCCCATGACCCTTGATCCCCTTATTAACCAAAAATCTATCTATCTCTGTCTTAAAGACCTGGTTTCCACTAGCCTTCTGTAACAAAGAGTTCCACAGATTCACCACTCTCTGGCTGAAGAAATCCCTCCTCATCACTGTTTTAAAGGATCATCCCTTTAGCCTGAGGTTGCACCCTCTGATTCTGGTTTCTCCTACTAATGAAAACATCCTCTCCACATCCACTCTATCCTCACAGTATCCTATAAGTTTCAATAAGATCCGCTCTCATCCTTCTAAATTCCATTGAGTACAGACCCAGAATCCTCAACCATTCCTCATACGACAAGCTCTTCATTCCAGGCATCATTCTTATGAAGTTCCTCTGGATCCTTTCCAAGTCCAGCACATCCATCCTTAGATATGGGGCCCAAAACTGCTCACAATACTTCAAATGAGGTCTGACCAGAACCTTATACAGCTTCAGGCGTACATCCCTGCTCTTGTATTCTAACCGTCTCGACATGAATGCTACCATTGCATTTGCCTTCCCAACTGCCGACTGGACCTGCACGTTAATCTTAATGGTCGGCACAGCAAGAAGTCTCACAACACCAGGTTATTGAACGACCACAGTCCAAGGTCAGTTACTTAACTGAACGCTTTTCCCCAACAGGAATGCACAGAGCAGTGGGATAAAAAGTCAGCAACAAACATGATCAGTGCACTGGAGAAGTCAGAATCTGTGACACAGAAACGAGCTGAGACTCGTCAAGCAGCCCTACTCCTTTTGGCCTGTAAAACAGCCTCACCCTCTCTCTGATTGCCGGAAGCAAGTTGAATCAGCGAAGCCACAGTTGAAAAGAAGCAGGGCAGCTTCTCTCAGCTAAACTGCAAATCAGGAATTTCCAAACCAACTGCTGTAGTCAGGCATCACTCATCATAATCTCCTCCTCACAGACAAGTCAAAGACTGACTCATTTTTTAACTTTTTGGATTTGCTTCTCATTTCTAATCAGTGTGTATGTTTCTGTGTTCATTTATTATTTCTCATGTTTTAGTACCTAATTAACTCACTCTTTAACTCAGGAAAGTCTGGTTTAAATTGGCTCCTCTTAAAACATGAATAGATTTAGACTGGGGAGAAAAAAATTAATTCTAACTCTTTTAAACTTGTATTAAGTTAATCTTTCTCTACACCTTAGCTATGACTAACATTACATTCTCCACTCTTTCCTTTCCTTCTCTATGAACAGTATACTTTGTGTAGCATGCAAGAAACAATACTTTTCACTGTATACTAATACATGTAACAATATTAAATCAGATCAAAATCAAATCAAATCAGGTGTCTGTGAGGGATCCTTTTTAAATTAATTTTGTTGTGACACAGCGAGGGGTTGAATGAAGAAAGGAAATCAGTATAAGAATTATCTCTGTAACCCCATGCATTTACCCTGCTAATTCTCCATACCTATGGAACACTAGGCGGATTGGCCAAGTTAAATTGTCCCTTAACGCACTCATCTTTGGATTGTGGGAGGAAACTGGAGCACCTGGAGGATACCCACGCAGACAAAGCAAGAGCACGTAAACTTCATACAGTCACTGATGGCTGTAATCGAACCCTGGGCCCTGTGAGGCAGCAGTGCTAACCACTGTGCTACCGTGCAGACCAACTGTGCCACCGTATCGTCCATCTCTTGGGCAGTGGGTTGGTCTGACCACTGGGGATCTGGAACTGGTAATGGAAAATCTACTCCACACAGAGAGAGAGGAGGGAACAATGGTGAAATCTGAGTCTGAGTATACTTTAGTGTTTGTGCCTAAGCTCTGTGCTGTTCTGGATGCTCACGATGGGCGTAACCTTGACATCCTCCATTGTTTGGAGGATGAGGACTATGCAGGCATCCCTGATTAGGAAGAGATATGGATGAAGTACATCAGCTCAGAGATCTGCTGCTGCCATACCTCAGTGTTTTCAGGAAGATGCTGGGCACTGGACCCCTTTTCCTCTGCAAAGTGTGGCTGTCGTTTGAAACCAGCAGTATTTGAGCTCTGGTTCCTTGTCTGACGGGACTGTCTCACTTGAATCTAATTTAATATGTATTCAGTAACCATTTATCAGGATTTCAGCATTGTCAGATGAAGAACCACAACCTTGATCTTGCCCAGTAAGTGTGCTTGTGAGTCTTCTGGGATTTCAGGCTTGACTTTGTGGATTGCCTTTGGGCTGTCTGTGCGATACTGGGGTTTAGTCTTGCACAGTTTGTTAAAGTGTCCCTGACTGTTACACTGGGAGCACTGAGCTGTGCAGACATTGACCTCTCCTGTGAGAACACTTTGTACCACATCACAGGCAAGGTCGTTCCACTGGGCGATTCAGGAATTTTTCTCCCTGATTTGGATTGTCTCCATGTCTCTGTGACCAGGGAAGCTGGCCTGAGGGTTCTGCCCCCTGTCATTATTCTCTCCCTGAGGATTGTTGCTCAGACAATCTAATTGTTTGCATTGTCTTGTTCAAGGTAAGATTATCTTTAGCTTGTAGGGGGTCAGAGAGTGAATTGTCTGTAGCAACCTCAACAATTCTGTTGTGGATGAGCTCAAACTTTAAATCTCCATAGTTACATCCATCTGCCATCCTGTAGTGATCATTTATGAAGGATTCAACAGGTTCCCCAGGCAGCTCAACTCTCTTCTTGAAGTAAGCTGTCTCAATATTTCAACATGGATCTCACGTTGCAATAAACATCAAGGATTTTAAAACTTCCTCAAATGTGATGGATAACTCATTAATGATCTGTTGTGCAATGATGCCATCTGCTAGTTGTACTATTGAGTTTATATTTAAATCTGAGGCAATGTTTTATTTTAAACATACTTTCCTACAAAGGTTCTAATTTTGTGAGGGGCCTGGATAAGTCTCATTTGAGTTGCAAGTGTGAAATTGTGATCTATTTTGGAGATTTTGTACCTATGGGTACAGCTTTAAGACTAAAAGCCTTCCACCATGGCATTGTCATTCACAGTAGATCAATAGATTTCCCTTACTTGTCTGTTCAGATGTGCTTTGCAAAATGGCAGCAGCATTCCAGATTAATAATTTTCAGCAATGTCTACATGGATTGGCTATCTGCCAACTTTATTTATTCAGCAATGTAGTATTAGAAATAGTGAGGGATTTGAATTAATCATAGGTTGGCTGTTTAAGGATTTGGACAGTCACATGTTGTCTGTGAGTTGAGTAAGTTAACTGTTCTTTTCCTTCTCTGTTCAACTCAGAGGCTATGTATTAAGCATCAGGATTAGGGATTGGGATTAGTGATGAGTTGCATTCAAATGACACTTCTGACTGAATTAGTATAAGTGGCTTTTCAGGATCGGATGCAGCCTGGAAGTTAAAAAGATTTAGCTTACCCTTGCTCACCCAAAGGAGATGATATGGAGTCTTCTGCTGCAGTTAACTCTTTACCTTTGCTCTGCTTTTTGGAGCTTTACCTGATGAATTTTCTCAGGGACTGTAGCTTAAGTTCAGTGAGCTTTGTTCAGTTCAAAATTCTTAAGTATTTCCGCATTTCTACACGGAATGAGGGCTTTTGACCCGGAGTTACAATATTGGGATGGTGTTGGTTACAGAACATTTGATAGAGAAGTTTTCATAGTGTTCTATATTAATAGCAAGCATTTTAGCAACTACTGGTAACTACATTGATATACAATAATGGGTAAAGGCAAAATGCTATCGGTGTCTGTAATACTTATCAAATGTCTTACCAACATCATGCTGATCCCAGATCTGGATCATGTGCCTCCCTAAATCACTGTCGATGGTACTGCGCTCAGTCTCACAATAACCCTGTATTTCATAGAATCAGTTTTGCCCACTGCTGTCTTTTTGGCTGGAAAAGGTCAATCTTCCAGAGAGTTACTATTCCCCATTTCTTTTCCCTTGATGTAAATCTCCAGCACCTTAAAGGCAGTCTCCAACCTGGGTGACATGGTAGCACAGCACTTGGCATTGCTGTCTCACAGTGCCAGGAACCCAGGTTCAATTCGTGTGTGTGGAATCTACACATTCTCTTTGTGTCTATGTGGGTTTCCTCCAGTTGCTCAAGTTTTCTCCCACAGTTCAAAAGATGTGCTGATTAAAAGTAAAGTTTCTTTATTAGTCACAAGTCAGCTTCCTTAGCATTAAAATGAAGCTACTGTGAAAATCCGCTTGTCGCTACATTCAGGCACCTGTTCAGGTATAGTGAGGGAGAATTTAGCATTACCAATGCACCTAAGCAGCACATCTTTCAGACTGTGGGAGGAAACTGGAGCACCTACAGGAAACTCATGTAAACATGGGGAGAACTTTGCAAAGTCCACACAGACAATCCTGAGTTAGGGATGGAATTCCAGGATTTTGACCTAGCGATAATGAAGGAACAGTGACATAAGCCGTGAATTGAAATGGGTGCAACTTGGAAGGGAGCTTCCAGTTGGTGTAGTTCCTACGTGTCTTGTTCTTCCTATTGCCAGAGGCCACAGATGAACAGACTTTGGAGAGTCAGAAGCAAGATCATCAACCTTGGTTCTTCTCCTCTTTAGGGAGACCTTACTCTCGCATCCCAGCTTTAACCTTCCCCGTAGCATCCTTGGGTATCCAGAATTAGAACCGCATTCACGATGGGGTTGAACTATTTTATATGGGATTAGCAGAATTTCTTAGCTTTGTTACTCAATGGATGGAACTTCCCTGTCTCGCCTGCCATGGAAATTGGAGCAGGATCATGCAAAGCTCTGTTAACTCAGGCAGGATTTTCTGGCTTTGGGGGTACGCACCGCAGGAAAGTCCTGCCCAATGGCCGGAATTTTACTGTCTTGCCCTCCACGGGAATCGGAGCGGGCAAAGGGTGAACCATGGAAAGGTCCATTGAAGTCAGGCAGGATTGTACAGTTACGGGATGAGAGAGGCCATAAAATCCTGCCTAATGTCTCTGCTTATAAAGCCCACAGAAAGCTCAGGTTTCAGTGGAATTTGCAACCACAACTTTGTCAGGCAATTACACAAGCCTTGGTCGTTCATATTACGTAACCAGATCCATTTCCTTAAACCTGGCCCTATGTAATATTCAGACTTTCAAAAGACTTGAACCTCATAAGCACTGCAAACAACAATCCTTTGTGAAAAATAAACCGTCTATTAGGTACTCCATTGGCACATAACTGCTAATTTCACTTCCAAATTGAAGATTTTCTAAAAAATTCATACTAACCAATTCTCCTGCAATAATGTGCTATTTTGATCCATGCAAGTAGGAGGTGTTAATAGAAAAAAATCCAATTTGCATTGATGCTAAGCTTTTACTCATTTTAATTGCTAAACACACTTACAAGTGCCCAGCGTGGAGTGCAAAACAGGAGAACAAAGTAGAGGAGATCTTGGAAATCTGAGCTGTAAACAGGAAATGCTAGAAGTGCTCAGCTGGCCGATAGCATCTGCAGAGAGAGAAAGAAAGGTAACGGGCAGGATTTTCTGGACGTGCTCGCCCTGAAGCTGGAAATTCTCACCTGAGGTCAACAGACCTTTGCATAATCCGACCCTGTCCACTACAATTCCTGTGGAGGGCAGGACGGGATTATTCCATCCAATGTTTCAGGCCAATGATCTGCGCTAGTTGTGATGAAAGGTCACTGACCTCTGTTTTTCTCTACACAGATGCCACCAGATGTGCTGAACATATCTAACATTTTCCCACTTCTGTTAGAGTAAAAATCCTCCAAATAGCAAACAAACTCACCTGAGACACGCGTTCTCCTTCAGCGAGAATCCCAACAGCAGCAGCTCGCGACGTTGGACATGGATTTCAAAACAAAAAGTTCAAGTATGAAGATTGTTCTATGAAAGCACAAACAGCTTGTTGCACAAAAAAGTCACAAGTATTGGTGAGTTGCTGCATTGCATCTTGTAAATGGTACACACTGTTGTCATTGTGTGTCAGGGATGGAAGGTGAGCTGCTTGCTCCTGGATAGTGTTGAACTTCTTGAGTGTTGTTCGAGCTGCCCTCATCCAAATAAGTGGGGAATATTTCATCACACACCTGACTTTATTCTTGCAGATGATGGACAGGCCTTACAGAGTCTGGAGATAAGTTACTCACTCTATCATTCCCAGCCTCTGACCTGCTTTGTAGCCATAGTATTTATAACCCAAGTCCAGTTCAGTTTCTGGTCAATGGTTAACTGGGTCTTGATAGTGGAGGATTCACTGATGGTAATGTAATTGAACAGCAAGGGGAGATGATTTGTTGTTGGACATTGACTGGCATTTGTTTGGCGCGAATGTTACTTGCCACTTACCAACCAAAGGAGCCATGAATGATGCTGAACTTTGTGTAATCAACTCTGACCTTCTGATGGAGGGAGGGTCATTAATGAAGCAGTTGAAGATGGTTGGGCCTAGGGCACTCCCCTGAGGAACTCCCACAGTGATGTCCTGATACTCAGATGACTGACCTCCAACAACCCCAATCATCCTCCTTTGTGCAAGGCCTGACTCCAATTGATGAAGCGGTTCTCCCTGAATCCTATCGACTTGCGTTTTGCTAAGATTGCATGGTGCTATACTTAGTCGGCATGGTTAGCATTGCTGCCTCACAGCTCCAGGGAGCCAGTGTCTTGGGTCACCCTCTGTATGAAGTCTGCTTGTTCTCTGCATGGGTTTCCTCCAGGGTACTCTGGTTTCCTCCCACAATCTGAAAGACATGCTGGTTTGGTGCTAAATTCTACCTCAGTGTACCTGAACGGAAGCCAGAGTGTGGCAACTAGGGGGTTTTCACAGTAACTTCATTGCAGTGTTAATGTTAGCTTACTGGTGACACCAATAAATAAGCTTTTTAAAACTTTTAGTCAAATGCTGCATTGATATCAAGAGCGGTCACTCTCAGCTCACCTCAAATTCAGCCCTTTTGTCTATTTGGATCAAGACTGTATTGAGATCGGGAGCTGAGCCCATGTCATGGTCATAGAGATTTACAGCATAGAAACAGGTCCTTCAGCCCAACTTGTCCATGCTACTCCTTTATTAGCTACTAAGCTAGCTTCAATTACTCATGGCTGAACGCAAACTGAGTGTTGGTGAACAGCTTAGATGCTGCTTGATAGCATTGTCGACATCACCTTCCTGGTGATTGAGAGCAGACTAATGGATGGTAAATTAGCCAGGTTGCATTTGTGAACATTTCTGGGCAATTTTCCACATTGTCTGCTCGATGTGATGTAGCTGTAATGGAAGAGCTTGGCTGGGTGCACAGCTTGTTCTGGAACACAAGTCTGCAGTATTATTTCTGGAATGTTGTCAGAGATTACATCAAGGATAAGTGAGAATTACAAGACCATAATACTTAAAGCAGCAAAAGCTGCAAAGTCTGCACTCCAACTTATCCGGTGAATGAGATGCTTAAAGTACAAAACACAAATAGTTTGTATGCTTTTCAGGAATTCTTTCTCCTTTATATCGGCTTGTTCAATCTGGGAATTATTTCCATTAGGTGAGATTTTATGACCTCACTCGAGTGAGACTGGGAATTTCTGCCTAAGGTCAATGGACATTTCCATTGTCCGCCCCTCGCCTGCTCTGATTCCATAACGGGTGAGGCATTGAATTCTGTCGATTATGTTTGAAATGTTAACTTTGCTTAGTACACTATTCTTAGTACTTAAAATAGTATGCTCATTCACAGAATACAATTTTAAGAAGACTCTTGATGTACCTGGATATTGGCCAGTATGTACTAATCCATTAAAGCTATTTTTATTGAAGAAGAATGTCAACCAGCAAAGAATACTTGCATCTTACGCTATCTACACAGTATTTCATGATCAGTATTTTTAGAGGGATCGAATAATCCGAATCTCTGAGAATCTCTTGAGTATAGCACCATGCAATCCTAGCAAAACTGAAGTCAGTAGGATTCAGAGGAGAACTCATCACCAGTTGAAGTCAGGCTTTGCACAAAGGAGGATGGTTGTGGTTGTTGGAGGTCAGTCATCTCAGTATCAGGACATCACTGCAGTAGTTCCTCAGGCTCCTACAAGACAGTTTATTCAAGCTTGTCCAACATGCATGAGGGAAAGCATTCAGAGCTAAAACAAAACAGAAATTGCTGGAGAAACTTTACAGGTCGAACAGCATCTGTGGAGAGAGAATAGAACATTTCGCGACCCATCATCAGACAAATCTCCCATCAAAGATGGATCTCCCATGAAGGCAAAAAAAATCAGGTTTGTAATATGATGGTGGGTGTTTGGGGGGACTATAGTTGAACAAGAGGAATATAAAGGATGATGATAAAGGCTGAAGAAGGTGCTAAGAGCCTCTATTCTCTCCTCACAGATGCTGTTAGACCTGCTGAATTTCTCCAATGTATTCTGTTTTTGTTTCAGATTCTGCAATATTTTGCCTTTAATTCAGAGCTCTAAGTTAAGACTACCCCTGTGGATTCTTATTGAGTTTTTAATACCTTTCCAGGTTACAATGTTTACTTGCGAGATTCGAATTAAGCCATTATCTTATTACTCTAAGTTCTGTTTTTATCATATTGTGCGATCTCAATTGATCTGTGTGATTTTATCTTTAACTGTTCTCTTGTTCTTGTCCTGTATTGATCATGTGGACCTCATTGTAATATTATTATTATTTTGGTGCTTGATTAGTTTCCCAGAAACACAATGGATCCAACACATTATCTCCAGACATCATGGTAAACATATCAATTTCTTTATCGTTGCTACAAGCTCTGAAGATAAACACCCCGGGATGTGGCTGTCTGGGAGGTAGCTATTTGAAGTTGACCTCCATGTGCCTTCCTGCAGCAAGTTTTCCCTTCCAATCTTGTTGCAGCCTAACCTCCTGTTTAACCCTACCAAAACTATATGGGCAGTATGGTGGCACAGTGGTTAGCACTGCCGACAGGGACCCGGGTTCGATTCCTGGCTTGGGTCACTGTCTGTGAGAGTTTGCACATTCTCCCTGTGTCTGTGTGGGTTTCCTCGAGAGGCTCTGATTAGGTTCTGGTGGCCTAAAATTTTCCCTCAATGTACCCGAAGAGGCCTCAGAGTGTGGCGATATGGGGATTTTCACTGTAACTTCATTGCAGTGTGAATGTAAGTCTACTTGTAACATTAAGAAATAAACTTTAAACTTTATAGTTACATATGGAAACAAAGCAACCAATCCCACAAATAGTAAACATCATGAATGACTCATCTAAGCTACTTTCTGGATTGGCTTTCGAGTATTGGCCAAGACATTACGCAAATGTTATCGTGTGTTCCAACCACCAGATCATAGCAAATCTTGGAGACGATATTTCCCATTCTTTAAGGACTACACCAAAGTATCTGCCTCGATCCTGTGCTACTGACTCAGAACTAGCTGAGCTGAGAAAACATTGCGGCCAATCATTACACCTATGTCAATCTGACCAAAGAGCTATGAATAGTAACATTACTCCAGATGGGATGATGCTGATTAAAACGCCCAGCTGCAAGAATACCACAATGTTGCTAATGCCTTGCTATTGCAGCGGCCACACTTGGAGATATAACATTACTCAACCATCAAGTATCTCACCAGGGGGTGGTTCAGATCTCCCAGGGAAGCAGAAAATAAAGGTCACGTTAAAACAAATGTATTTTTGGATTTCAGAATTAAAACAATTGTTTTAAATGACTGAGATTTGATAATTTAATGAGATCTGAAGGTCAATGATTCAGTGGGAAACATCCAATTCTTAACATTCCCCATCTCATGAATTTTAACCCAGAATTCCCTTTGCTCTGCCCAGAATGAGTCATGTGGAACAGACAGTCCTGTTGCTGTATCCTCAATGGGTGACTCATATGTTTATTCTTCATTTTTTTTAATGTTCTGCGATTATATCTGAGTGCTGGCCACTCCGATTATTAATCAATATCTGCATTGGGACGTGTTATGTATTTTGAGGGCATGTCACTTTAAGAGAAGGGGTCACATGACCCATGATTCAAGTTCCACCCTAGGTGATAATGAATTGTTCCAGTTAGTTTATTGCCACTAACCTTGTGGTTTACTACTACTCTCAATAGCACATACATAACAACTGGTAATGGGGTGGAGTCATGGCCTGTAGACTGCAATTCACTGCTCATTTTCGGGAAACACTCAGAGGGATGTGTAGACCTGTTAGAACAAATCGCAATTATAAGGGAGAAAGTGTTAGATGTTTTAGGAATCATTAAGGTAGACAAATCCCTATGGCATCTGTCCTAGATTACTGAGAGAGACAAGCGATGAAATTGCTGGGCATCTAACAGAAATCTTTGTTTCTTCATTGGACACGGGGAGGTCCCAGAGGATTGGAGAATAGCAAATATGGTCCTGTTATTTAAGTAGGGTAGCAAGGATAACTCGGGTAATTATAGGCCAGTGAGCTTGACGTATATGGTGGGGAAATTGTTGGATAAGATTCTTAGAAATAGGATCTATACACATTTAGAACTGAATAATCTCATTAGCGATAGACAGCATGGTTTTGTATGAGGGACATCATGCCTCGCAAATTTGGTTGAGTTTTTTGAGGAGGTGACGAAAATGATTGATGAAGGAAGGGATATGGTTTATATAGATATGCGGGGGACGTTTTTTACACAGAATTTGGAGGGGGCCTGGAATGCACTACCAAGCAATGTGGTTGAGACAGACACACTAGGGTTGTTTAAGATTTACCCAGATATCCACATGAACAGACTGGGAATAGAGGGATATAAATGGATGGTCAGTGCAGGCTTGGAGGACCTGTTCCTGAGCTGTATTGTTCTTTGTTCCTTGTTCTTTGAGAGGAAGGAAGATTGACATCGTCTCCTCAACCCTGAAATTGGCAGGAATTACCGAGGTATTGGAATAGACTCAAGGAATAGGCCTAGGCATCGAGAGGAGCGGTCATGAGCGAATTCAGACCGTATTCAACGCCACAGAGGTACTTACCTGGAAGGCTGAAGGCACTGGTGGTGAAGGGGACTTGGATTATAGTTGGAGGCCAGGAATAGGAGAGGGATCTTTCCGCTGAGATCGTCAGGAGAAAGGTGGTCACAAGGAGACTCGGTCGGCAACCAACGGGAAGTGTAGGGGAGCACAGTCAGGGAGAAGTGCACAAAGAGCAGCAAAAGTGCGTGAAAAACAGCTACAGAACACGAAGGCAGGAAAAAACTCCCACCAGGAAATGGCAGGTCAGTTCGGGGGCAATGAAGCATGAAGAGCTGGATGCTGGAATGTTACAACTCATTTTTAAAGGCAAATAAGTTAGGCAATGAACTGAGAGTAGCAATGTTCTTAATTATACACAATAGGGAGGAAAACATGTATAATGTTTACAAGCCTCATTCAACCAGAGACATCCACAGAGCATCCCCTAGCAGAGATGTGTGAAGGAATCATTATGCCTTGAATGCATTTATGATAGTAGAATGGTCCTGATTTTATAGGAGAATGCAATGGGAAGGTAAATCTATTGTGCAGACAAGCTGAGACTGCAAATCTGGTGCTTTCCTGAAGGATGCCTTAAGGGATCGCTTGATGTGTGGGCTTCACAATGAAGTGATACAACATAAACCACTGACAAAAAAGTCTAAACTTTAAAGTAGTTTCTAAGATAGCTACTTCCATGGAACTGGCTGCAAATGAAGCAATATAGTTGGGTGCAAGTGCCCAAGTATACAAAATTGACAAGGAACAATAGAGCATGGTGTCAACCTTAAAATGCCATTGCTGTGACAAGTCTGGCCACAAAGAGTCCATATGCTGGACTCATGAAGTCCAATGCCACCAGTGTAAGTGTGGCATATTGCCCAGAACTTAGGGTCAAATTAAAAGAGGAAAAAGGGAGTCAGAAAGAGAGGTGAACCCAAAGACTAGGGTACATGCTGCTAGCCAAGAAGGAGACAGAGAGTTTGCTGGATCTACTGAGAATGTAGAAGAGCACAAGTTGACAGAATTTTGGTTGAATATTAGAATATTCCAATAGTGGGAGGAAAGGTAATCAAAATGGGAGTAGATACAGAGGCAGCAGTATCACTGATATCAGTCTCAGTATACAGAGACAAGGTGAAAACATTGCTATTGAAGCCTTCTAAATTATCTTATGTACCTATACGGAACAAATAGTGTCACTGAGAGGATACGTGATGGCAAAGGTACAACTGAGGGACCAGTGTGCGGAGCTACTGTTGTATGAGATTAAGGGTGACTCGCCTGCCCTATTTGATTGCTTTAGGCTGCAGAAATTGAAATTAAACTGGAACGTAATAAAACAGGCTGGTGGCTTAGAAGGCTAGGTAATAGGATGTCCTAGAGAGATATAATGATGTATTCAAAGGGACCTTGGATGAGATGAAAGGAGTTGAGACAAAGATTCAACTTAAGTCAGAGGCTCATCCAAGAATGGGTACCATACATGATTAGGCCGAAGATAGAAGCCAAATTAGAAAGTCTGTTGAGCATAGAGGGGGCTGGAAGTAAATGGACCATGCCAATTGTGCCAATTTTGAAGACTGATGGCACAATGAGAATCTGTGGTAACCATAAATCCAGCAGCGTGTGCAGACTGTTACCCACTTCTTATCATCAAGGACTTATTTAATGAATTGGCAAAAGACATTTTCAAGGGTTTATCAAAGTCTGTCTTCAAATGGAAGTTCTAGTGCCAACTCTGACAATCGTAACTCATCAGGAGCTTATGAATGTCATTGTTTCAGTAATACATGGTTGGCACTATCCCTTTTCCAAAGGGCAGTGGACCAAATTCTAAGTGAGTTATCTGGGGTCAAATCTTACCTGGATGATATTTTAATGATGGCCTCTGCTGAGGAGGAGTGTTTGAATTTCGGAAGGAATATGGTCTGCAGGTAAAGAAAAAGAAATGCAAAACCTTTAAAGATTTGGTTGAATATCTTGGCCATCTCATTAATAGTGAGGGACTACACAAGGCATGCAAGAAAATGGAGGCCAGCATGAAAGCTCCCAGACCAGAGAATGTTGCCGTTACAATCATTCCTGGGATTGATAAATTGTTATGGCAAATGTGTGCCAGATCTGACCACCGTACTGAAACTTTTACGCTAAAGTAAAAGTAAAAGCTGGATAAAGACTGGAGATATGAAGAGGCTTAAAAGGAGGTAAAACATGCCTTACAAAGCTCAGAAATGTTGCTACACTTCAATCCAAAGTTGCCATTGCAATTAGTCTGCGATGCCTTACCTTATGGGTTGGTGCTATATTGTCACACGTATTTTCCAATGGAGAAGAGCAACCCATGGCCTTTGCGTCAAGGTCATTGACAAAAATAGAGAAAAGATATGCTCAGATCGAGAAGAAGGGGTTAAACGTTGTATTTGGTGTGAAGAAATTCTCCCAGTTTCTATACAGCTGGCATGCTGTGCTTCCTGCTATATACAGGAAAACCATATATGGCAGCAGAACAGTTACAATGATGGGCATTACTTTTAGCAGCATATTCCTAGGACATACAGTACAGACAATCTGAACAGCATTGCAGTGGTGATGCATCTCACAGAACAACCCAACATCATTAATATTTGGCCGCAGGTTGAGGATCTTGATCTGATGTGGCCAGAGGAGGTGCGAGAAATGGTAACAAGCAAGGAAGAGGAGCAGATGGCCCAAAGAGAGAGAAAGACAAGGAAGTTCAGGAAGGGAGAAATAGTGTTGGTGAGGAACTACATGGTGGGTGAGTCATGGGTTCCTGCAACAGGTGGTAGCACAGACAGGACCAATCTGTTCATACACTGTTAAGCCCCAGGATGAATGGGTTGGAGAAGACTGGTGGTGGCTGCTCGACATCAAAGCAGGGAAATTCTTCCTGACACGGCACTGTTGCAAGAGGAGCCTGAGGAACTGTTTGAGTCTTGTGTTCCTGAAACTGAGGGAGTTCTGACCGCAGAGGAACTATCAGCAGAAGCTGCTGATGACAGTAACCAGGTTAGAGAGGAAGATTGAGAGTTTCTGGAAATGCCTGCAAGAACACCTGAGAGATTGTTCAGCAACTGTTGTTCTCCTGATAGACTGATTGGGTGAGATTTTACAGCCACGCTGGAGCAAGACTGGAAATTCCCGCTCGAGGTCAACGGGCATTTCTGTTCGCCCCTTTGATCCATGGTGAGCAGGGCAATAGAATTCCAGCGATTATATTTATGTAGACTTTTAATAGGTGCTGATATTGCCATTCATAATTGATGTTCATATTTTTGTTTGCAGTTGAACTTGTGTATTTCTATAATTGTGTTAATAATTATTTGTTATGGGGGAGTTTGAAATACAAGGGGAGAAGTATTATGTATGTTGGGGGTATGCTCCTTTAAGAGAATGGTCAGGTGACCCAGGACCCAAGCTTTATCCTGGGTGGAGCTTGTTTGGAAAGTCCTGAGCTGACTGTGCTAAGGTTAAATCAAGTTAAACGCTTCCAATTACTTTGCTATCCCTGACCTTGTAGCTTATTATTAGCCTAAATAGCAGACCACATGCATAATAAGAAACACAAGGTGCTTCAGGTGCATGTTAGACCTCAGTACAAAAAAATAAAGTTAGATGGTTTATTACAGGTGAGACACTATAATAGCTTCCAAAATAAAACAGCCATGTGTAAGCACAAATTAAAAAAAATTTACTGGAAGATATCTTGAATATTCTTTCACAGAAAGATTGGAGGGAACAAGGAAGTTTACAAAGGTTTTCCAACCTTGAGAGGGGAAAAAAAAGGTGGGATGGTGGCATAGTAGTTAGCATTGCCACAGTGCTAGGGACCCAGGGTTAATTCCCTGCTTGGGCCACTTCTATGTGAAGTTTGCATGTTTGCCCCATTTCTGCGTGGGTTTCCTCTGGGTATTCCGGTTTCTTCCCACAGTCCAAAGATGTGCGGGTTAGGTGGGTTGGTGATACTAAATTGCTCCTAAGTGTCAGGAGGACTAGCTAGAGTAAATACATGGGGTTAAAGGGACAGGGCCAGAGAGGGATTATGGTCAATACTGACTGAATGGCCTCCTTTTGCACCGCAGGATTTCTATAATCTACAATCTTCCAAGATTTCTCAAGCAAAGTCATCGCAGAGGAAAGTGCTGGAGGCATGGTGAGTGTTCCAGAGACTTGAAAGAAAACACTGAGCTGTCGCTAATCACTAATGCCATCAGCAGAAATAGTTTAATCATGAGAGAGAGGGAGACGAGCCTGCACAAACAAATGTCAGTAACAGGAACCAGAGAATCACAGCAGCCTTTTGAATATTCAACTCATGAATTCAGAGAAGTTCTAGTAACCATAGTTACGTGGGAAATCAGACCAATGGATATAACAGAAATAGAATTCCAAAGGAACAGCAATTACAGATCACAAAGCGACAATTGTGTCGGCCAGATGTTTGGAAATTTTCGTGACAATTGTCTCATAGTGTCAGAGCCAATTTCAAGGACAACACTGGAATGTACAGATTTCACTGAGGCCATGTGACCCTGTGATAAATAGTAGACTTAAAAGTATTTGGAAAAGTCAGAGTACAGTAATATTTTATATGAAGGAAGTTCTGCAGTCAGTCAGTACAATAGCAGTGCACTTTCTTATGAAATTTGCTCATAGGAAGCTTGACCAAGAGATGCCATTAACCCCTTGAGCATCATTGTAGAATGTCTACAGTGCAGAAGGAGGCTCGTTGGCCCATCACCTCTTCACCGACACCATGATCCCCGTAACCCCAAACATTTACCCTGCTAATCTCCCTGACACTAAGCTGTAATTTAGCATAGCCAATCCACCTAACCCACACATCTTTGGATTGTGGGAGGAAATTGGAGCAGCTGGAGGAAACCCACACAGATGTGGGGAGAACGTGCGAACTCCAAACTGTGACCTGAGGCCAGAATTGAACCCAGATCCCTGGCACTGTGAAGTAGTAGTGCTAACCACTGTGCCCTGGAAGGGAAAACTCATTGGGCTTAATTCTGTTGAAAGTATTCAGGTAGGCATTAAAGTGGTCAATGGACACCAATATAGAAGGATGCATTTGTGGATGTCAAGCAGTGCAAAGGATTACACAATAGGTGGGAAAGGAATAGAGGAAGTGAAAGACCTTGAGCGAAAGTCTACAGATCCCTGAAGGTGACATGATAGGTTAATAAGGTGATTGAGAAGGTATATGGAATCCTTCCATTTAATAGCCAAGGCATAAAACATAAAATCAGGGATAGATAAAACATTAGTTAGGTCACAACTTGAGTAATGTGTGCAGTTCTGTTCACCTAATTACAGAAAGGATGTAATTGCAATAGAGAGGGTACAGAGGAGATTTACAAGGATGTTGCCAGGATTGGACAATTGCAGTTTTGAGGAAAGGTTGAATTTAGCTGGTGTTGTTCTCTTTGGAACTGAGGAGGCTGAGGAGAGATTTAATTGAGATGTACAAAATTCTGAGGGATCTGGATAAAATGGATGGGGAGGGCCTATTTACTTGAGCAGAGAGGTCAGTGACTAGAATGTGCTGATTTAAAAGTACAGGGCCAGAGTGGGATTGTGATTGATGCAGATTTGATGGGCTGAATGGCCTCCTTCTGCACTGTAGGATTCTTTTGTGGCAAAATTGATATTTAAAATAAATATGTAGCTCCTTGTCACAATAATTGAAGCATTCATTGCAATGTTTAACAATTTAGTGCAAATATTACTTGAAAAGGTTTGCATTAAATAAATGAATAGTGTACAGAACATTTTTCCAAATTCAGTCAATCTAACAAGAAATAAACTGAGGGGACTTAGGGTGTGGTTGAATCCATAAGCGTGAAACATTAAAAACCTGGTTGGAATGCTTCCTTCTACATTTTAATTTTTAATATTTAGTGCTGGAACGCAAACTATAAAAATTAATTTATTCAGATCTGCAGTGACACCATTTTCCAAGGAAAATGGATAGATTTGCTGAAAATCTTCCCCAAAGAACCCTTAAAAAATGCTGAAGTCAGATAATATAAAGAACTAATAGTTATTCATAAGAAAAAGTTAGGCATTCTCAGTGCATTAGTGCACATTTATACAATTTAATGATCATTGCTTACTTTCTTGATGTGATTCTGACTGGCAATATGCCTTCAACGAGACATTATCACTTTGCTAATTGAAGCTCAATACTGTATGGGAACTGAATGTAAATCTGGTATATCGAACTGTCTATTGTTTTTTATGAAGCATCATGCCTATTGCATGCTTACTTTCAATGACACGCACTAAATTTGATGTCCAAAGCCTGGCTCGACCTTGGCTCTAAAAGTGATGAATTTTGGACAATTTATACATTTAAAGACGGGTTAATACCTATGTAACAAGCACGAGGGGATGGAATCTGATTATAAGGGACAGAAATTAGGAGGTGGAAGTTTGTTAAGCAATTGAAATCAGTCATTGGGCACCATTTACAAACATGGGGCGAGTTGTCGGTTACACAGCAACAGACAGTTCATCCAATGGGAGACAATTTCAGACCTGTAGAACTGAGGGGAGCAAACCCGATTCCAGAGAATGAGGTCTTTTTAAAAAAAGTAGTTACCCTGTTCATCATCAACTAATTAGTAGCTTTATCATTCTGAATAGCCTATAGCACTGAATCTTTTTGTCTTCCACAACACTAGGTTTGCTGTCATTCAGATTTAAGTACCTTGTTTCTTTGACTAAAATATTTCACCTCAGACTCACTGATTTTTGAATTCTTCTTGTTAGCCCATTCTCTTGTATCCCTTTGAAGCTCCCATTGGTCTTCACAAGAATTAACTCTACCTTTAGTTTGGTATCATCTAAATTCCATTGTTTCTAGATAAATGGTTTGCAATCTATAACCTGCGGCTGCAGAGTTGCAGATGCAGGTCACGAGTGCAGCTTGACAAAGGCCGATATTTGAGAATTTCCTGTATCAAACTGACTACCATTTATATTTTTGTCTTAAATCCTGAATACAATATGAATGAAGTATTATTCGTTCTTACGAGGCATTAAGTAGTGGTTTCAATAATAGAGTCTGCTTCGGGGAAAGGGACAGCAGTTGTTGGTGATTACCAACAGAGACACAGCTACAATCATTGTAGATCAGTAGGGTGAGGAGTCTCAATCTGCCCACAGTCCTGATCCACTGCTATATTTGGAAAGATTCAATGAGCCTAGATGCCTCAGCACAGACAGAACAAGCCCAGACCACATCAGGATCAAAAGCAGCACAATTGGGAGGCAAATATCCCAGAAACCCAGTGAAACAGGATATTTTTCAGAGATATGATAAAGAAAATTGAATGGCCCCGGTGTTGCTATAGATTAAAAATAATGAATTGCAACTTTGCATCAGTAATGAAGTATTACAGAAAAAAGGATAGATTTGCTGCAAATCTTCCCCAAAGAACTCTTTAAAATTGCAAAAATCAGATAATATAAAGAACTCAGTTATTTGTCTGAAAAAAAATTAGGTATTCTGAGTACATTAGTGTACATTTATACAATTTAATGATCATTGCTTACTCCCTCGATCTGATTCTGACTGGCAATATGCCTTTAACATGTATAGTTAAACCAGACATTATCGCACACTGAAGCTCGATACTGCATGGGAACTGAATGTAAATGTGGTATATCACACTGTTGGCTCTTATGAGGCATCATATCTATTGCATGAGATCAAAAATACTTTCAATGACACACTAAATTTGATGTGCAAAGTCTGGCTCAATCTTGGCCCTGGAAAGTGATAAATTTTGGACAATTTATGCATTAAATTCGGGTTAATAAGCAGCAACAGTGTAGAATTTGAATTCTTGCATAGAAGACAGCAATTTGGAGTCAAAGGACGTTAGCGTAGAGACAAGCCATTTAGAGCAATGGCCTGGGGTTTTTCCACATGAGGCAATTTGTCTAATCTCTCTTCACTCCCCCATTCCTTTGCTTTATCAAACAACCCGAGTGCCGAAGTTTTTGTTGTTCATAGCCAACTGTTTCGATGAATTAAAGCAGAAGAGTGATTTTGGCCACAGCAAATTATGCTGTGGGTAGAAATTGAGTCCATTAGTGTGGACTCAATTTTAAAATTGATTTCCTCAATAGTGAATAGATCAGAAGTGTGTCATTTTCCTTTACAAGCCATAGCTTTGAAAGAATCAATGATACAAAAGCACATGGGCTCTCTGTGCTTTCATTCTAAGTTATTTCTCTCCCTCATAAACAAGTTATTAGGCTGTGGAATATTTATAACTTTCCTTGTGATGAAGTGCTCCACAGGTTTAATTGCCTCAGTCACAAATCCTGCTGTGTGGGTCTACCTGCACCAAAATCTTCTGAGCACTGCCAGTAATGAAATTAAGGACATTGCAAACATAAGCAAATAAAGACTTTGCCTAAGGATGTTTGTGATTGTGAGTAATAAGGACAACACTGCAGGTGGACAAAAAGTAGGTCAGATCATTATTTTTATGAACTCCTTTTTTGACTGGAATTTACAGGCTGCTTGAGTATATTAAAACATGGTAGTGGGACTCAATGAGCTCCACATGGTGTTCAGTCCCTCTTCAATTTAATGATTAAAAAATCCTGCAGGGTCCACTGACTCCTGGCATTCTGGCACATTAAATTCAAGAGTTGGAAGCAAACACGAAAATGGTCTAACCTGCTAATCCTGATTTGATGATATGGGATGGCTAGATTTTGATTTGATTTGACTTATTATTGTCATGTGTATTAGTATATAGTGAAAAGTATTGTTTCTTGCAAGCTGTACTGACAAACATACTATATACAGAGAAGGAAACAAAAGAATGCAGAATGTATTATTAGTTATAGCTAGGGTGTAAAGAAAGACCAATATAATGCGAGTTAGGTCCATTCAAAAGTCTGATGGCAGAAGGGAAGAAGCTGTTCTTGAGCTATTGGTACATATCTTCAGACATTTGTACCTTCCTCCTGATGGAAAAAGGTGGAAGAGGGTATATCTAGGGTGCACAGGGTCCTTGATTACGCTGGCTGCTTTTCCAAGGCAGTGTAAAATGTAGACGGAGTCAATGGACTGGAGCCTGGTTTGTGTGCTGAACTGTGCTTCATTCATGACCTTTTGTAATTTCTTGCGACCTTTCTTCCTGCTCTTGGGCAGAGCAAGAGCCATACCAAGCTGCAGTACAACCAGAAAGGATACTTTCTATGGTGCATCTATAAAAGTTGGTAAGAGCCATAGCTGACATGAGTAATTTTCCTTAGCCTGCTGAGAAAGTAGAGATATTGGTGGACATACTTAACTATAATGCCAGTATGAAGGGATCAGGATAGGTTGTTGGTGATCTGGACATAGAAATTTGAAGCTCTTGACTATCTCTACTTCAAACCCATTGATGTAGACAGGGACATGTTTTCCACTATGTTTCCTGAAATCAATCTCCTTCATTTTGTTGACATTGAGGGGGAGATTATTTTCATTGCACCAGTTCACCAGATTCTCTATCTCTTTTCTTTATTCTGTCTTATCATTGTTTGAGACTGATCGTAGTGGGTCAAATATTCTTCTTGAAAGCTCCTTGCCCATTTGTTTGGTGACTGTTTTAATTTTTGCTTCTTTTTCCCCGTCCCATTACATAAAACAATAACAATACAGCTCAGAAAGAGGCCCTTTAGCCCACCAAGCCAGCAAACTTGGAGCTTGCATTTCCATTTGAAAACCAAGATTTGGGAGAGCTTTGGCTTTGTGAACTCGGAATTGTACCATGAGGCAGTAGTCGTTGGCCAAACAACAAATGACCTAACATTGAAGCACTTACTATAAGTCTTCCTCGTGAACGGTCCAAATTCTATCATCAGCAGCTTATTGCAAAGCAGTGTGTTTGCACAACTCTGGTAATAAATGAGATATGGCAAAAGAGTTATTGCGATAAACTTGCAGTGAAACAAATGAATTACTGTTTCTGCCAGGGTGGTGATATTTTCAATGCAAAGTGACAGATTTTCTTGCTGACCGAGTAATATAATTACATATCTGATGTTCCATACCGGTGTCTGCAATGACAGGAGATGACAAAGCAAGTGAGGCAACATTATTTTGAAATTTGTTATGGTTTGGTTTCCAAGTAAATACTTAGTTTCTATTTACTGTAGGTGTGAATCATACAATGAGTGTTTAGCAGTTCAGTCTTTGAACACAATCTGTTAATCACCAGAATGATATCGAGGCTCAAACCCGTTCTACCGGTACAACCTCCTTTGTACACAGAATGCACTTTCTTCTTCCATACAATGTGGGCAGTATATTATTACTGAAGCTATAAAGCTCCTGTCATTTATAACATAGCCAATATGCCAAGAAACTGCTAGCGTTTTAACCATGTGGATTCTTTGATTCAGGAGACAATGGTGCAATGGTAATGTCAGTAGTGTAGTAATCCGGTGATCCAGGTTAATGTTTTGCAGGGTGATGGGTTCATATCCCACCACTGCACTTGATGGAATGTAAATTCAATTAATAAATCAGGAATTGAAAGTTAGTCTCAGTAAGGGTGACCAGGATGGTGGCGCACTGCTGCCTCACTACATCAGGGACCCAGGTTCAATTCCGGCCTCAGGTAACTGTCTGTGTAGAATTTGCATGTTCTCCCCATGTCTGCATGGGTTTCCTCAGGTACTCCAGTTTCTTTCCATCGTCCAAAGATGTGCTGGTTAGATTGGCCGTGCAAAATTGCCCCTTTGTGTCGTGGGACTGGTAGGGTAAATATGTGGGGTTATGGGGCTAGGTCTTGCATGGGATTGTTGTCAATGTTGGGCTGAATGGTTTCCTTCTGCACTGTAGGGACTCTATGATTCAATGAAACCATTGTCGATTGTTGGAAGATAACCCTGGTTTTCTAATTCACTAATTTTCTTTAGGGAAGGAAATCTGCTGTCCTTACTTGTCCTACATGTGACCCACAGCAATGTGGTTGACTCTTAACCCCCACTACCGCTAAAATGGCCATTGAACTCGAGGTCAACTAGGGATGGACGACAAATGCTGCTCTTGCCAACGATGCCCAAATCCCACAAAGGAATATAAAAAAAAGTTGGCTCTTGGAATATTCATCTTCTGGGATTCTGCTTACCTAATTGAAATTTCAAAATTCAAACTGGCGAAAGAAAGAGGGGGAGGGGGCAACACTCAGGTACAAGGGATTTAAATTCTGCTGCCCCACCCTGCACGCGCACGCGGTACTCTGGCATCTTAGAAACCGAACCTGATGTTCCTGCTTTTATCAGAATGTGTTCAGAAGCTTGGAGAAAACCCCTGTGGATCTGTCGGTTCTATAATGAGCTGGACAGTAAGACAATTAGTGCAGACCATAACACAATATTCTGGCTTTAACAGCTAGTTATGTTTCCCTAGCTATGTGGGTTAACAGAGATCCATTGCTCTGTGAAACTGACAGTTTGATATAGAATCCCCACAGTGCAGAAGGAGGCCATTCAGCCCATTGAGTCAGAACCTACAACAATCCCACTCACGCCCTATCCCTGTAATCCCATATGTTTACCTACTAATCCCCCTAACACTCATGGACAATTTAGCATAGACAATCCCCCTCACTCTCATTTTTGGACTGTGGGAGGAAATTGGATCACCCAGGGGAAAAAAAAACCCAAACAGGCATGGGGAGAACGTGCAAAACTCCATACAGATAGCGACCCAACCTGGGTCCCTGCCATTGTGAGGCAGCAGTGCTAAGCACTGGGCTACTGTGCCACCCAGAGAAAGTTGAGAAGTCTTTAAAGAGTGAAACTTGCGCTGCTGCCTCTGTTGCATAAGTGAAAGAATTTTGCATATGGGACCTATGCAGAAAGTGTGCTTTTGTGGCTTTGCAGATGATTTCCAATTTTTTTGCAAGTCATTTTGTTTTCCTTGGACAACACTCTTCACTGCAGCGCAGGAACAACATGTACAGCTCTATTTTGGATCTCTGATGAAAAACAGAAGGCGTAACACTTGCTGTTTTTTTTCATCAATCACATGCGGCTTCCAAGGAAAGAGGGGATGCATCCAGAGATCCAGCTGGAAGAAGCCAATCCCCCCAGCACAGATATAGACAGTGGATCAGCCTTCCTGAGCACTGATGTTTCCAAAGGTTCTGGCGATCACAGCAGGTCACAGATGCCAACTCCTGACGCCCAGACCAAGACCCAGCCCCCAGTTTTCCATGTAATCAGTGCTTACCAAGTTCAGCCTGGCCGTGAACTTCTTGCCTCCAACTCCTTCCAGGCAACTGCTATTGGATTTTGCAATTAGCTGCCCACAAGAACATCTTCCAGGTAACCAATGCCATGTTGGTGAGCACTGCCACTCGCACCCACTTTGTTTGTGGGAGGGTCAGGACCAGGGGGTTTTCACAGTTGCTGCAGTGGCTGAATTTTCACAGATACAAGGAGACACAGACTGCTCACAAGTGGCAATCCAGGCATCCTCAGTTCAACTGGCAGCCTTTCTTGGCTGGATTTCACTCCATTCCACTGGAAGGATTTCATGCAATCGTGCAAGACATGGAAGCTGCTCTGATGCCGCCTTCCTGCATCAGCACAAATCCCATAGCTCTTCAAAAGCCTGGTTCTTTTCAGCTGAGGCCTACATTCTAAGGATGTGACTGATTGCACCAATAAATAGGCAGACAGGACTAGAGCCACATGACCACCACGGCAATCACTGAACAAACTGTTTGAGCGGCCGGAGATATGATTCAGGTGCCAAGACAGATCTGGGGGCCCCCTTGACGATATATCGGCAAGGGTGTCTTGAGTGGCAGTGTCTGCTGTACCTTGCACCACTGTAGGAGGAGAAAAATGTGGACTGCTCTGCGTCTTCAGAGGAGGAGGAGTTGGAGTTTGATGTAGCTTGGAGGCTGCAGCACTCACCTAGCTGCCAGAGAAGCCTGTGATAGACTCATTCTGGCACGATTTAGAGATGCTGGTGTTGGACTGGGGTTTACTATCAAATAAATCGGTGGATTTAAAATTGGTGTTGCCAGACTTTACTGAGTTCACATGATTCAGAGTGCCTGAAGCTATTTGGCACAACAATGCTGAACCACATCCCCCTGAAATAGAAATCAATCTGACAGTTAAAAATCTCTCTCTTTCATTCATAACTTCTGCCCATCTCCCACTCTGGTCTTAATGTTTCCTAAAGCTTAACATCTATTTTGAAGGGGAGATGGTAACAATGAATGGACAGTGAAAGCCTGATGTAAAGCACATGGTTTATGCAATAAGCTAACACACTGTCTTTCTTATGATCAGCTAATTGAATTAAGAACAAAGAACAACACAGCAAGAGAAATGAAGCCTTCAACCCAATGAGCCCGCGCCGCCATTTTAACAGTGTGAGTTCCCTCTTCTACCCATGACCCTTGTCTATGTTTATGAAAATCCACATTGGAAACCAGATTGGAGAGACAATTTGGTGTTGTGGGAGGAAACCGGAGCACCCGGAGAAAACCCACGCGACCACAGGGCGAATGTGCAAACTCCCACAGATATGACCCAAATCCATGTATCTGCACAGCACAGCAATAGTCACTGAGCTGACGTGTTGCCCATCAACTGGTCCAGTTTAAGCGTACACTAACGACGTGAAGCACTAGGCTACTCTCAAAATCCAAGAGCGGCCCTCTCACAACCCATCGTGTGTGTGCCCCTTGTGTGTCTTTCCTTGCCTTCTCCTATTGCAACTCTGTTGTGCAATCCCTGTGGCTTCAGCTGACCTGGAGACAGGCTGCTCTGACAGATGAGGTGCCTGTGGTACCATCCTCTGGCTTTCCACCAGTCATGACCTGTTAAGGTACCACCAAAGATCCCCACTCCTGTGTGTGTGTGTGTGGGGGCAGCTCGTAAAGTCTGACTGAGGGGAATAGGCCAAAGACTGGGATGTGGGACAGGCTTAAACAGAGCCCACATTTCCATCTGCCCTTTACCTTCCCTCTCACGCCACTCATACCTCCATGCTCACCAAAAGCTGGAGACTGCTGCACTGCACTTCAGCGAGCAGCCAAAGTGAAGCTTTCCTTCATCCTGCTGAATCCCACAGCAGGATTTGTTCAGGCCTGAGCACTAGCCAGAGCTGGGATCAATCCCACCCTCTGTCATCTGGGGTCGCTCACCTAGATTTTATGCAGTGAATGACATGCCATCAGGGCGCCTATCCTTTTAAGGGACAAGAACCTGCACCCAAGAGCTGACAGCCAATCGAAAGGGTGGCAGCTCTTCGGTCTCAGCAGCGCCACCAGGAGCACTGACCAATACTGGAATTGCACTCAACTAAGAAACTCAGCAATGGGTGCTCAACTCAGAGCATGAGGAAAACAATAAGGCCGATCCCATTGGGTGGGAGGAGGATGGGGAGGGCAATGTGTTGGTGAGGACAGGTGCAATGCTACAGGGATAGCTATCACCACCAGAGAGTGTGCATTAGGAGACCTCCATCTTCCTTACCAACCCCAAGTCTGCCATCAGGGTACACCAGACAGTTTCTCCACATGGTGGAGGGGCCACCTACTGCTGGTAAAATATTAGCGGCATCAAGGAGAGAATCATAAAATCCTACAGTGCAGACGGAGGCCCTTTGGGCCATCGAGTCTGCACTGACCACCATAACCTCATGCACTTAGCCCATTAATCTTTTGACACTTAAGGGTAATTTATCATGGCCAATCCACAAAACCCACACATCTTTGGACTGAGAGGAAACCAGAGCATCTGGAGAAAACTCACACAGACATGGGGAGAGCATGCCAGACTTTGCACAGACAGTGTCCTGAGGCTGGAATTGTGAGGCAGCAGTGCTAACCACTGTGCCACCATGCCATCCCACAGCGAGGCCTTTTGTTGACAACTTAAGTGACACAAATAAGAGTGGGAAGGGGAGCCACTGGCGGAATACCTCATTGGGAGGGAAGCAAAAGGAACTCTCATTGGCAGGGAGGCAAAGGGAAGTCCCATCCTTCTCCTTGATTTTCCCACCTTCTATCCTGCAGCTACAGACCCCAAAAAGTTCAGCCATGAGCCTTGAGGACATTGGATGGAGTAAGCATGAACTGGCATGTACTCCATCTGTATGCTGCTCCCAACCTGCTGACCACATCTTTTGCTTCAAACAAGTGAGTTCCACTAAAATCAGTTCCTATATTCCACCCTCCTCTTTTGTTATCAGGTGACATTTTGCATCACGTGGGAAGGTTTGTTGCAGAGAAATTCAAAAATGAGAAATGAAACCAGGAATGAAAGAATGAGCCGGCTGAGGAACTTTGAGCCATCCACGCACAATTTAGCGTGCATCTGACCAGCACGTCTTTTGTACTGTGGGAAGAAACCGGAGGTGTGGGGGGAACATGCAGAATCCGCACAGACAGTGACCCATTTCAGAAATCGAACCAGGATCCTGATGCTGTGAGGCACCAGTGCTAATCATTCTGCCGCCATGTGTGTTAGAAGCCTGGAATTAAACATCTAATTCAAGATATTACTTCACAGAAAAGGCCATTGATTTGCTAACATTTTATTTTTAACTTTCTATTTGGAATGATCTTGTCTCTGGAATTTTTTTGCCCTCCTCTTTGTCTTCCTCCACCCATTACGTTAAGCTGCTAACATGCTTCCTGACCACTAAACCTATTGCTTTTCTCAGCCGCCTTATCTACTCCGTCTTGGTCACTGCCAGCAAACATTTCTGTGCCCTATTATTTTATCTTTGCACTCTCTTCTGAGATATGATTTATTTTCCTATCTACTTGGGTGCTACACTCACTGTCTGACACCACGTGTTTGTGTAATCACACAATGATTAATCTTGGCTGACTTTTGCTTAACTCTTTAGCTGCCTCCTGCACTGGCGGGTCTGGGGTCGGTGGATACTTGAGAGCCTTTCTCAAAAAATGTGATTCTGGCACAACTCGTGGGCAGGATATTCAGGCCTCTAAGGCCAGGAATGGATGCCGTCAGAGTGAAACAATATCCAAATGGGCCAGCTTTCTAACTCATTCCCAGCATCTGCCATTTTGACTGAAAGGAATTGGGCCTGACCACTCTCTGGAAGCAGTTCCACCTCCTTTTAGAGAAATTGAACTTTAAACAATGACTAATTCATTATGTAGGATCCACGGTATTCCTACAGTGCAGGACGAGGTGATTCAGCCCATCAAGTCTACACTCACTCTCCAAAAGAGGATCTTACCAAGGTCTTGTGTGAGCTGCAATTTATTCTGAAACTCAGTGCTCTATCTTCTCTCTCTCTCTTTTTATCAATGTATATATGTTTACAAATGGATGGTGACTTTTCCAAACCATCAGGAGATGGATGTTCCATATTCAATGTTGAAATGGTCAACATTGAGGTCTTATTTTGAACAATCCTTCTCAATCATGGACTGGAATTCTACCTGCCCCACTGACAGCAAGAACAGAGCATTTGGCGCTTAGCCAAATCTCCGTTTACTGCATTGGGTCAGCAGCTCCAGGTGAGGCCAGAGGCTTCTAGCTGTGAAGTCTCCCATGTCAACAAACAAAATGCTTGAAAATATCAAAGATCTGGTAAAATCTGTGGGGAAAGAAATTGAGTTAATATTTCAAGTCCATCTGATTCCATACACGCTCAAAACAGATGCAGTCAGACCTCTTTGCTTTTATTCAGCACTTTCTGTTCTTATTTCAGATTTCTAGTATCTGCCTAATGCATCAAACCTGCACTCTTGCAGACTGTGGTTGGAAACTGGAGGAACCAAAGGAAACCCATGTAAACATGAGGAGAATGTGCAGACTCCACACCGACAGTCACCCAGGATCGGAATCGAACTCGAGTTTCTGGCGCTGTGAAGTAGCAATCCTAACCACTGTGCTGCCGTCCTCTGTTTTGTTCTAGTGGCATTCATTCAGGAATCCAGATCAGTGGAACTTCGTAAGAATAAAAACAAAATGCTGCAGATGCATCCTCAGCTTCCTGCTATACTCCTTATACACCTATGACGGTGTGGTCAAATTCCCCTTCAATTCGATTTTCAAGTTTGCTGACGACACCACCTTAGTAGTGGGCCAGATTTCAAACAATGATGAAACAGAGTACAGGAATGAGATAGAGAATTTGGCGAACTGGTGCAGCAACAATAATCTCTTCCTCAATGTTAACAAAACAAAGGAGATTGTTGTTGACTTTAGGAAGTGTAAAGAAGAACATGCCTCTGTCTGCATCAACGAGGATAAAGTAGAAAGGGTTGAGCGCTTCAAGATTTTAGGTGTCCAGATCACCAACAACCTGTCCTGGTCTCCCCCACATCGACATTATAGTTAAGAAAACCCACCAATGCTTCTACTTTCTCAGAAGACTAAGGAAATTGGGCATGTCAACTACGACTCTCTCCAACTTTTACAGATGCACCATAGAATGCCTTATTTCTGGCTGTATCACAGCTTGGTATGGTTCCTGCTCTGCCTAACACCGCAAGGAACTACAGAAGGTCATGAATATAGTCCAATCCATCACGCAAACCAGCTTCCTATCCATTGACTCTGTCTACACTCCCTGCTGCCTCAGAAAAGTAGCCAGCATAATTAGGATCAATGCAACCTGGGCATTCTTCCGACTTCTCCCATCGGGAAAAAGATACAAAAGTCTGAGGTCACGTACCAACTGACTCAAGAACAGCATCTTCCCTACTGCTATCAGACTTTTGAATCTTGCATTAAATTGATCTTGCTAACTATGACTACATTCTACACTCTCTTGTTTCCTTTTCTATGAATGTTATGTTTTGTCTGTATAGCACGCAAGAAACAATGCTCTTCACTGTATTCTAATATAATAAATCAAACCAAATCAGTGTACGGGGAAAAGACAGTGAAATAGCACTAATCCTAATGCCAAAGCAGACACGATGGACTAAATGGCCTCCTTCTGGCCTGTGACATTTCTGTGATTCTGTAGTTCTATATTTAGTAAAATGGAAACAAAGCAAATAACATGGATATATTATACAATTTGTTCATGATCTATTTGATTGGTAGAACCAGCTTAAGAGATTGACTAAACCCAATCTTTCTATGGATTTGGTTTTCATTGAGTCAGGGAGACAAACATGTATGTTTAAACATCGTGAAAGGAACTAGATTTTGGGATTCTGGTGCCATAATGTTCTGCTAATGTGGGAGAGGTGAGTTTGCATCCTGACTTCCTGACCCAGTTGCATTGTGTGGTGATAGGTATTTCCTATCTCCTCCACAACTCCTGTTTGGTTGAGTCAGGCCAGCTTCTGAATGATTCCTGGTTTGTGGCCTTTCAGACGAGTTGTGAACTATAACCTGGACACAGCAACCATTTGAAAGATCATTCAAAAGGTCTTATTTATGTCCTTATGCTGATTCATGCCTCCTCCTACCCACTCCAATGGCCTCTCACAATATCCATGTCAACTCAGGACACTTCCATGCTCATTCACCAAGTTTAATAACAGGTGCTGCAAAGCTTATAAAAAAACCTTCTCCAAAAGACTACCATAACTCTATAAAAGAAAAAGTCAATCATCCAGGTTTTCAAAATATCAATAGCAGAAACTGCCAGTGTTTGACACCTTTCCATCTTGTGTAAGTAAAGAAATTGAACCAGTGACAAAAGATAGATCCAAGAAAAAGTAGTCAATCAAGCAATATTTTCATTTGTGTGTAACTATTTAAACGAACTAGTCTGGCTGTCAGCGAAGCTTGGTTATATGTTATCTACATGTATATCAACCAGCTGCCCAATGTGCCAGCCAGCCTGGGTATTATGTTCAACTCTTGTCATTGAAGGGCAGCAGAAACATAACCTGTCTGCCTAATTACTGCTACATTTGAGAAAACACTGGTCAGGGGGTGTGAGGAGGGCAGTCGCTGTTAGTAGATATGTGGTCATCTAGCAGGAGGTTACTCACATCCTTTCCAATATCACATGCCTCTTTGACTTATGATTTGTGCTACTTCCTGAATCCTACTTAACTGCATTCCCAAGAGGTTGCAGATATATTTCAGCTCAAATGTTACTGAAAAGTGCTATGAGGAGTTAAAAGACCATTTTCCATGTTTACATTGACTCAAGCAGGTTAAGTATTCATTCCTGGCTACAACTCCCACTTTCCAACAGGGATGGCCTTCCAAGGAACTGTGTGATATCTGTGCAGATTGTGTGTATCTTTATGTAGAAGTGAATAAGAACTGGATTAAGACATAGTACTTGACATGAATTAGGGGAAATCTGCTGATTTACTTTATCTGAATCCTTCTTGTTATGAGAATGTTTGAGATAATTTCCTCTCAGGAGTCAAAAGCCAATTCTTTCTGAACACTTCTGCTATTCAGAGCCGTTCTCTTGTTCTAGGTGTGACCCAGCTGTGCAAATAAAGAGGTTAAGGGCATGTATACAATGGCAGATAAGTGCCTAATTTGTGCACTCTGTAAACCTAAAGATTACAATGTATCATGCGGGTTCAATTGCAAAGATTTAGGGTGGGATTTTCCAGCCTCCCTCATCCTGAAACTGGAAAATCCCTCTTGAGGGCAATGGACATTTCCATTGTCTGCCCCTTGCCCGCTCTGATTCCAGAGGCAGGAGGGCTTTGGAAATCTATAAGTATGGAAGAGATTGGCAGACAGAGATAGCATGTTGTGTCAGACCATCTTTCTGACATTTGTCACACATGATTATTGATTCAGGTTTTTGAAGCTTCCATTTTCTCCTGCCTTTGCTCCAGATCCTACAAGTACCAGGCACAAGATGGAACTTGGCTGCTGGTTCTCTATGATACACTATTGGGAATGGTACAATATGTACCATTTCAGCTTTTCCAATTTGGAGATATGAAACATTGTTGCACTTTATGTCACCATGCTGTTTACCTCCAGACTCTCTCTTTTCTTCCTTTTTCACTAACATCCCACCCATTCCACTCCATCCCCCAATACAGGGGGTGCGGAGGAGGGGGAATAAACTATTTGCAGCCCTTAGCTGGACTCTAATATTTTTAACAGCACCCCCTCACCCCCCACAACTCTCTCTTTTCCCTCCTTGAAGTAGATGGATCAACTTTAATTTTCAAAGAAGCCCTTTTCAAACCGTTGACTCACCAGATGTCCCAACAGCTGTGATTTTGGGACCAAATAATTTAAAGGAAGACGTTGAATTCATTTGTACAAGCCGGCATCACCACATCATTGCAAAGTTGCTGCATCTAGTCAAACGTGCAATATTTACCTCTGTTAAAAAATATTTGAAAAAGATAAAAATAAAATTAAAAAAAAACAAATAGAAGATTGATTTCAAAAAAGAGCAAGTAAAGAAAAGATGCTGCGGAAAGGGTTGAAATGTGTTGATGAGTGTGGCACAATGTGTTTGCAGCCATGCTAAAGGTGCAAGGGTGATGTGATGTTAGACATGAGTCATAATTGAGAGGGATTGTGGATAGATGTTGAAAGAAGTGGGTACCATGTGAGGCTAGTGGTGCAGAAGGAACAGGGGCAGGCAATGGTCTCATTATATTAATGACTATTATTGTCTTAGTGACTATTAATCCAGAAATGTAGCTAATGTTCTGGGATGGCATGATGGCACAGTGCTTAGCACTGTTTCCTCACAGTGCCAGGGACCTGGCTTCGATTCCTGGCTTGGGTCACTGAGGAGTCTGCACGTTCTCCCCATGTCTGCGTGGGTTTCCTCCAGGTGCTCTGGTTTCCTCCCACAGTCTAAAGATGTGCGGGTTAGATTGGCCATGCTAAATTCCCTCTTCATGTCAGGCAGACTAGCTAGGCTAAATGCGCAGGATTGTGGGGATAGAATCTGGGTGGGATTGTGGTCAGTCTAGACTCAATGGGTCAAATGGCCTCCTTCTCCAATGTAGGACTCTATGATTCCATGAAAGTGGAAGATTATAAGCTAAGAGGTAACCCTAATTCAAATGTTTGACTTAAGCTTTATGAAATTAAGACACCAAGGTAGACTATACTACAAAATGACACAACATTGAATAGAAATATAGAATTCTTACAGTGCAGAAAGAGGCCATTGGGCCCATTGATTTTGCATCTAGCACATATTTACTCTGATAATTTGGCAAGGGCAATCCACCTAAACTTGCATATCTTTGGACTGTGGGAGGAAACCAGGCACCCAGAGGAAACCCATGCAGACACGGGGAGAATGTGCAAATCCCACACAGACTGTCACTCAAGTTGGAGTTGAATCTGCATTGCTGGTGCTGTGAGGCAGCAGTGCTAACCACTGTACCACTGTGCTGCCCAAATGGAAATGGTCCTTCTTAATATCAATATTGTTAATCAAGAATTGTGCTCTGAATTAAACAACTCAATTCATGATTTCTGCTACACTTTAGGCTTTCTCAAAGCCCCCTATAATCTGGGCCTTCATGAAAGTCAGTTTCTATAGTGAGCCTGTTATGAATTTAAATTTAATCTGCCTAATGGAGTGGGTGAGTCAGTATGTGCAGCTCAGGTTTCACATGATGTAGAGTACATGTGTTCATAAAACTTGCAGAGAAACACCCTGCAAATAGCCTGTAAAGTCAGACTGATCTTAAATGTTGCTTTACTGTAGTATGTGAACCAAACAAAGACTACAGGGAATTGGCAAATAAAGAGCTTAATTTTCAGCAGTATGTTTAATAATTATTTGAGATCAACACAACGGACATTTTTCAGGTAGATTTGTATCTTGTTGATTCCATGTGGTGCATTCACAAATGATTAGCATATGCCCAAACCAGTATTCCACCCTGAAGCTGTCAAGACAAAGGACAAAGGAAATCTCATCAAACAGCTGGCATGGCTCCTGTCTGCACTGGTCCAGCTATAGCTTCACTGGAATAGATATAATAGACATTTTGTGATATGATACATGACAGGCCTCACAACAATTACGGTCTCTTTCAAGAGACTATCTGTTCACAATTTCTGTTCATTCATTAGATTACAGTTTAAATCTGTGGTTTGAAAAGTATTCAGCTACAAATACTGCTCTCAGAAGGCTGTGTTTGTTCCAACTTTCATGTGACTGTGACATCATACGACTGAATCAAGAACTTTACTGTCTAGCCTGATTCCAATTTAACTCAGCAGCTTGAAATATGGTGAACTGTAAAGTGAATGTGCATTCAATGTTACGTGATATATTCACATGGAGCAAGAAAGCACAATATTCCCATGGACCTTGAGGGAGGCTAGTGTTGAACTTGCAAGGGCTCTGGCAGACATACTTAAAATGTCAGTATTCACAGGGGAGGTGCCAGATGATTGGAGGGTGGCTCAATTTGTTCCGTTGTTTGAAAAAGATTCCAAAAGAAATCTGAGAAATTATAAGCCAGTAAGTTTGACATTGGTGATGGGCAAGTTATTGGAAGATGTGATAAGGAGTAGGATTTATAAATATTTGGATAGATAGGGACTTAGTAGGGAGAGTCAACATAGCTTTGTGTGTGGTAGGTCATGTTTGACCAATCTATTAGAGTTTTTTGAGGAGCTCACCAGGAAAGTGGATGAAGGGAAGGCGGTGGATGTTGTCTACCTGGATTCAGCAAGGCCTTTGACAAGGTCCCTAATGGGAGGTTAGTTAGGAAGGTTCAGTCGCTAGGAATACATGGGGAGGTAGTAAGTTGTATTAAACACTGGCTCAATGGAAGAAGCCAGAGAGTGCTTGTGGAGGATTGCTTCTCTGAGTGGAGGCCTGTGACTAGTGGTGTGCCGCAGGGATCAATGTTGGGTCCATTGTTGTTTGTCATCTATATCAATGATCTGGATGATAATGTGGTAAATTATATCATCAGCAAATTTGCTGATGATACAAAGATTGGGGCTGTAGTGTACAGTGAGGAAGGTTTTCTTGCAGTGGGATTTGGACCAACTAGAAAAATGGCAAATGGAATTTAACGCAGACAAGTGTGAGGTACTGCACTTTGGAAGGACAAACCAAAGTAGAACGTACAGGGTAAATGGTAGGACCCTGAAGAGTACAGTTGATCAGATGGATCTGGGAATACAGGTACAGAATTCCCTAAAAGTGACATCACAGGTGGATAGCGTCGTAAAGAGTGCTTTTGGTACATTGGCCTTTATAAATCGGAGTATGAGTATAAAAGTTGGAGTGTTATGGTAAGATTATATAAGGCATTGATGAGACTGAATTTAGAGTATTGTGTACAGTTTTGGTCACCTAGTTACAGGAAGGATGTAAATAAATTTGAAAGAATGCAGAGAAGGCTCACAAGAATGTTGGCAGGACTCGAGAAGCTGAGCTACAGAGAGAGATTGAATAGGTTAGGACTTTATTCCCTGGAGCACGGAAGAATGGGGGGAGATTTGATAGAGGTGTATAAAATTTTGATGGGTATAGATAGAGTGAACGCAAGTAGGCTTTTTCCACTGAGGCTAGGGGGAAAAGAAAAAGGGGCATGGGTTAAAGGTAAAAGGAGAAAAGTTTAAAGGGAATATTGGGGGGAGGTGTGTTTCTTCACGCAGAGAGTGGTGAGAGTGTGGAACGAGCTGCCTGATGAAGTGGTAAATGAGGGGTCGCTTTGAAGAAAAACTTGAATGGGTTCATGAATGAGAGGGGTGTGGAGATATATGGTCCAAGTGTAGGTCAGTGAGATTAGGCAAAAAAATGGTTCAGCACAGATAAGAAGAGCCAAAAGGCTTGTTTCTGAGCTGTAATTTTCTATGGTTATATGGTTCTAACACTGTCATACCAATTCTCTTTTGGTGTGCACGCTGTAGGATACGTGCCATTTGTAACTCTAACCTTTCAGTGGCACAGTAATCATCACTGCTGCTTCACAGTGCCAAGGACCTGAGTTCAATTTCCAGCTTGGGTCACTGTCAGTGTGGAGTTTGCACATTCTCCCTGTGTCTGACTGAGTTTCCTCCTGGTGCTTCAGTTTCCTCCCACAATCCAAAGATGCTCAGGTTAAGTTGATTGCCCTAAATAAGGGGCTGAATTGCCCCTTAGTTTCCTGGGATACATAGGTTAGAGAGATTAGTTGGGCAAATATTTGTGGTTACGGGGATAAAGTCTGGTCGGTGCAGGCTTGATGGGCCAAATGGCCTCCTTCTGCAAAGTAGGGATTGTAAAATTCTTTCAAATGAACAGAGCAACAACATCTTTTGTATTCTCCAATGTTACATGATTGCAGGCTTTTGAATAACAAATATGTTTCTCATTATATCCAGCATGTTTGCTTCCTGGTCCCATGTTGATTAAATCATGGTTGAAATAGTTGTCAGGGTAGAAAGGAAGCATGCCAGGGCATATCCTATAGTACTGGATATTCATTCATGGGATGTGAGCTTCGCCAACTAGGCCAGCATATTGCCCTTCCCTAATTGTCCTTATGAAGATGGTGGTGAGCCGCCTTCTTGAACCATTGACAATGAGAATCACAGGTGAATCATGGCTCCAGGTATTGTGGGTTTTTGTATACTTTTCAATGCCAAAATAAATGAAATGTTGTTTTGTCCCTGAGTGTTTGCATGGTTCTAACAGTTACTAATAATTGGTCAATGAATTTATTAACTTTGGAATATGCGACCAGCAAGATGGTAGTTGCATGGTCTACAAACCATGTCCTAACTATATGGAGCTTTAACATCTCAGATTTTCTACAGGTTACAATTAAGTTACCCTTACACTCTGGACCTGGGTGCAAATCAAATCTAGTGATTCATCAAAGATCATTTCTCAGCATTCATTGGGAAATGTTTGAGCAGTGTGTCTCAATCTCGTTTTAATCCCTGTTTGGAGGGGGGAGGGGGGGTAGTGTCACAGGTGATTGTGGTGACACAGTGGCATAGTGGTTAGCATTGCTGCCTCACAGTGTGAGGGATCTGGGTCTAATTCCCAGGTTGGATCACTGTGTATGTGGAGTCTGCACATTCTCCCTGTGTTTGCATGGGTTTCTTTTGCGTATTCTAGTTTTAAGAACAGTATAGCACATGAACAAGTCCTTAGACTCTCCAAACCTTTGCTGATCATGATGCCTGCCTAAACTAAAACCATATGCACTTATGGAGATCTTATCCTTTCATTCCCATCCTATTCATACATTCGTCGAGTTGCCCCTTAAATGTCACTATTGTTCTTGCTCCCACCACCTTTCTGGGCATCGCATTCCAGATATTCACTACTCTTTGTGTAAAAAAAAAAGTTACCTCGCACATCTCCCTATAATTTTTGCCCACACACCTTTAACCTATGTCCTCTAGTACTCCTCCCACAGTGTGAAAGACGTGCTGGTTGGGTGCATTGGCCATTCTAAATTCTCCATCAGTGTACCCAAGGAAGTCACAAAAAAGTATGAAGTGCCCTAAGCAGAGAGCTGGAGGAGTTGGGGTGTTGTGTTGGTGAAGGTTTTAAATCCTCATGACTTAAAGGTGTAGATAAATTAAATTTGAGTTTGTATTTTCAACCCATTTGAAACTGACTCAAATCCAGGAGGATCAAATATTGTCTCTGCTGGCTGCAAGGGCACTGTGTGATGTTAAATGAGTTTGTACAGGCTCAACCCACCTTTCTCAGTGGACATTAGCCCATAGTATAAAGTTAACTCTGATTCGATACAAATTAATGGCAAATATGTAATTAGAAAGCACATACATAACTTGTGAGGATAGAAATTTGTTCAGCTCGCTGGATCTCCTTTGATTCCACTGTTACTTAATTAGAGTGAGTAAAGTTCAATGCTAAGGTAGAAGACTAGTGGGATATTTGATAAGGTAGGCAAGGAGAAACAGCACAGACAGCTCAATGCTTGCACACTGTGATAAAATATACTGTGAACCCTGCTGTTAGATGTAGCAAGGACAGGGAAGAAGGCTCTAACGAAATAGTTATCAGGGTAGAAATGAAGTGTGCCAGTGCATTGTGGGGCAGTACTATATTACTGGATTTTTGTTAATGAGATGTGGGCTTTGCTGGCTCGGCCAGCATTCATTGCCCGTCCCTAATTGTCCTTGTGAAGGTGGTAGTGAGCTACCTTCTTGAACCACTGCAGTCCCTGTGCTGTCATTACACCCACAGTGCTGTTAGAGAGGGAGTTCCAGGCTTTTGACCAGGGAAAGTGAAAAAAAGTTATATTTCCAAGTCAACATGGAAACTTGGAGCTTGTGGTGTTTCCTTATATCTTCTGCCCTTGTTATTCTGATAGTGTTTGTGTTTGGAAGGTGATATCTCAGGGATCTTGGTGAGTCCTTACAGTGCATCTTGTAGATGGTATACACGGCTGCCCAATGAATCAGTGGTGGTGAGACTGAATGTGTGTGGTTGGGGTGCCAATCACATGGGCTGCTTTATCCTGAATGATGTTAGAATTATAGAATCCCTACAATGCAGAAAGAGACCATTCAACCCATTGAGTCAACACCAGCTGTCTGAAAAAGCAACCTTACCAGGCCCTCCCCTCCTCCCTATCCCCATAACCCTGTGAATTTCTACATCTTTGGACATTAAAGGGTAATTTATCATGGCTAATCTACCGAACCCGCACACTTTTGGAGCATGAGAGGAAACCTGAGCACCTGGAGGAAACCCAAGCAGATATGGGGAGAACGTGCAAACTCCATGAAGGCAGTGAGCCAAAACCAGAATTGAACCTGGATCCCTGGTGCTTTGAGGGAGCAGTGCTAGCCACTGTGCCACGTGCCGCCTACTGTTGATCTTCTTGAGGGTTGTTGGAACTTCAGTCACGCAGGCAAGTGGACCGTATGCCATCAACTCCCACTTTGTGTCTTGTAGATGGTTTACAGGCTTTGGAGAGAGATGTGGTGAGTAACTTGGCACGGAATTCCCAGCCTCTGACCTCTCGTAGCCTCAGTAATTAAGTGGCTAGTCCAGTTCAGTTTCTCATCAATGGTAATTTCAGAACTTTGATAATGTGGGTTCAGCAATGAAAATGCCTTTCAATGTTAAGAACTTTAGCAGAAGCAAATAATGGGCTCTAGTGGTGCTAAATATAGATTAGCCAGATCAGCGATGGCTAGCTAAGTCAACATGTATCAGAAGTGCTCAAATCTGCAATCCTTGGATTTCAGGGAGTGGATATGGTACACTATACTTGGCTCAAAAACTTAGACTGCAGCAGTTCAGGAAGAGTCATCACACCTTTACAATGATAGTTAGCAACAAATGTTGGTCTTGTCAATGAGTGTCACAGCACATGAATGAATGAAAAGAATAGTGGGGAAACAACAAGGCTTTGCTGGGTACAAGGGCTTCCAAAAGTGAACAAATCAATAATTGCAGAGCTACTATGATATCAGTGATCAAAGATAAGGCATTCAGAAGTCTCCACCTCAATTGACATCTATATGGATATGACTTAGAGAAGGACATTTTCAAGGGATAGATGCAGAAGGAAATGGAGTTGGAAGGGGATAAGCAAATACAAATGGTAAACAATACAAGGCAATGGTTCGAGACTGCTAATGAAGTCAGGATTTATCTGCATAATGAGGACAAAACATTGTCTGATTCCAAGAAGAAATTAGATTTAGCTCTTAAGGATCAAGGGATATGGGGGACAGGGGAATCAGGATATTGAATTGAATGATCAGCCATGACCTTATTGAATGGCAGAGCAGGCTCGAAAGGCAGAATTGTCTACTCTTGCTTCTAATTTCTGTGTTGTTATATTTCTATAATGGTACATGGTTTGGGTTGTAACCAAGCTGCATTGTTGACATGTCTGTTTCCTTCAAATTGACACACATTCTTCCCTTCATAAAAGTCCAGGGTTTCTTGGACCTGGCAGAACACAGTAAAGTTAAATAGGTTCATTTGTGCCACTCTTTGTTTGTGGGGAAGTTGACGAAATTGTTTGCGTTGAAGAACGTGTGACTTCATGTCACATCCATACATAGGCTGGAGAATACGCTAAGGCAGAAGTTAGTGTGAAGTCTGATCAGCCAGAGGCCAAGCAGTTGTGATGGTTACAGTCACAAATGTCACTTCTATCATTACACCTTTGGCCCAGCTGCAACTTGGTCCATAACATTGAGACATCAATCTCTTTAAAGCAAAGTTTCCGCAGGCATTGTTCATTTGTTCAAGCGGAGGTGGGGAACCATGCTTGTAGAGGCTGGGGTGGGGTGAGCAGGAGGTGAATGTACTGCGCTTGTAATGCAGACTCTGTGCAGCGTTAATAAAGTAAAGGATTACACTAAGAATGGTAGAACCCTGGAAAGTCCTGAAGATCAGAGAGATTTTGGAGTGCAGCTCCTTGGAGGTGACAGGACAGATTGATAGGGTTGACACGATGATACTTGTCTTTATTAGTGGGGAGATCATGCTGAAACAGTATAAAACACTGGTTAGGCCACAGCTGGAATATTGTGTGTAGTTCTGATCACATTATCGGAAGGATTGCACTGGAGAGAGTACAGAATAATTGCTTTGGAGAAGGTACAGAGATTTACGAGGATGCTGCCTGCGCTGGATGGTCTCAGCAATGAGGAAAGATTGAACAAGCTGACGTTTGCCCCTTCAGAAGAGGCAAACCTCGAAATCTTGCGAGTTTACTATCAAATGAATCGGTTGGACTTAAACCTGATGTTGTCAGACTTCTTACTGTGTTTATCCATTTCCTACCAAATCTTTGCGTCAAATCTGAATTGCTATGGGTACAGTTACTAGTGTGACTTTTTTCAAATCCTTATAGGCACAAAGGCACATGGCAGGCAATGTCCCTTCAAAACCTGTTTGTGATCAGAACTCTCCACTCACCTGATGAAGGAACAGCGCTCCGAAGGTTAGTGGTGTTTACTATCAAATAAACCTTTTGGACTTTGATCTGATGTTGTGAGACTTCTTACTGTGTTCTTCCCATTCTGAAGCCAGCATCCTCCACAGCATGACCTTCAAAACTTGCCAGATGTTTCTTCAGCAGCTTTGCTAATCACCCCATTGAGACTCCCTCACAAAACAGCATGTGACCTCCCATGTTACATTTTTTGGCTTTTATATGTTTTGTGAGGAAAAATAAGCCTTCCCTAAATCAGCATCCAGATTGATTCAAACCTGGGAGACAGTTACCCCTGATTCTTTGCAATAGTGTTCATAAAGTCTCAACAGCCTATACGCTTAAATAGCTTTTACCGATGGGTTCTCATAGGCAGCATATTCATGGATAAGGTGTCTGTTGTTGGATAAGGGCCGCCTTGTTGGCCAACAAGGTGCATAAATGTAGTGGGTTACGCAAGGGTTGCTCATGGATGTTGGTTCGAGAGTTGCCTAGTGTTTCACATTCGTTAGTGTTTGCTTAATCTGGACCAATTGACGAGTAATACATGAGCTCAATGACTATCACTGTCTGCTGTACAGTTACAGGGATCCGGGTCAGATCTCCAGCTTGGAAGTGTGGGAGTTTGCACGTTCTCGGGGTGCTCTGGTTTCCTCCCACATCCCAAAAACGTGCTTTTTAGGCTGATAGTTGTCAATAAATTGTCCCTGAATTGGATCTCCCTTAATCTGGTGTACATATAATTCCCTAAATTTCCACCCCCTTTATTGTGGAATTCCACTAGAGATGGATAAAAACTTCGACAAGTGACGAAAGACTTGAATAAGGCACTCGCTGAGTGTTAAAGTGGGCGGCGTGGGCTTGTAGTGCTGAAGGGCTTGTTTCCTGTGCTACGCTGTTCTTTGTTCTTAGTTGAAAGCTTTTTCCCAGAGCAGAAATGACAATTAAAAGGGGGCACAACTCAAGGGGGAAAAGTTCAGTAGAAATGTGCAGGGAAAGTTTTTTACATAGAGGGTGGTGGGAGCCTGGAATGCACTGCCATGTGAGGCGGTTGAGGCAATCACATTACCAACATTTAACACTTATCTGGATAGGCACAGGATACAGAGGTATACAGGCTTAGATAGAATAACACGATTGGCACAGGCTTGGTGTGTTGAAGGGCTGTTCTTTGTTCTTTGTAAATTCCTGTTTTCCTTTCAATGTGGAAGACTGCATTCCACTTTAATGTATCCATGGAAAATCTGGGTGTGGCAACTTTGAAGGAAACTTCAGCAACTGCTATTTAGTACACAAACATGCCTGATTGGGTTTCTCATTCCATTCGATCCCTGCCACCGGAAATGCTGGAGATTGCAGCTTTGTACATGCTTTGTTTCGATCAAGCACAGCGCAATAAAAATTGCCTCGAGTTATTCTTTTTAAAAAAAACACAACAGAACGGAATGGGGCAGGAGTGGGAGTCCTTGGTTTTCTCTGTATTTCAGCCAGTAACAACCTGCACTAGGACAACATCAAATTGAACCCAATTGGAATTTGATTAAAAAGCAGCTGTTTCAAATTTTTTAAATAAAAATCCACCCTCTTTGAAATAGGCTTTGGCTGCCTTGACTTAAAAAATGAATCATTGCTATGGGCTAGGGTCAGCAGTAATCTTTTGGGTTGTAGGCTGGACTTTTTCCTTTCTCTTAGCTCCTGCAGTTAAACGGTTCCTCACAAAGCTGTAGAAAGTTATTATTGCGCTGCAATTTTATACCCACCTCACCCGAGGTGAATTGATTCAGTTTTGCACCTTTGGCTTGTTGGAAGAGCAGACATTGTCACTGACGGACAGGGTAAGTCGCAAAGGCGGACTAGCCAGATTGGAAATCAGGTTTGAGATTTACCCCGTGGATCCCAGTGCACAGTTTCGTGGCACTATGTTACTGGCAATCCTCTTTTCCCAGTCCAAGCTGGCATTCTGCTCTCTCTCCAGTGTTTCTGCTGACTCCCTTACTCTGTCTCAGTTTCAGTTAGTGCCTTTCCTTCCCATTAGTCTTTCTTACCTCCCCATTGAAAGGACAAATGCAAACTTTTCCTACTGTTGTCCCACACTACTGTCAGCTTCTGCTGCTTCTATAAAACCATAAGACATAGGAGCAGAATTAGGCTACTCGGCCCATTGAGTCTGCTCCTCCTTTCAATCATGGCTTTTTTATTTTCCAACCCCATTCTTCTGCCTTTTCCCCATAATCCCTGATCACCTTATTAATCAAGAATCTATTTATCTCTGTCTTAAAGATACTCAATGACCTGGTCTCCACAGCCCTCTCCGGCAAAAAGTTCCACAGATTCATCACTCTCTGGCTGAAGAAATTCCTCTTTATCTCTGTTTTAAAGGATCGTCCCTTTAGCCTGAGGTTGTGCTCTCTGGTTCTAGTTTTTCTATCTCTCTTTTACTAAGAGGACATTTCCATCCATCACTTTGCACTTCTCTCCCTTTCAATCTTATCCATCGTTCCTCTCATCATCATTTCTATGGACTACCTTTTTCCCTCTCACAGTTGTTTAATTCTCCCTGCCTCCTTCATCGCCGTCCATTTCTCCCTGTTAACTTGTCCTTGAGACAATGCATTTGCACCAGCCTTTTCTCCTGTCCATACCACTCCAGTTATTAACGGAAGGGATGGTGGCCTTTAAGGATCTTCCAAAATCTGAAGTTTTATGGAATCTAGAGCTAAAACTTCAGAGTGAGTGTAGATCTAAGGATATTGCCACTTCTTTTGATGTCTTTTGATTTTAAATTCATGCAGTGATCCAGAAGTAAATTATTACAACTTTAAGGTCAACTAGGGGTTTCTCTGTTATTGTTTGAAATACAATAGCTATTATCCCATTAACTGGAATAGTTTGCAGGCAGTTGCGACAATGAAATTAATTATAAAAGACTCCTGAATCAGACAAAAAGTTACTTGCCTTCAACCAATGTCGTTATGTCCATTTGTATCAGTTAAAAATCACTAAAGAAACAATGTGCATTTACATAGTGCCTTTTATGTGTTCCGTCCATCCCAAAGTCACCACCATCAACTGCGCCTTGACTTGAGGATAACATTTTCTCAGGGTGGCAAGTGTCTGCCATAGTTCCTCATGTGACTGGACAGGCTGATTCTCGAGTCGTAGGTCTTTGGGTTCATGGATACAGATTTCTGATGATGCAGAGGAATCTAGAGTAAAGGGTTTTCTCCCCTGTTCCCCTTCTCTGCCACTATTCTGCCTCATCTTTAAGTCTTTGAGAGTTGAGAGAACAGAACTGTTGGAGGAGGTTCTGTGGCCATCTAGACACAGTGCCCAGTCAATCAAAGTTGATTTTGTAGCAATTTTGCCTGAAAGTTTATGGAACTGGTTTCGAGAAGGACGCAATGTCTGTTCAATAGTCCTCCCATTGAATCCAGAGGATTGCTAATGAAATTTCTCTAGTGCTTTTGTATATTGCCGCTGTAAAGTACAGGCCTCACTCAGCACAAAAGTATGATGATGATTTTCGAGACCTTTGTTTTCAATCGCTCACTCAGGACCAGGTGGCACAGGCGATTCAGTGTTGGACCTCCTCATGTTTGCCTCTTAAGATAAGTGACTGCTAAGTCATGGAAAGTGCTTAAAATATTTCAGAGCCTGGCCTTCAACATGTATGGGCTGCCCAGGACTGGTACAGGTTTTGTTTTGGCAACATTCAAGGACAGGCTGAGTATTGTGTACGCAGAATTGAATGGCTATACAACCAGTTAAGTACTTACTGTTCTGAAATGTGTCCCTCAACCTTGGACCGTCGACATGGGACTTAGTTACTAGACAGACTGAAATGCTCTGGAATCTGCTTAACACTTGTTTCTTAGTAATGCCTCTAAGTAGCTTATAGAGTAGGCATGTTGCTTCTAGGAAGGATTCCAATCTCTCTCATGCAGCAAGGGTGGCACAGTGGTTAGCACTGCTGCCTCAGTGCGCCAGGGACCTGGGTCCGACTTCGGGCTTCGGTCACTGTCTGTGTGGTGTTTGCACATTGTCCTTTTGTCTTTGTGTGTTTCCTCCAAGTGCTCCAGTTTCCTTCTATAGTCCAAAGATATGCGGTTTAGGTTGATTGGCCATGCTAAATTGACCCTAAGGCAGGCGATTAGCAGGGAATTGTGTGGGGTTACGGAGATAGGGCCTGGATGAGATTGCGATCAGTACAGATATGATGGGCCGAATGGCCTCCTTCTGTACTGTAGGGATTTCATGGATTCTATGATTAACTCAAAAGAGTCTACCACATACTTGACAGGTCAGTAATATATTCATTATGCATTTGGAAATCATGTTTGTTAACTGTTTATTCTACGTCACCCCTAAGAATATATCCTATTTTATAAGCTACAACATGAAACTATGGGTGGGATTTTCTGGCTGCACTCATCTTGAAATCAGAAAATCCTGTCTGGGTCAATGGACCTTTCCATGGTTGGACCTTCATCTGCTCCGATTCCTATGGTGAATGGAATGGGAAAATTCGCCCCATGTTTTTAACCATTTACAAAACATTTCTGTACCTCACTTTTTACAATTACAACTTCTACCCATATCAACTCCCACCTCTCCAAGTCACAGTGCTGGGGTACTCAAAACCCCATAGTGCTGCTGGCCCTTTGGGAAGACATTTTGGAAACGTCTCTTAAATCTGCCCCGCAAGTGGAGGATGTGGTCAAGAAGGCATATGGTGTACTGGCCTTCATTAATAGAGGAATTGAGTTTAGGAGTCGGGAGGTAATGCTGCAACTTTATAAGACCCTTGTCAGACCCTACTTGGAGTACTGTGTGCAGTTCTGGTCGCCTCACTATAGGAAGGATGTGGAAGCTATTGAGAGGGTGCAGAGGAGATTTACAAGGATGTTGCCTGGATTGGGGGGCATGCCTTATGAAAGGTTGAGAGAGCTAGGTCTCTTCTCCTTGGAGAGACGAAGGTTGAGAGGCTTTATAAAATGTTGAGAGGAATAGATAGGGTGGATTCTCGGAGGTTATTTCCCAGGGCTGAAATGGTCGCTACGAGAGGACACAGGTTTAAGGTGCTGGGGGGCAAGTACGGAGAAGATGTTATAGGTAAGTTTTTCACTCAGAGGGTGGTGAGTGAATGGAATCGGTTGTCATCAGTGGTGGCAGAAGCGAACTCACTGGGGTCTTTTAAGAGACTTCTGGAGGAGTACATGGGATATAATGGGATTGGGAGTTATAGATAGTTCTATGGCCTGGTAAGTATAGATATGATCGGCACAACTTGTGGGCCGAAGGGCCTGTTTGTGCTGTAATGTTCTATGTTCTATATGAGGGACTTCCCCTGCATCCGATAAGATATCATCATCCACTGAACAGAACGACACTTTAGCAGCATTGCTGGGAAGTAGAGTGTAGGTTGTAGAATCACTGAACTATAAAAACAACAAACTATTCTTAGCAAAAAACTGATGCAAGAGAAAGAATGACAAAATACAGCAGCATTACCGGAGCTATACTGAACTATCAGCTTGGATTAATACGTTCAAATCTCAAATGCAGTAGGATTAAAACTCTGTGGACGGGATTTTAAGGTCTCGCTCATCCTGAAACTGTAAAACCCCACCCCAGGTCAGCAGATCTTTCCAAGGTTCGCCCCTCGCCCAATCTGATCTACGTGACAGGGTGGGGTGGTAAAATTTTAACATAATCCTTTGACATGTTGGTGTTACCATGGAACCAGGATCAACAGCTCCAAGGATAATAAACTCTATAGAAAGCAGTGGATGCTGATCAGATCATTTAGTTTCCATTAACTTTGAGAACTTTTGTGATAGTTGCTTCAAATTTGAGATGCCCATTAAAGCCTTCTGAGAGTTCGATAAGGTGCCCCATGGAAGGCTTCTGCAGAAAATGCAAATGTATGGGATTGAGGGTGATTTAGCTAATTGGATTAGGAATTGGCTAGCAGATAGAAGACAGAGGGTGGTGGTTGATGGGAGATATTCATCGTGGAGTTCGGTTACAAGTGGTGTACCTCAGGGATCTGTTTTGGGGCCCCTGCTGTTTGTAATTTTTATAAATGATCTGGATGAGGGTATTGAAGGATGGATTAGTAAATTTGCAGATGACACTAAAGTCGGTGGAGTGGTAGATAGTGAAGAGGGGTGTTATAGTTTGCAGAGAGACTTGGACAAGTTGCAGAGCTGGGCCGAGAGGTGGCAAATGGAGTTTAATGCGGAAAAGTGTGAGGTAATTCACTTTGGCAGGAATAACAAATGTGTAGAGTATAGGGCTAATGGTAGGACTCTTAATAGTGTTGAAGAACAGAGGGATCTTGGTGTATATGTGCATAGATCCCTGAAAGTTGGCAATCAAGTCGATAAGGTTGTTAAGAAGGCATACGGAGTCTTAGCTTTTATTGGTAGGGGGATTGAATTTCGGAGCCGCAACGTCATGTTGCAACTGTACAAAACTCTAGTGCGGCCGCACTTGGAGTATTGTGTGCAGTTCTGGTCCCCACATTATAAGAAAGATGTGGAGGCATTGGAGAGGGTACAGAGGAGGTTTACCAGGATGTTGCCTGGTATGGAGGGCAGGTCTTATGAAGAGAGGCTGAGGGATTTGAGGTTGTTTTCGTTAGAAAGAAGGCGGCTAAGAGGAGACCTTATTGAAACATATAAGATGATTAGAGGTTTAGATAGGGTGGACAGTGATAGCCTTTTTCCTAGGATGGAGAAAGCTAGCACGAGGGGACATAGCTTTAAATTAAGGGGTGGTAGTTATAGGACGGATGTCAGAGGTAGGTTCTTTACCCAGAGGGTGGTAAGGGTATGGAATGCCCTGCCTGAGGCAGTTGTAGATGAGCCAAGTTTGGTGGCGTTTAAGAGGTTAGTAGATAAGTTTATGGACGAAAAGGGAATGGTTTAGGTTAGAGGGTCATTGCTTTTTCTTAATTGGTCGGCGCAACATCAAAGGCCGAATGAGAGCTAGTGACATCAGTTGCTCCCATAAGCGATTTGTGTCTTTTTTTTGGAGGTTGACTTGCATTATCCAATGTTTACCTGCACAGTGGAGGTGTAACATTCGGACTCCTTTATATTTTTTTGGACCTGTACTTCAATCTCCCTGAAGGAACTTACTTGTAAAACAAAGCTTAGTATGAATTATTAAACTGTGTAAACATAAGAAAAAACAGTTCTAATTAGATCCAAGCAAATCAGCACTTATTTTCCCATAAATAATTCACACATCAGGAACACTCTATACTGCTGCATATCAATGAGTGATTTTTATGTATGTAAAGCATTGTTACCCATCCCTCATTGCCCTTGAGAAGATTGTAGTAAGCCATCTTCTTGAACTGCTGCAGTTCATCCGCTATGGACACTGTGCTGTTCAGGAGTTCCAGAATGTTGATCCCACAACAGAGAAGGAATGTCAATGTAGTTCCAAATCTGAATGGTTTGGAGAGGCAATTGCAGGTATGTTGTTTTATGTATCTGCTGGCCGCCTTTTAGGCGATAGAGGTCACAGATTTGGAAACTGCTGTTGAAGGATTCGTGGTAAATTTCTGCAGTGTATCTTGTATAATATAAGTAAAGTCACCATCATCCCAGGTGGCCATGGGCAGAGGGGAGAGCTGCGTGGTGGCAATATAACCTGAAGATCGTCACACCTCAGGTCAGGGGAAAGATTGTGGAGGTGGGCCAAGGCCAGTATGGGAACTGAACTCATACTGTTGGATAATGCAAGTCACTGTGCATCACTAACTTGTTGTCCAGCCAACTGAGCAAACACAACCTACATAATACACACTTCTGTCAGTGTGTTGATGGAAGAAGTGAAGACTAAGTTGGTGACTAGGACGCTGATCAACCTAACTGCTTTGTCTTGGATGCAGTTGAGCTGGGAGTCTTTCTAATGCCATATTCACCTCGACAATTGGAGATTATTCTATCACAGTCCTGACTTGTGCCGGCTGGAAAAAGTTTAGGAGAATTATGAGAGTTATTCACTTCATAATTCCCAGCCTCAAACCTGCGCTTGTAAGCATTTATTTGACTAGTCCAGTTCAGTTTTTAATCAGTGGTAATCACGCGTATGTTGATAATGCCTTTTAATGCTATGGTAAGATTACTGGGTTCTCTGACATCACCTGACGTTTGTGTTTATTACTTGATGGATTATATCCCATCAGCCTGCTTCTGCATTCCATTGTTTCACTAATTTTGGATTTTACAATCTTCGGGGGAGTTAAATTTGATACCCGCTTAAATAGTCTCCAGACGTGTCCATTGCAATGTTGGCATCACAGCAGCTGGCTCCTGATTTGAGTGGCACTGATAGCCTGATCGTGTGCTGCACTGAGCAAAATTGTGAGAGTTTCGCATCACCTAAAGCTCATATAAAAGAGAATTGCGCTATGGTTGAAGGAGAAGTATATTGTGGCCTTAACAGGTGCTGAAAGCTGTGTAGAAAAGATTTTGACCTGTGAACAAAATGACACAGCAGGGGAGAGTTAAGTTCCAAAGTTCGTGGCACAGTGTGTGAAAAGTCTGCAGCGAGATCTGGATAGGTTGAGTGAGTGGGCAAGGACCTGGCACATGGAGTATAATGTTAGCAAGTGTGAGGTTATTCATTCTGGTAGAAATAATAGTAGGAGGGATTATTATTTAAAAGGCAAAAGCTGCAGCATGCGACAGTGCAAAAGTGGGGGGGTCCTTATGCACGAATCGCAAAAACCCAGTCTGCAGGTGCAGCAGGTGATCAAGAAGGTGAATGGGATGTTGGCCTTCATAGCCGGGGAATAGAATATAAAAATAGGGAGGTCTTACTGCAACTGTACTGCTGGTGAGGCCGCAGCTGGCGTACTGAGAGAGTTTTGGTCTCCACATTTGCGGAAGGATATATTGGCCTTGGAGGGAGTGCAGAGCAGGTTCATTAGGCTGATACCAGAGATGAGGGGTTTAGCCTATGAGGAGAGATTGAGTAGACTAGGTTTGTACTTGGAGTTTAGAAGGTTGAGGGGGGATCTTATAGAGACATATAAAATAATGAAGGGGCTGGATAGGATAGAGGTAGAGAGTTCTTCCCACTTAGAAAGGGTAGCAATAGTAGAGGGGACAGCCTCAAAGTAAGGAAGGGACGGTTTAGATTGAGTTGAGGAGGAGCTTTTTCATGCAAAGGGTGGTAAATCTTTTGAATTCTGTGCTAGTTGAAGTGGTGGAAGTTACCTCGTTGAATATATTTGTCATGGGTAGATAGATTTCTGATAAACAAGGGAATTAAGGGTTATGAGGAGAAAGCAGAGAAGTGGAACTGATCTACTTCAGATCAGCTATGATCTTATTGAATGGTGGAGCAGGCTTGAGAGGTTAGATGGCCTACTCCTGCTCCTATTTCTTATGTTCTTATTGTTAGCACTGATGCCCCACAGGGCCAGGGACCCAAGTTTAATTCCTGGCTTGGGTCACTGTGGGCAGAGTTTGCAAGTTCTCCCCAAGTTTATGTAGGTTTCCTCCTACATTATGAAAGACATGCTGGTGAAGCACATTGGTCATACTAAATTCCCACTTAGTGTATCTGAACAGGTGCTGGAGGTGTGGCAACTAGGGGTTTTCATAGGAACTTCACTGCAGTGTTAATGTAAGTCCTACTTGTGACATAACAGGTCTTGATGGAATGTATTGCAGTCTGCAAGTGCTCGAGTAAAGAACCACCTTTGGAAGGGAACCAACTGCAGGGAACCATGAAGCCAGAAATACGAACGCTGCAAACTGACATAAAAACTGATCTAAGAGCATAGAAATTGGTCTAAAAACAAGATATGCTGGGATTACCTCAATCCAAATAAACCAAGATAATTCTACCTGAAATCCTATTGTTCCAATTGTAAAAAGAATCAGGAGGATTGGTGTTGCTGTCATGTAGGTGCTTTTGAAGAGGAGAGCATTTAATGTCCTAGTTATTGGTTTATGGATACCGCCAATTGCTGTTTACTTGACTCCCTGTTTGATCCTACCACTTGGTAGGTATCAAATGGGTATGTCCATTCGGCTTAGCTGCCATGAGTCCCATTCCACTGATTACAAATGAGTTGCCTCCCCATGGTTATGCTCAGGCATCTCTGCTTGTTGCAGGTACAAGATTAAAGTTCAAGACATGTGAAAACCAGACATTTGAAAACCATATAGGACCTGGGAGCAATGTCCTGGATGCAGGCTCAATGGGCTAAATAACCACTTTCTGTATGGTAGGGATTCAATGATATGTGGTGCTTGGAATGCCAAACATTGCTGAACAGTAGTTGAGCTACAGTGAACTTAGGTGTAGATTAGTGATGGCCTTATTGTCTTTATTAGATGATACCTAACTAATTTTTAAGAATGTAGCTACTCTAAAAGTATAAAGTAGCAATATTTATAATGTAAACAAAAGCATATTAATATGTTGGAAATCTGAATTAAAAACAAAGAACATTGGTAAGAAATATTCAGCAAAGCAGGCTAGCACCTGTAAAGTGAAACAAGAATTAATGTTTAATGGGCATCGCAACAGCTCAGTGACTATCGCTGTGCTGTGCAGATACATGAATTTGGGCCTGTGTTGTGGGAGTTTGCGCATTCTCCCTGTGCTTGTGTGGGTTTTCTCCAGTCACTCCGGTTTCCTCCTGCATCCCAAAGGTGTGCTCTTAGGCTAATTGGCAAAACAAATTCTCCCTAAATTGTCTCAAATTTGGTTTTTTAATCCATAGATCTATAAACATATATACTTATCTTAGTTGATAAGTATATGGAAGAGAAGGGAATGGTTTAGTTTGGAGGGGTATTGCTTTTTATATTGGTCGGTGCAACATTGAAGGCCGAAGGGCCTGTTCTGTGCTGTTATGTTCTATAAACATGGACAGGGATCGCAGGTAGAGGTGGAAACACAGGGTGGTGGCGCAGGCTCGTTGGGCCTGTTTCCTGTGCTGTTTTGTTTCTTTTATTACTATCACAAGGTGGCTTACATTAACACTAATGCAGTTTCAGTGAAAATTCTCAGGTCGCCATACTCCAGTATCTATTTGGGTACACCTGAGGGAATTTAACATGGCCAATGCACCTAATCCATTGGACTGTGGGAGGAAACTGGTGCACACAGATGAAACCCATGCAGACATGGGGAGAAGATGCAGACTCTGCACAGAGTGATCCAAGCCAGGAATTTAACCTGGGTCCCCAGCATTGCGAGGCACAGTGCTAACCACTGTGCCATGTAATATATTATGTTGACGTCAGTTTAACAGAACTGAAGAAAAATAGAATGGAAATTGTACAAAATTCACTTGGCATGCATATAACATGGTTATGATTGCCAAGAAGATAACAATATAGCAAAATGATTGTTTGTGTGAAGTGACTATGGAATAAGTTTGAAGTTCACTTTATTACTGTTTTGATATGTTATTTTAGACTATAAATGGCTTCCTGCAAGGTTTGAAGGTGACCTTTCAATGCCTAGCCCTGCTGCCAATCTAAAATAAATTATTGGAAGTTTGAGGTAAAGTGGCAGTTTCAATTTTAAAAGCAGCAGCAGCAACATTTCAATGCCCTTTCATCGTGGATTTTTAATCAAACTTAAAATGTCTGCTTACAGTGATTGCCTCATGGCAGAGGTTAACTGATTATGGTATGTGGGAAAGTCACCACTTGAGTCAGACTTGGAGGTTCAAATAAACAGTTTCATTTGACAAAGCTGTGGGAGAAGTGCTGGTACTCTGCAGTGTAGGCAGTCAGCTTTTGAACTATACAATGATAGTTGAGCATCTTTTATACATTATCTGATAATAGAGTACAGACATTAGGTGTTAGCACATCATTACATGTTGAGTAGACAAGTACAGACATTGTACAACAATGTGATAACTGTCAAAGAGTAGACATTTATGCAATTATGTTCTTATCAATGGTTGATCTTGTTATATACATTTATATCCATCCATCAGCAGCTGATCTTGTTATTGAACTCATTGTTTTGGGTCTGCTTTTATCTCACGTTTAAGGTGTCTCAAGGTCTGACCTGTTCCCTGCAGTAATTTAAACACTACAGGTTTTAACTCTTCTTGTACAATAATTTGTTATTTCACAAATAGGAAGAGTCAGAAATGGTATCCACAAGTGTAACTAAACAGTTACTGATCACTTACTTGCAGATTTAAGTGTAGTACAACCATCTGCTTTAGCACGAGGAAACAGGAGAACGTATGGGCAATCTACACCATCATGGGGAGAACATGCAAACTCTAGACAACAGTGACCCAAATCAGGAATCAAAGTGGGTCTTTGGAACCGGGAGGCAGCAGTTCTAACCATTGTGCCAAGAGAAAGATCTGCTTAAAACATGATAGGACCGTTCAAAAGTCTGATGGCAGCAGGGAAGAAGTTGTTCTTGAGTTGGTTGGTATATAATCTCAGACACTTATCTTTTTCCCCAACAGAAGATGAAAGAGAATACACCTGGGATGCGTAAGGTTCTTGATCATGTTGGCTGCTTTTGAGGTAGTGGGAAATGTTTTTGGAATCAATGGGTGGTTTATGTAATGGACAGAGCTTTGCCCACAATCGTTTTTAGATTTTTGCAATTTTGTTCAGAGTAGGAGCTCTGCCAAGCTGCAGTGACACATTTGAAAAGGATGCTTTCCAAATGCATCTAGAAAGCTTGGTGAGAGCCGTAGTGGACATGCTGAATTTCCATAGCCTTCTGAGAAAGTAGAAGCATTGATGAGCTTTCTAAACCATGCTATTAGTGTGAGCGTGGAGGGACAAGGGCAGATTATTGCTGACCTGAACACATCTCAACTCTCTCCACTTCATCCCCACATTGACTGGAGCATGTCCTCTATGCTTCCAGAACTCAATTACTATCTTCCTCATTTTATTGAGGAAGAAATTGTCACACTATTTTAGCAGATTCTTTATCTCTTGGATAGAATCCCTACAGTGCAGAATGAGGCCAACCATAATCCTACCCAGGCCCTATTCTGAATCCCCACATATTTACCCTGTTAATCCCCCTGACAATAGGGTCAATTTAACATGGTCAATCAACTTCATCCACATATCTTTGGACTATGGGAGGAAACCTATGCAGTCATAGGGAGAATATGCAAACTCCATACAGACAGTGACCCAAAGCAGAAATTGAATCTGGGTTCTTAACATGAACAGTAAACAGCAGTGCTAACTGTTATTTTTGGATTTGGTGGGTTCTTTTACATCTGCTAATCTTCCACATTTATCTAGGCTGTGGATCAGCACCGACACTGGCTGCACAAGTGGCAACATTATGACTTTAGCAGCCTTTGGTCCTGAGATGATGGTTGCTACCTCAGACCCCTATCTAGCATGGTCATCACTGTCACATTTGTTGCAAGTGGAAACAGTCAATTGAGGTAAAGAATTATTTTTCGTAAGTCAACTTTTTTACTCCTGGCTGTTCTGATTCAAGTCCAAACAGTCAGCCTTCCAGGAGGTCACATAAAAAGACTGATTAAGATCATGATCAATTTGATTTGGACAAACAAAGGAAAAATGGTTTCATCAGCTAATGGTACAAGCAGTAGGGGACACAGGTTTAAGATTTTTGGGCCTAGAAAGAAATTAGATTGGCACGGGAGAGAAATAAACATGAAGGGATAGAATGGTGGAATGGGATCTATTGGAGTCTTCGGACCATAAGATACAAGAGCAGAATTAGACCATTCAGCCCATCAAGTCTGCTCCACCATTCAATCATGGCTGATTCTCCTGTCTTTTCTCCATAATCCTTGATCCCCTTATCAAGAACCTAACTTGGTCTTGAATACATTCAATGATGTGCTCTCCACAGCCTGTGGTGAGTTCTATAGATTCACCACCTCTGGCTGAAGAAATTTCTCAGCACGTCGATTCTAAAGGGTCATCCCCTGACTAAGGCCATGCCCTCAGATCCTAGTCTCTCCTACTAATGGAGACATCCATTCTAGTAAGGCCTTGTCAGTATTCTGAGAGTTTCAATGAGATCTCTCCTCATACTTTTAAACTCCATTGAGTACACAGTCAGACTTTTCATCCGTCTTCATAGTTGGAGGGCTGGCATAGATTTACTGAACCAAATGGCATCTTGTGCCTTAGTGGCTCCATGGCCAGAAGCTAAAGCAAAAAAAAAAAGAGCAACCACCCTAGAACTTTGTTCAACCATCTGTGGATTTAGGGAGAAGCTACACAGAGGACTTTTCTTTCACACAGTTTAATGGATAAAGTAGTGAAGACAAGAATTTATATTAAATAACAAATCATAGAAACCCTACAGTGCAGGAGGCCATTAGCCCATAAACCCACCCAGGCCCTGCCCCCCCTATTCCCACATTTAGCCACTAATCTCTCTAATCTATACATCTTACAACTCTAAGGGGCAAACTTTAGCATGGCCAATCAACCTAACCTGCACATCTTTGGATCATGGGAGGAAACATGCAGACATGGAGGATGTGCAAACTCCAGAGTAACTGAGCCAGGAATTGAACAGATACCTGGAGCTGTGAAGTAGCAGTGCTAACCACTGTGCTACCGTACCACCCACATCTTTGCTCAATTACAGTTTTGCTTCTCAACATTCAAAGACAGACCCCATTATCTGGAGGTTCAAATTTAAACTTTATTTTCTGAGACAAATCTGATATCTACACTTTGTAACTTATTTAAACAATCAAAATACTTTAAAAAGGATTTATCGGTAAGGCCAAGATTCCATAGAAGCATACTCTCATTTGAGCCAACACATTTTGACTAAACATTTAATATTTGTAATATCTATTTAGCTTAACTAGTTCAGCATATTACATTCTGAATCAAAGGGTCTGCACCCTTTCTAGAGCAAATATTTGCAATTAAACAGATAAAACAAATATATATCTTTAAATTTACTGAAACATTAATGAAAACGTTAGATTACTATCTTTTATCAACTTTTACAAAAAATTAAACAAAATGTGGATACATTAAACTGAAGTATTTTTAAAAAAAGTTATTCAGAGATTTTAAACTGAATACAAAAGTGAAAAAAATTAAATGCTAAAGTTGAGCTGTTAACAAGAAGCAAATATTAGGCAAAAATTCATTCCATTGGTGAATGTTATGATTGTTCTTTACAATCTTCAAATCATCTCTTTGCTGTTTCGGATAGCACAGCATAACACCATGCTGAAAATCATGCCAAAAATCTGAAGAAAATAATCAAGGCATTATTATTTTTGTTGTACAACTTACCAAAGATAAATGTAATAATAGGGCTAACTATTTCATAACTTAGTACCCCAGCCTGTTTTACTTACCATTACAATTCCAATTCCAATGCCAATCGCCCCAATGATGTACAGCTTCTCGTTGAATATTTCATTGATGGCCGTAATGCATGACTGCACATGATAAAAAATGCAAACAATTAAAGTCAAAGAAGCTGTTGTGCATTTATCAAACACATGAAATTATAGCAATGGAATGCAGATAATGGGGTCTGTCTTTGAATGTTGAAAAGTATTCAACCCTGCTCTACCATTCATTAAGATCATGACCAATCTTGTCCCTCAATTCCATCTTCCTGGGCAATAAACCCATATCCTTCAATTCCCTTAGTATCTAAAGAAAACTATCAATTTCTGTCACAGATATATTCAACAAATAAGAATTCACAGTCCTCTGGGGTAGAATAATCTAAAAACCAAAATCCTGAGCACAAAAATTGCCATTTTAATTCTGAATGGCCAACTCCATATTCTGTGACAGTGATCCCAATTTCCAGACTTTGGAAACATCACCCTGGCATCTACCTCAGCTTTTTAATAATTTTTTAAAAACTGTTTCAAAGAAGTCACCCCTCATTCTTAAACAGCAGGAAATATAAACCCTGTCAAATCAAATGCTAGAATACATCAGGTGTAGTTACTGTTACAATAAGACTCTTCACTCAATCCCAATTCCTTTGGGATAAAGGCTAATATACTATTTGCCTTCTTAATTGCTTGCTGCACTTAAAGTTCAGTGTCACAAGTAGGCTTACATTAACACTGAATAAAGTTATTGTGAAAATCCCCTAGTCACACGCTTCAGTGCCAGTTCGAGTATATCAAGGGAGAATTTAGTATGGCCAGTGCACCTAACCAGCATGTCTTTTGAACCGTGGAAGGAAACCCACACAGAAAGTGACCTAAGCCAAGAATCGAACCCACGCACAATGACATGCAGATTTCTATGAATACCAACATTTCATAATTTCACTATTTAGAAGGAATAACCTAACTTTAAAATCAAAACATTACCAATTGTAAACTGATTGTAAAATTTACTTTATTAATATTCATTTCTTGCTGTCACTTTCTGGATTTTAATTAAAAATTTAATCCATACATCTCAAAGGTAAAGTTATGGTAAATATTTTCAGTACACTGTGGAACTTAAACTGGTCAAATCTGCCCTCCAAACCTCTGATTTGCACTGGGTATCAGGATCCTTCAATGTACTAAGCTACACTTTGGAGAACTCCAGATTTAAGTCATCTCACGTGTTGTGGGATTAGAAATGGTTCTGGGAAATACTAGTCAACGAGGTCCTAAGCAACACATACGTGCAACAAGATATGAACAGTTGCTGAGGAACTGCAACTGAACATGAACATCTACATTTAAAAAAATGTTGGTATGCTGGCAGCAATGCTGAATACAAAGATAAACATGTTGCTGCTTCCAAAATCAGAAGATGTCATATCAAATTGCCAACTGCATTCAGATTAGCAAATGTAGCTTTATTACCACCTATAACTTTGAAATGCAAATTCCTTAAAATTAAGCTATAGGATACATCAGAGCACTTTATTCAGTCTCCAACCCATCTTTCAATGCATTAGAACATTTTTCGTGTCAAATGACTGAGCAACTGTTTCCTTTACCTTCCATCCTACAAGGTGTAACTAGCTTTAATCATTTAATGCATTTTAGAATTAGAATGAATTCTATAAACAAAATGAATCAGAATATGAATGAGGGCATTGACAAATTATGTTGCAGCTATATAAATATTGGTTAAGCCATACAGAGTACGGTGTACCGTTTCAGTTGCCACACTACTGAAAGGTTCAGGAAACTTCAGAGAAAGTGCAAAGAAGATTAACCAAGAAGTTGCCTGATCTTGGAGGGTATTGGCTATGAGAAGAGGTTGAATAAACTAAGATTGTTCTCATTGGAAAGACTGAGGCTGAGGGGAGACCTGATAAAGGTCTACAAATTTATGAGGGGCAAAGACAGCATGGATAGTTGGGGGTTTTTTCCCCTAGGGTAGAAGTGTGAACTGCAAGGGGGATGAAGTTCAAGGTGAAGGGGGGGTTGAATTTAAGGGAGATGAGCAGGGGAAGTTTTAAAAAAGTGACAGGTACCTAAAATGCACTGCCAGAAGCAGCAAAAGCAAGCACATTAGCAACATTAAGAGGCATCTAGATGGATACATGAATAGGGAGGGAATAGTGGGTTGTGGACTGAATAAGGGCAGAAAGTTTATTTTAATTTAATTAGGGCATCATAATTGGTATGGGGTTGGAGGGTCAAAGGACCTGTTCCTGTACTTTCCTTTTCTCTCTTTGTTCATTCAAAGTTTTTTTTTAAATCCACATTGATACTCCAGCACTTCCCCCTGTTCAAAATTAAATCAGATCACTTTAGAAGAGAAAAGCCCATATTGTTCAATAAACCTCACGTTAATTTGACTATAACTGACTATGTGGGACCAGATAGCTCAACAAATGTCCAAGTTAATCTGATTCCTTCTCTGCTTTATCAACAGATGATTGTCAAGTTTGTCTGCTTTGGTACTCAATTTAGAAAAATTTGTGTAGGGGTTATTTTAATCTAATTCACCAGAGGGAAAACATGCAGCATTAGGTGGAACTTTGGTTTAATGCATCTGCCTTGTGTTATTCTTCATTGAATTCAAATGGAGAGTAAAGCTGGGCAAAATTTAAAATTTGGATTGCACACAGTCCAATTAGTTTCCCCAAAAGATAGCCTCAGATAAAATGGATGCAGAAATATTTCCATTTCAGAAGAACAATTAAATAGCTAGTGACACACCCAATTTGCACTTTTAACAGTTCTAACTAACCAGGTGGCTTGAAGTAGAATTTTCAGACTTGAATGAATACCCAGTAGTTACTGATCATTTTAGTCAAGGGGATGTTCCCTACAGGAAAATTTGGTTATACATTAACATGGACAGTGCAAAATTTTAAACTTACTGTATCACACAAACCAAAATGAGAAAATAAATTGTAATACCTTTCTTGTAAACTCTCCTGCAATATTTGTTTTTGGGCAGGTGTCTCGAATTAATATTTCCACTGTTCCTCCAATTCCACAGCAATTCAGCTACAATAGAAATCATTTTTTCAGAAAGAGTCTTGCAAGATTATAGAAAACAGCTTCAGGATAAATAACGAACAGAAGTAGTCAACATATCAAGTTACACGTTTAACTATAACAGGTTCTAATTTTTGGAAAACTAACACCATCTTTTGTATCATTTAAGAAAACCAAAGCTGCAACCAAACAGCATGTTTGTTCATAGTGTTGTTACACATAGTGGAACTACTTCCCCAGCAACGCTATCTTGACCCAGTGATCAAGAATGAACAACAGTAGTTCATAGTCAGAATGATGAGAGACTTGGATGATGATGGTGCTGGAGGGAGTGAATGTGGATGGTGTACCAATCTAGCCATTTGCTTTGTCCTGGATGGTGTTAAGCTTTGAGTGTTGCCAGAGCTGCACTCATCCACAAAGTGGAGCCTGCCCCAACACATTCCTGATTTGGCTTTTAGGAAGGTGGACTGGCCTTGGGGAGTCAGCAATGGAGGTACTCACCACCGAATTCCTAGCCTCTGACTTGTTCTTGTAGGCATGGCATTCATAGGACTGATCCAGTTCAGTTTATGGTCAGTGATAACCCCCAGGATGTTGGGAGTGATCAATGTTGTGCGTGATCAATGTTGTGCTTCAACTTCAGGTTTTATTAGCAGCTTATGTATATGTTTTTAAATAGGATGGAGGAGATGAATTAAGGAGTTTTCAAAAGTACTTGGGTTTACGAAGAAAATCTGATTTGCAAGCTAAGTCCCGCTTTCTAATACTGACATAGAAATAGTGGTGATAGGCAAGTCACCAGAACAGATATATTGTTAAAAATTGGGGAACATTTAGACTATATTAGTACTGATGCAAATCCCCCTTCATCACAACAAAGCTTGAATTCAGGATTTAAACTGAGGTAGTTTAAAGCTAGTTGGGCCTCAACACCACTGTAAGCCACACAAGTCAGTTGTTAGCATGAAGGCAATATTATCCTAGATAGAAAATAAACCTGTGGTTGCACATTGAGTTGGTGAAAGTTATGACATTAAACACATTTCACTACAGAAGAATTTGCAAGGTTTATAAGCAAAACCCAGATTTAATCAAGAGATTAATAACTTACTCCTTCCTGCATTGCTTGCAAAGCTGCTTTCTTGCTCGGATCCTTAGAAGCCAGGTATTCGTTATACGTAGACCTGTAGAAATCCTCCACATCTTTAGTAACCTGCAGGATAAATTAAAATATGAAGTACTCTATTCAAATATGAAGTACTCTATTAGAGAGATGAGGTCAAAAGATACAAGTTAAAAGTTACTGCCCGAATTAGTTTTTTTTTTATTATTTTTACATCCTATTTTATATCCTAAATTAACTTAGGATAACTTAATTTAATCAAAGCCCAAAAAAGAGAAATTAAAGAGTTCAGTCTTTATGATATCATTTTGACAGATGTTGCCTGATCTCAACGTTTTGTTTTTTGGTTCAGGTTTCCAGCATTGCAATATTTTGATTTTTAAAATCAAGTGTTTTCCTTGATTGGCATAGATGAAACAACATTACTGACGATAAAAGAACAGATCTTTCTCCAGTTCCTCAACTTGCTACTTATTCTCTCAGACTATGCTAAGAGACGAGTGTAAAGGAAGGTCTCAAAAATTTAGCACCAACTAGTTCAAACTACTTTCTTGGTTCCTTTTGGGACTTTTAATTAAAAGCACTGTGCATTACTTCAAGCCAATGAAAATGATTAGTTCCATTTTCTCCCTTCATTATTTCCTCAGGATGTCAGCATCATTGCCTGTTCCTAATTGCCCTTGAACTCAGCAACATAAGCGTCATCCACATTGGGGAGAATCTGGAGTCACATGGAGACCACTGTAGTTAAGGATAGCAGATTTCCTTCTCTTAAAAGGCCAAGATGTTGTCACAACAATCAATGGTTTCATGATCATTAGACTTGTAATTTCCAGATTTTAAAAAATTGGATTCAAATTTCACCATCTGCTGTGGTGGGATTTAAAGCCAGAACCCCTCAGCAGTATCCTAAGTCTCAGGATTACTGGTCCAATGACAATACCACTACATTACTACATCTCTGATCATTTTAAGCTTGGGACAGTATTAGAGGAATAGATACTATTATCTGTGTCAGTGATTAGGAATCCCAAAGATTTGTGTGGAAGTACCTATCTTTATGTTTGATGGCCTTGCATAATATGACTAATTTGTAATTAAATCTCATTTTAGTTGTCACAAAATTGCTTCATAAGAATTCCAGACCACCATCTTAACTTAAAATTGAAAAAATATAAAAGAAAGATTAGAATTTCCCTAAGTGTATCTCCCACGTTTATGTTCAGACACTGCAGTGTGCCAAGGAGGAGTACAATTACCCAGATACTTTGTTTTGAGACAGTCACACCTTTCAAATGTTACTTCAGGAGGTGCTCACTGTCAGTCACATCCCCTTGCCCGACAATCAGGCATTTTTGGGAATGATGGATGTAGTAATGGTGGTAATCCTTGACTTGACTAACATTAACAAGGTACCTCTGAATGGGAGCAAGGACTGCCAAAATGATGGACAAACTGACCATAGTACATTGGTGCAGGACATAGAGGGAACAGTGATATTTTGAAGTACAGACACGCAGTCCACAAAAGGCACAAAACAATGTGGTTGACTCTCAACGTCCTCAAGGATGGGCAACAAATGCTGGCCCAGTCACATCTCATGAACAAATGAATTAAAAATAATTTTACTGGGAAAAAATATTTACACTCAGGCTGCTAGGAAAGATTTGACCATTGCCCAGACTGCTAAAAGATGTCATCAGTAGGTCATAAGTGACCCTGTTCCAATGGGAATATGAACACACAAGAGTATAAGAGAATGTAGCAGTGTCAAGAGAGATATTAAACAGAATAAATTTTCCGCAGCCATGATTGGGATCCCAAAGTTTGTCAAGAACCAATAGCATAGTAGAAATTAACAGGTTTGATCTAATACCTTTTATGGATATCGAGTTGTAATGTGAACTAAATATTCTAGGATACTGAATTTATGGAATAAACTTAAAGGAAAAAAGAAGACGGCTCTGATTTTAAAAAATGATAAAGACAAAAAAGATATTAGCTCCAAAAAGGTCAAGAAACAAAATTGTTTGAATACATTAGCAAGTGGTAGAAAACATTTCAGAGTTACTGATGGATCACTTAACAAGTGGTCATAGTGTAGGACAGAATATAATTCAGGAAATTAGAGGGGCATTTAACCAGGGCAATACAGTAATCATGGGGGACTTGAATCTGCATAGGCTGGGTTTAGTCAAATTTGTAGTAAGCATAAAGAACAAAAAAGATAGTTCTCTAGATCAGAATATTGAGGAGCTAAGAGGGCACAAACTACTTCAAATCTATTATTGTACAATGAGGAACAAAGGAAAATGTGGCTATAAGTGTAGATTTTTTACACTGAGTTTGAAAGTGATTTGATGAATCTGAAACTAACATCCTATATTTAAACAAAAACTACTTAACAGAGGCAAATTGTTCAAGATAGATTAATACATGATAGCAGACAATCCATGTAGTTATCAAAAAAAATTCCTTTAAATCAAAGAACATCCACAGAATTATCCAACAATGGCTAACAAGAAGATTAAGTCGAAAGTATAACATGGCCAAAAATAATAGGAAGCCTGAGGACTTAAGAGGATATTAGAATTCAGCAAGAAATTGGTGCGGAGAGAGAAAATCCATAAAAAATACAGCAAGCTTTCCAGGTTGTCAATTTTTATTTAATGGATGTAGAGAGCTATACAAAACGTTGGAAAGAACAAAACGATTAAGGGGAAACATTACAGAGTTGTACTGGGCTCCCATTTCTGTTCCAAATTCAATGCAGATTAAAGTTTCTTCTGTCTCCAAAATAGTAAAGTTAAATAATCTCTTTCCACTCCCTAATTATGGGTCAGCCACCCAATATCAGCAATTTAGCAATCTCATTCAGAGGGTTTGATGATTGGTGTGGGAATAGAAATATAGCATATAGCCAGATAGGTATGACAAATATCATTGGGATAGAGTTTTATTACATCTCACCTGGGACTGACTGTGGACAAATGGCTGAAATATTTGGTGTTTGTTGAATTTTTACAACATTTTTTGAAGTTACAAAGTCAACGCAGAGAGAATTGAGCAAGCTCAAATTCGTCTCCTTTTGTTCCAAAAACCAATTTCAAATTGAATCCAATTCTTGAGATCCCCAAAAGAGACAAGATCCAAGCTGACACAAGGCACTGCAACTCACCTTGGGCTTGACCTGCTCAGTGCTGGATCTTAGCCAAAAGGCTGCAAAGCACATGACTGCCAGGTGATCATTTTCAGCACTATGGGTAAATGCCACACAGAACTAAATGTCCAATTGATCAAAGTAAGCCAGACTGTTTTAAAGCAGAAACTTACATACCTTGTCCTTATTCAGAAAGCCCCATATTCCAGCTGCGATTTCAACTGCAAATATGAGCAGGAGAAACAGGAAGAACTGAAGAAAAATAAATTACATACAAAGTCAATACTTGCAGAAGGACACAAACTTTAATTCTATTTCCAATTATGTATTTTAACTAGCATCTCAAGGCACACAACTGCAAAGTAAATAGCACTGCAATTCAGAATCAGACCTTGACCAGGCAGCAATGGAGTGACACTCTGGAGGAGATTCTCTTTAAGACCATAAGACCACAAGACATGGGAGCAGAATTAGGCCACTCGTTCCATTGAATGGCAGAGCAGGCTCAATCATGGCTGATACGATTCTCATCCCCATTCTCCTGCCTTTTCCCCCATAACCCCTGATCCCCTTATCAAGAACCTGTCTTAAAGACACTCAATGACCTAGCCTCCATAGCCTTCTGCAACAAAATTCCACAAATTCACCATGCTTTGGCTGAAGAAATTCTCACCTGTTTTAAAGAATTGTCCCTTTAGCCTCAGTAGGACATCCGTGCTTTTGTATTTTAGCTTTCTCGACATGCTAACATTGCATTTGCCTTCCTGCCGACTTGACCTGAAAGAATCTTGAACAATGACTCCCAAGTCCCTATGTTTGACTTCTTAAGCATTTTTTCATTAAGATGGTCTATGCCTCCATTCCCCTTTCCAAAAAGTGCATAACCTCAAAATTTTCCCACATTGTATTCCATGTGCCACTTCATTGCCCAATCTCCTAACTTGAGATGGGCAACATGACAGCTCAGTGACTATTGCTGTGCTGTGCGGATACATGGATTTGGGCCAGTGTCTGTGGGATGTGTCTGCGCATTCTCCCTGTGCCTGCGTGGGTTCTCTCCAGGAGCTCCGGTTTCCTCCCACATCCCAAAGATGTGCTCTTAGGCTAATTGGCAAAACAAATTCTCCCTAAATTGTCTCAAATTTAGTTTTTAATCCATAGATCTATAAACATGGACAGGGATCGCGGGTAGAGATGGGAACATCGGGGTGGCAGCGCAGGCTTGTTGGGCCGAAGGGCCTGTTTCCCGTGCTGTTTTGTTCTTTGTCCAAGTCCTTCTGCAGCTCCCACTTCATCAATACCACCTGTCCCTCTACATACCTTTGTCTCATCTACAAACTAAGCAAAGGTGCCTTCAATTCCTTCCTCCAAATTGTTAATGTATATTGTGAAATGTTGTGGTCCCGCTACTGACCCGAGGTACATCACTAGTCACCAGCTGCTGTTCTGGAAAGACCACTTTATCCCCACTTCCTGCCTTCTGCCAGTCAGCCAATCCTCTATCCATGCCAGGATCTTACCCTTAAGACCATGGGCTCTTATTTAAGTCTCCTATACGGCAACATGTCAAAAATCTAAATAAATTATGTCCACTGGCTCTCCTTTATCTAACCTCCATTATTTCCTCAAATATTTAACAGATTTGTCAGACATGATCTCCCATTGACAAAGCCATGCTGACTCAGTCTTATTTAATCATGCACTTTAAAGTACTCTGGTCTCATTTTTAAGACTCTAAAACTTTGCCAATGACTCAAGTCAGACTAACTGGCCTATAATTTCCCATTTGCTACCTCCCTCCCTTCTTAAGTGGTGTTACATTAGCTACTTTCCAGTCCTCTGGTGCACTCCCTGCCTCCCAGCATCTCCACGTCAACACTCTCTGCCTCTAGTGATTGCTGAAAAATCATCACCAATGCCCCCACCATTTCCTCTGCTTTTTTCAAATCCTGGTATATAGTCCATCTGGTCTAGTGATTTAGCCACCTTCAGTTTCCCAGAATCATCTTAGGTGATGGCCACTGCACTCATGTGTCCCCTGAAGCTCTGGCATCCGACTGGTGTCTCCCATTGTGAAGACTGTTGCAAAGTAACTACTCAATTCCTCTGCCATTGTTTTGTTTCCTATTACTACTTTTCCAGTGGTCCAATGATTTTTTCCTCTTTCATCTTTTAGATATCGAAAAAAACTCTTCCCTATCTTATTTTAGGCTACTAGCTAGCTTACACATATTTCATCTTCTCCTCTTACTGCTTTACTATTGTCCTCTGCTTCCTTTTAAAGGCTTCTCAATCCTCTGGCTGCCTAATAATCCTTTGTTTTTTGCTTTTAATGCAGTCCTTGGACTTCCCTTGTCAGCCATGGATGTCTTGTCCTCTCCTTAGCATGTTTCCTCCTCATGATGAATTTTTTGTTCAGACTCTCGAATAACTCAAAATCATGCCATTGCTGCTCCACTGTCTTTCCTGCTAGGCTCCCTTTCCAATCAGCTAGCCAGTCCTTCCCTCATATCTTACCTGGTCACAACTTAACACTCTAAACGAAGTTACTGCAACACTGAACTAATAAGAGTATAGAATTAGTCTGGACTTTGATCAGATAAATACATTTTAAAGCAGCCAGAAATGTTAGCAAGAGCAATTGCACTTTCCTGGAAAAAAATGCCCTGACGCAAAACTAAACATGAAGCTCAATTTTTTAAAAAATCTGTGCACTTGTGTCAAAAACACCCCTCCAGATATCTCTCATCTTATACATTTCATTAAAACAATCCAGACGGACATCAGTCTTTACAAAGTTTCTTACATACTTGGCTTAAACAATTTCCTCCTCTAACTTTTAGGCAGATTCTTCAAAACAAGTTTCATTGGCTTAAGCAAATTTATGGGAACCACATCAGCAAGGCATTTGACAAGGTCCCACATGCAAGACTTCTTGAGAAGGTGAGAGGCCATGGGATCCAAGGGGCTTTGGCCTTGTGGATCCAGAACTGGCTTGCCTGCAGAAGGCAGAGGGTGGTTGTGGATGGCTCTTTTTCTGCATGGAGGTCGGTCACCAGTGGAGTGCCCCAGGGATCTGTTCTAGGACCCTTGCTGTTTGTCATTTTCATAAATGACCTGGATGAGGAAGTGGAGGGATGGGTGAGTAAGTTCGCCGATGACACGAAGGTCGGTGGTGTTGTGGATGGTCTGGAGGGATGTCAGAAGTTGCAGCATGACATCGACAGGATGCAAGACTGGGCGGAGAAGTGGCAGATGGACTTCAACGCGGATAAATGTGTTGTGGTCCATTTTGGCAGATCCAACGGGATGAATGAGTACACTATCAAGGTAGGAGTCTTAGCTGTGTGGAAGAGCAGAGGGATCTTGGGGTCCGGGTCCATAAGACTCTCAAATCGGCCTCCCAGGTGGAGGATGTGGTTAAGAAAGCTTACGGCGTACTGGCCTTCATTCATCGAGGGATTGAGTTCAGGAGTCAGGAGGTAATGCTGCAGCTTTATAGGACCCTTGTCAGACCACACTTGGAGTACTGTGCGCAGTTCTGGTCGCCTCACTATAGGAAGGACGTGGAAGCTATTGAAAGGGTGCAGAGGAGATTTACAAGGATGTTGCCTGGATTGGGAGGCATGCCTTATGAAGACAGGTTGAGGGAGCTGGGACTGTTCTCCCTGGAGAGACGAAGGTTGAGAGGCGACCTGATAGAGGTTTACAAGATGTTGAGAGGAATAGATAGGGTGGAGTCTCAGAGACTATTTCCCAGGGCTGAAATGGTCGCGATGAGAGGGCACAGATTTAAGGTGCAGGGAAGCAAGTACAGAGGGGATGCTAGGGGAAAGTTTTTCACTCAGAGGGTGGTGAGTGAATGGAATCGGCTGCCGTCGGTGGTGGTCGAGGCGAACTCGCTGGGGTCTTTTAAAAGACTTCTGGATGAGTATATGGGATCCAATGGGATTGGGGGTTATAGATAGGTCTATGGCTGGGTAGGTTTTGATGTGCTCGGCACAACTTGTGGGCCGAAGGGCCTGTTTGTGCTGTAGTGTTCTATGTTCTATCACATAAATCAAATAGCCATTCAGGGATGGTGATACAAAACAGGAAGGAAGAATGCCAGCAAAGGAGCAACTTCACTGTCATTGAAAGCTTATGTTTTCTACATTATCTGAACACAAGCTCTCTCCTTTATTAAATACTTGCTATTCAATACTGTTGAAGTTCCCATCCAATTAATTCCCAATCAACACCCAGCTGAAATCACACTAAACATATGCTAGACAGTTTACTTATTGATCTTCTAGGTAGAACTTCGACACTTTGGTTGAAAGCTGGCCATAAAGTGTCTAATGGAGGTTTCTTTCCATTTACTTTTCCTAGTCTGTCACCTCCCAGAGCACAAGTAGGATGTTGTTTTTGCAGGTGATAGCAACTCACCAAGTGGACAGTTTCATTATTTGCAGCCACACAAACACATTGCAGGTCAACTGAGATGATGTCATACGAATGCCAAGTCAGACCTTCAGGACAGTTTTTTGGGAGTTTAAGAGCAAAAGCTATTCTGATCCTTTCTTATGCAAGATGTGTTAAACAATCCTTTGACAAGAGACACACAGACCAAGGTCAAGTCACGAAATGGACCATGGAAAAAAGTGATTCAGGAAAACAAGATCTAATCAGCTGAATATTGGGTTTCTGGGAGTTTGGAAATAATGGTGCATAATACCATTTTGATGACAACCCCCCATTAAGTTTTGCAAGCAGCAATTGATTATTCTTGATATTAGATTACAGTGGTCAGCAATTGACAAGCTATATAATGTATGCTCTTGCGCCACATTTTCATGCAGCTGATGACAAAACATACTAGGGACATGTAGCACTTGAAGATATTTACTGAAGCCCAGATATTAGCACACAAGTCTTTATCCTCAGGCCCTGGTACCCAGTAAGAATAGGCTGCAGAGAGATGCCAAAGGACTGCATCTCCAGTCAACGGTTATAGCATTAACCGCCCATGCTGGAATCAAGGATGGTAATGTATCCATGTCTTATGAACTGAAGTGGTGCTTTTAAGATGCTTTCAGTACGTGTTCTCTGAAAAAAATTTGAATCCATACTCAGTTGTCTAATAATCATCTATTGATTATCTACCTTGGCAGCAGTGAGTCATTGGGGATAAAGCAGCTCTATAACGCACTAAAGAGGATATCTATGACAACTCTCTCCAAAACTAGCTGATTCAATACTTGAACCAGCATGTCCATTGTATCCCAGGGAAATGTTGTACAAATGATTAGCCAACTTGCCTCCCTAATGAACCCAGAAGGGTAGCCTTAAGGAACAGGATTCATTCCTAATAGACTGCAGAATGTGCAACAGGTCAATTGCTTAACAGGTAGATGTGGCTTTGAATAAGTGATGGAAAGCTTCTTAATAATATGCCAATAGAGAATTTTAAACTTCAGTTGGACTTGAAGCATTGCTGGGAGCCTTAAAGTTTGATCCTGTCTAACTATAATATATATATTCCTGTAGATAGTTGAATGTATATCATGAAAATTGTATGTTCAGCAGTAACAAAAAGAAATATAACTTCTATATATAACAGTTACTTAGTTAAGACAAGCACATTTTTAAAAAATGGTAAAGGTATTATTAACTTTTGGCATTTAATGTGAACTTTTATAAAGAATGCTTCAAAAGACCAACATCACAATATCATTTATGCCATGTATTTCAACTTACACATCCAAGCATGCATGTAGATTCCTGTATTGCACCACAGCATCCGAGGAAACCAACAATCATCATCAGTGCACCAGCGCCAATCAGGATGTAGACACCTGTAAGGAAATGCATAAACCATGTGCGTGCAAGTCATGGAAACATTTCCAAATTCCCCACCCTGTGATATATTATCCCAACTTGGAGATTTATCTCTATTCATAATCATTTGATAACATTCATGAATTATCTAAGCTTCGTTGATCATCTCCACTACATAGACTACAGTAGTTTGAGGCTTATTAACTTCAAGGATAACTAAGGATTGGTTATTAAGCATTGGCCACGTTGGTGAAATCCAAATCCTGGGAGTTTTCTCCTTTAGAAATTTCAATAAACTATTGAGATACCCCAGTGCACGTTTACATCATGCTCAGTACAACTCTGGTCAGCTTACAAAGCAACATTTCAAAATGTCCAGACAATCCATTAGAAAATTCTAACAGTAGAGTGCCCTTTCTTCAGACATAAAAAAACCTAACCACTCAGGGAATGATATTCTACGCACACCCAAGCAGTTGCCTCCAGATTTCCTTTAGGGCTGCTCCCAGTGCAACTTGCAATTGTGTAAAGCTGAGTCAGCTGACTATGCATCATATGCATGCAGACACTGACAAGAAGCCAATAACTGCAGCTTGTTTTTTTATATTTATAGCTTGCACATTAATCTTCAATGCAAATGCCAAAGACATGTTTTACTTGATCAATTCTTCTTCAGTTCTAAGTAATCTCACTACAAAAACTGCTTTAAAAATAAGTCCATAAAATATTTTAGCATTCAGTTACTCTAGAAAAGCTTAACTGTACTTCTGGCAATAACATTGAACTCTATCTGGAGCACATCAGCACACTGGAAAACATTTTCTACGAAGTCAATCTTCATGGCAAGAAACAGGAAAGACTAACATACAAGATCTTTATCTTTAGCAGTTGCAAGTGATCCAGCCACTGCCAGCAATAAGCATACAAACTACAAGCCATCCAAACTACAAGGTTAGATCAGACCACAAACTTTCAATTATAAAACATTTTTCTTACTTAAAAGACTGGACCAGAAGGAGAAAACAGAGCAATTTCTGAAGTTGGCACTTTGAGGGAAATCTTGAATATGAAACTCTATTTTCTATCCATTCAATGTACTTAAATAGATGGAATATCAAAATTTATTACTGTACACAGCAAATGCTGGTTTCGGGTATTAGCCATCTTGCTGGGGTGGGAGGAGGGCATAGTGCATTCAGGCAAGCTTATGTATCAGGTACTTTTGCAAGCATTTACATGGAAGGAAATTTAAAAACTGCACCTTTTTGGAACCCTATATTCACGTGGGGGTTTTCCTGAAGCCAACGGTTTTGTGCATCATTTGGTTTTTAACTAGTCTTGCGTAGCAACAGCCTTATTTTGATTAATATTTACTTAGCCTGACACATCTCCAAAAAATTGTTGGCATGCAAGAGACCGTTTTGTTTGTCTTTTCATAAAAACCTATTGTGCTTCCCATTACAGCATTTCATTCTAATCTTTGCCCTCAACCCAAAAATTTGTTCCCAAGATGAAGTCACTCTACATGAAGTGCTTCTCATTATTCTCATTTCTTTTGCCAGTATGCATCTCCCTCAGTCTTTATCCTTCTATTTTCTATTCTTACTTCATTTATTTTAGATATCTATTCATTCACTGCCCGTAATGACTTTGTTTTCCTTACAACTTCTGCCTCAGAGGCAATAGCTGTGGAGAAAGGTAAAGAGATCTGCCTTGTGATCTTCCTTATCCCCTTCCAAGTTCCCACGTGCATCAGTCACTGCACACAGCATTCAAAGTGAAACATCACCACAGCTCTATTCAATTTCCAACATTCTAGGTTTGTGGTCCGAGAGAATAATGATGCTCAAGCATGTTTGGCTTAGGACAACTCTGCAAAGAATGGACATAATAGCGCCAGGTCAGGTCTCCAACAGAGTAGCAACTGGGTACGTGATTATCACAGCCCCGACCACGTTTTCCACTTTTACCTCATTTAAAAGGAGTTAGAAAGCCTATCACTGGATGCCCACTGTGTGGTTTGGAACACAAAGGATGCAGATTCAAGGCTGATGCCAGATTAGCACGATCTTTTTAAATACTGGAGTGGTGGAATGGCCTACTCCTGCTCCTTGCACATATGCTCATGCAGAATTTGAAATATTTGGCAACATATTCAGTGGAAATTCATATCCTGCCGGTGATTTTCAATAGAGTCTCACCATCCAAGGATTGTACTGTCACATGGACATCTTTATATGTCCTCCTGACAATATGAATGCAATTAATTTTTTCGTTTATCGAAGGGTAAATAAAAAATATTACACAAAACTGCCTTATTGAGATTCCAGGCAGTGAGAGCACAGAAACAGAGGCCAGGGAATTTGTAAGAACCAAGCAAATAATTTTTTTTTTTTAAGTCTGGTACCAAAAACTGAAGCACAAATTTTGCTGCAAGCGGATCTGAAAGGTCCTCATTACCGCTCCAGACTTCCACAATAAACGAAGCCAGGACCCAGTGCTACTGAGCAGCTAACAGAATCACTGAACAACTCCCTAGATAACAAGTTCAGAGAGACAAAAGGAAAAATCTGATGGGGATTTTGCAACTCCAATCCGACCGTCAGCTTCCATTTCCAAGCATCAAACACTTCCATTAAGATAGAATGATTAATGATAGTGCAGGTGACTACTCAATCCACTTTGACTCTGGCTACTTGCACAGCACTCCCTTGCTTATTCCCATAGCTCCATGAACATTTCCAATTCAAGAATTTGCACTCTCTTGAAAAGAGATTTCTGAATATGCTCATACCACTTTGATCTCAGATCACAACACACTCGTTTTGCCTTTGGTTGTTTTTTCAATTAACATCTGTGCTGACTCTGTTAGTGGAGTTTGCTTCTTGTTTACTCTCAAAACCCTTCAGTAGTTTGATGGCCTCAATCTCCTTTCCAATGCTTCATTATGGTGCTCCTCAGCCTGTTAGTTTAAATCCTCCTTCAAAGCCATTGATTCCAATCCCGTTCAGCTACGTTTTGTATATCTTGTTCCTCCCACCTCAAAAAAATTGTTTTAAATATACCAGGAATCTGAAGCCACTCTCCTATACCATTCTGTCTCAATTATTTGTATACTTACCAGCAAGTGACATTGAGTAAGCCACTGAGTGCCTATTTAACTTTTCCCTCGTCTGTAGAGCTGCAACCTTTAATGTGGCGCACATATAATTCTCTAAATTTGCATCCCTTTATTGTGGAATCTAATGAGCGTAGACAAAAGTCATAGGTAGGAGGGGGAGGATTAGAATGAGGCACTCAATGTTAAAATGGGTGGTGTGGGTTTGTAGGGCCGAAGGGTCTGTTTCCTGCGCTGTGTTTTTTGTTTATTTCACTTAAGTCACAGTTACCAACTACTAGTTATGGCTGCATCATTTCCTGCCCCCCCTCACCCATGTTATAAATCTTTCTGCAGTATTATACCACATATATGGCTCTGCAAAGAGGTTGAGCTGATGTCTGACGTACAAACTATTGGGAATAGGAACTGTCACACTAAGCATGATATAGCAACCCATCTGAAATTCTATACCAAAAATAGTGGGTTTCAAATGAATGACAGGAGACCATTCAATTCTGAAAAACCTTGCTCGATAACAGATAAAAGTCTTTATTAAAAAGTTTAATTTGATAGATTATATAGTCTAGTTATGAGCATTAGTTTAATAATCAAAGTATGTCAATCCATTGATTTTATGCCAAATTCTAGGACACTAGCTATCACTTGACTTGGTCTTAGCATGATCTGCACAACTGATCAAGGAAGAAAAACATATGGCCTTTAAGCCAGTGATGCAAGATCAGGTTGAAGAATTACTGGTGTCAAACCATCCTCTTCCCTAGCAAGCTATCACAACTGATATATTCAAAGCAATATAACTCAAAGAAAACAGGTGTTAACAACATTCAGTCTTACTTATTACACCAGTGCAGTTAGACTTGTGATGTTGAAAAAAGAGGAAGTCACTCTTCTGTGATATGTTAATAGTCTTAGATTTTAAGTTTATAATTAAGCTATATTAATCAGCTTTTTGTAGTCCTTCCAAAATTTTTGTATGTATTAATTGAACATGTGTTATATTTGGCACAAATCACCATCAAGCACAGATTTTATCTAGACTGGGTTAATTTCTGTAACTTTGTAATGTAAGTTCTGTAAAGCTATCCTGTATTTTTAATCAACTTGTACCAAACATTAATAGATAAAACAAAACATACCATGGCAGACACATTGGTGTTCATTTTAATGAATTTTTACAGTATATGGGTGGCACAGTGGTAAGTGGGTTCAATTCTGGCCTCAGGTCACTATACATACTCCACACATTCTCCCCATCTGTGTCAGTTTGCCCCAGGTGTTCGTTTCCTCCCACAGTCCAAAAACATGGGGGTTAGGTGGATCGGCCAATCTAATTTTTCCTCGGGTGTTGGGGGATTAGTAGAATAAATATGTACGGATAAGGCCTGGGTGGGATTGTGGTCGGTGCAGGCGTGATGGGCCTTTTGCACTGTAGGAATTCTGTGATTCTATGATATACTTATGGATCAATTTGATATCTGGACTGATGAATCCAGACCTCACGTGGTCTTATTGTAAAAAGAGACATCAAAATTATATTCTATACACACACACAGTATTACCTTTAAGCACCACTTGCTTTGTTAAAAGTAACAGTGCAAACTTTAATGAGGGAGTTAATTCTATGAGTAATTGACATCTTGAGGTTCAATCAGGATACAATGGGAAATGAAATTATATAACCATCACCCTCAAGAAACCAAATCAGAAATTGATCATACACCACCTTGACCACATGGAGGCGATTCAGCCCATTAAGTTTACACCAACTCCCTGAAAGCACATTTTACCTCATCTTATCCCCATAATCCTTGTATATTTACCATGATCAATCCACCTAACCTGCACATCTTTGGACTTTGGGCTGAAACCAAAGTAACTGGAGGAAATCCACACAGAATAACGTGGTACAAGCATATTCCAAAATTTCTCTTCAAAAGAGAACAGTACAAATTCCGAATAGTCACCTAAGGCTAGGATTGAACCCAGGTCATTGATGCTGAGACAGCACTGTTAACCACTGTGCCAATCATGGCTTGATTAAGCCAGTTAGGAATTAGTCTTGCCTCATTTAGGCCAATCAGAACAATCAACAATTGATCACGCCGTGGTCTGTTGGCTTAGAAAGCATTAATAAGCAGTGGCTTTCACCAAGCAATATGCAACAATTTTGAAACTTAAATTCATAGAGTCTGCTGTCCATAGGACGCAGAATTTACAAGGAGACAGTGTCATCTTGCGCCTCATCCTGAAATCAGAAAGCAAGAACCAGAATATACAAGTGAAGTCTTGCACCATTTTTGACCAGCATTGATCTACAACTTGTTTAGAATTTCCTGAGTACTTAAAGTGCTTTCTTGTTACCTAGATGGTTTAATATTCCAAATTCTCACAATTAGAATTCAAGGTCAAATAGTATCTAGAACTTAAACATTGTTACTGTGCCAGGACCAATTGAAAAGTATTGCCTGCCTTTCAAACAAATCTTTTGTCAAAGCGAATTCATACACTGTTATAGATATAAAACTTAAACCACCCTGCAGTAACTCAAGTAATAATCGCTCTCTACAGTTCAGAAAGAGACCATTTGGCTCATCAAGTCAGCACTGACTTGCAGACAGAAGATCCACCCATGCACTTACCCCCACTAATCCCCACTATCTATGAATCTTAAGGGGCAATTTAGCACAGTTAATTCACCTAACCGGATTGTGGCGAAGAAACCTACACAGATACAGAGAGAACATGCAAACTCTATGTAGTCATCTGGTTCACTAATGTCCTTTATGGAAAAAGTCTACCATCCTTCCCCAGTCTGGCAGACATGTGACTGCAAAAACACAGCAATGTGGCTGTTCTCAACTGCCCTCAGATGAGAAATGCCAGACACAGTCAGCAACACCCATGTCCCAAGAACAAATTAAAAAGTCACTGGAGGCCAGAACTTAATCTTACCTATATAAAACGTAGAAGGGTGGTCTTCAATATCAAATATGCCCTTGGTTTGTGGATCAAAACGGAGCCATAATCCAATTGCCAGGACTGCAGTTCCTGCAAGCTGAGACAGCAGAGAAACATAAGTGATGAGACGCAGACTTTCAGGAACAATTTCAATATCTTCCATTTTTGTGCTTGCCAACTTGTGATCATCCATTCAAATGAATGAGGAACCATAAGCTGATGAGCACAGAACTGGAAATGTAATAAAAAACAAACATGAGATATTTCTTTAGACAATACATTTTGAAAGGCTTATCTATAAAGTGTCTGTACTATTACCTGTATAAATATTCAATGTCTCACACATTGTTTTACAAACTCATCCACACACACCAGTTAGTGAATGTCAGAGGTGATTGATATCAATATAAATTTTAATACATCTGCAATAGTGGAATAACAATTTTGTGATCAGCTAAATTCAAGCAATAGTACAGTGCTTAAGGGTGACATCCAAAGTGGCTTACATTAACACTGCAATGAAGTTACAGTGAAATTATCTTAGTCACCACACTTCAGTTGCTGTTCAGTTACTCAGAGGGAGAATTCAGCATGGCCAACGCACCTAGCTAACACATCTTTTAGACCATGGGAGGCAACTGGAGCACCTGGAGGAAACCCATGCAGAGATGGTGAGAACATGCAGATGCTGCACAGTGACCCAAGGTCACTGGTGCTGAGGCAGCAGTACCACCCTCTATTCGATTGAAGACACCAGTGGGATGCCAAAACTCCAGGGGAAATTGACAGCAGAGGTGAGTGTAGTGGTCATCACTAAGGAGCAGGTTCCAGGGAAGCTGAAAATATCTGAAGGTGATAAATCACCTGAACAAGATGTACTACACTCCAGAGTTCTGACAGAGATAGCTCAAGAAACTGGAGGCACTGATGATCTTTCAGGAATCACTGAAGGCAGGGAAGATCTCAGAGGACTGGAAAGTAGCTAACGTAACAACTATTTAAACAAGAGAGGGAGACAGGCAATAGATGGGAAATTGTCAGATAACCTGACTTTGGCCATTGGCAAAATTTTACAGTCCATTATTAAAGTTGAGATTGCAGAGTACTTGGAAATGCACGATAAAATAGGACTAAGTTAGCTTGGCTTTGTCAAGTGAGTGCGGGGGGGGGGGTCATGTCTGAAATCTGTTAGAAATCTGAGGTGGTAACAAGTTAGACAAAGGAGAACCAACAGATGTGATTTATTTACATTTCCAAAAGTTCTTTGACAAGGTGTCACATAGGAGACTGTATAAGAATCTATGGTGTTAAGGGCAAGATACTGGCATGGATTGGCCTACAGCCAGAAAGCAGAGAGTGGGAATAAAGAGGTATTTTTCAGGATGGCAGCCAGTGATTAGAGATGTGCCTCAGTGTTATTGGCTGGGACAATAACTTTTTACAATAATATATTAACAATTTGGAAAAACTGCAGACACTGTTGCTAAGTTTGCAGATGATACAAAGATACGTAGAAGGATAGGTAGTACTGAGGAAATGTGGGGGGGGGGGGGGGGTGTTGCAGAAGGACTTGGATAGCTTAGGAAAGTAGCAAAGTGACAGCTGGAATACAACATGGAAAAGCTATGCACTTTGGAAGGAGAAATAGGCAAGATTATTTTCCAAATGTGACAATGCTTAGGAAATCAGAAACAAAGGAACCTGGGGGTCCATGTTCAAGAGTCTCAAAGTTAATCTGCAGGTACAGTTGGCAGGTAGGAAGGCAAATGTAATGTTAGTATTCTAATCCTCTCGACATGAATGCAAGAGCAGGGATATGCTTCTGAGGCTGTACAAGGGCTCTGGTCAGACCTCATTTGGAGTACTGAGAGCAGTTTTGGGCCCCACATGTAAGGATAGATGTACTGGCCTTGTAAAAGGGTCCAGAGGAGCAATTAAGAGCTTGTCATATAAGGAACGGTTAAGGACTCTAGGTCTGTAACCAGTTTAGAAGGATGGGGGAGGGGGTGGGGATCTTGTTGAAACTTACAGGATACTGCAAGTCTTGGATACAGTGGACGTGAAGAGGATATTTCCACTAGGAGAAACTAGAACCAGAGGGCACAACCTCAGGCTAAAGGGACAATTCTTTTAAAGAGATGGGGGAATTTCTTCAGCCAGAGAATGGTGAACCTGTGGAACTTTTTCCCCCACAGAAGGCTGTGGAGGCCAAGTCATTAATTGTCTTTAAGACAGATAGTTAGGTTCTTGATTAATAAGGAGATTAAGAGTTGGAGACAGCAGGAGAACAGGGATGAGAAAAACATCAGCCATGACTGAATGGCGGAGCAGACTCGATGGGCTGAGTGGCCTAATTCTACTCCTATGTCTTATGGTCTCGTGAAATTGTTTTTTTTGGGCTTTAGTTTTTAATAGGACATAGAACACTACAACACAAACAGGCCCTTCAGCCCACAAGTTGCAATCGTACCCATACCTACTAGGCCATAGAACTCTAACACCTAATCGCATTTAATCCCATGTACTCATCCAGAAGTCTTTTAAAAGACCCCAGTGAGTTCGCCTCCACCACCAATGGTAGCTGATTCCATTCATTCACCATCCTCAGGTGAAAAATTTACCCCTAACATCTCTTCTGTACTTGCTGCCCAGCACTTTAAACTTACGTCCTCTTGTAGCAACCATTTCAGCTCTGGGGAATAACCTCCAAGAATCCACCCTATCTATTCCTCTCAACATTTTATAAACCTTTATCAGATCGCCCCTCAACCTTCGTCTCTCCAAGGAGAACAGACCTAGCTAATGGTGCTCTGGTTTCACTAAATCCTTTATTAGGTGCTTTGGTCACTTAGTAACAGCAAAAAAAAAATTTTTAAAAGAGAAGATTTTCTTTCCTTTTGACGTTTGTGCTGTAGTATATCATAACTTGTCCAATCTCAAGGCAAGGATTAATTGGATTAAAATAATGTGGTAGCAGTGTTTTGAAACATCTATATACATTGTGAGGGGATTGTCCTCTTTCTGTATATTTTTATAGAACAAATAGCCATGAGAATATCTGTATAAAGATGTACAAAACCTGAACATGTTTAAGATGATCTACATCCAGGACCTCAACAAAAAAGTAGCCATTTTGGCAAATCAGGAAATTCATTTGGCAGGTGGGGCAATAAAATTCCGACCAGTGAATTGGACTGAAGACACTGTTGCTAATGGGGAGAACATGGAAAGGTCCATTGACCTCAGATGGAATTTTAAAGTTTTAAGACAAGCAAGGCTGTAAAATCCTACCCTTCATCATCTCCCGGGAGTCGTTATTGATTCAGGAACATACGTGAAACAATATTTATTTTCTGCAATACAGTACAGCTATGTCATTTATCTATGATCTGAATACGAGGGGGATATTGTGAACCCTCTTTTGCTTTTTGGGAGTTTTCAAAATAAATGAACACTTCTTGCTATTGGATCATAGAGAATTGGATTGCATCAAAACTGAGGGTTGCAAAACCCTGAGGAAAACCCAAAAAAACTGAGGAAACAAAATCAAGACACCTTTGTTTACCAATGGATGGAGGAAAGATTAGTTATTTAAATTAACTCCTTTCCTGTCCCTTACGAAAAGTTGTTCATCATGTCAACAGTAAGATTTAAAAACATGATTTGCTGACAATTGTGCCCATCATACACCATCTCAGTGCTATGGCCTCTCCAGCTCCTCTATCTCCCATTCTTCAAAAACATGTTTCCTTTTCATCAGACAAGTTTGATGATCGTTGATGCCTATCATACAGCTGAATGTGGTATACTCTTGTTTACCTGCTTTACGCCACCTGGGTACAGTTGATTGTATATTGAAGTCATTCCCAGAGAAGCTCTTAAGGGAAATCATGTCAACGATTTGTATCTAATGTTGATTCAGCAATAAATCTATTTCAAGTGAAAAGGCTCCCAATTTGAGATTATGAAAGTCTCTCTGAGCAGCCTATTCCAAAGTGTGCCACTGTAGTACTTTTGACCATCTTTGGTTGGAACTGCTTGGCCAAAATTCTATTTACTTTGCAACCTAGAATGCAGAGATGGATTTGAAATCAGCATTGCTATAGCCTTTCAGCTCTTTGGCTAAATTTTCTTTTCAAGATTTATTGCAGCTGGTTGACAAAGTGCTCTTGTAGGCAGTGGCTCAATATGGTTTCTGCATGACCAGGAGAAACCAGCTTCACCTTCTGCAACCTTATTCAGTTCCTCTGCAGGTCTCCTTAACTACACACTTGATGCATTGCAGATCAAGGCCATCACATACCTGTGTTATCATAGCCCAAGGTACATATCTATCAAGAAGAGATGCAAGACAACTCCTCCAGAACATCCAAAGTACAAGGCAACATTTAGAAGGAAATTAGAGGCTGAGTTTTCCTTTACCATCCCTCTTGTTATTGAGGTACTTTCTTAACCTCAGCCCACTGCTCACATCCTGTGTCATTTAAATTAACACAGCAAGGAGGTTTCTCTCCAACATTACTAGTGCTCATCTCCTGTGGCCAATCCAATAAACGCCTCTGCCTATGTCAGTCTGAGGAAGGTTTCCTCTCCCCAGTCAACCATTTCATCAAACTCCCAAGACACAAGTGAGTTTCTGTAGATTGATGGCTTCTTAACCTCCTACAGAATCTCAGGTGAAGTTCCTTTTTGGCAGCAACGCTGTCCATTTCCCACTTTCAACATGCCAGGGCATGGCAATTTCTAAGTTGTGTCCAGCATCCTCTCTAGTTTTTTGACTCTCATTCTATGCTTGTAAAAATTTTAACTCAAACTCCAACAATGCTTAACACTACATTCTGCACTCCTTTTCCTTCTCTATGAACAGCATGTTTTGTCTGTATAGTGTGCAACAATACTTTTCACTATATGCCAATACATGTGACAATAATAAAAAGTGCTAATCTATGCTCCACACAATGCATTCTAATCAGTTATGACACCTCAGTAGCGAGCTCTGCCAAGATCCTCTCTCGGAAGTCAGGGAGTTCCAGTCACACTAACGCTCATCAAGTGGTTCTTCCATTCTGCAAATCTTTTCTCCATGAGTACTGAGCTGATGCAGTCCAGTCTTATCTGTTTTTGCAATCTCCATTTCTTGGATTCCAACTCTTCCTTTGTTAATCCTGCTAGCATTGCCATTCGTCAGAATGCTTTAGACAAGTGTGCAGACTGCACCCAATTGTTGCAAACCTGAAGAATACCCTGAGCCATATCTGAAGATGTACAGTAGGTAAAACAGGTAATCGTGCTTTGCTAGATGCTTGGTGAACTTCCCATAGGCTTGTTCAGTCATTTTCACAGTGCCAATACCATCGACTCCCTTACAATAGTTTGATTTTTCCATGCATCATAAGCATTTGAGAGACATGGGCTGTGACTGTCACAATATTGACTATTTCTTTATGTTGGTTCTGCCAAAGGTGAAGAAAGAGTCAGAGCCAACTGCTTACTGAGTTCTTTTGAGAGTTGTTGCATGACAGGTCTTAGGTGTATTTGTAGCCTGCCATCATTGGTTCATTAGTTTTCAGACGTTCAGTGCTTTCTTTAGAAACGAGCTTTTTTTTACCTTCTTGGTAGAGGTGGTGTATGAGTAATTTGTTTCAGAAGATGAGCTCAGAGGCACTTTTCATAGGATCATAGAATCCTAAAACCATACAGTGCAGAAAGAGGCCCATTGAGTCTGCACAAAACACAATCCCAGCCAGGCCCTACCCCCACATCCCTACATATTATACTCACTAACTCCTCTAGCCTATGCATCCCTGGACACTAAGGGGCTATTTCTTAGTTTTCTGTAGTCAGCTGCACAGATTTCAAACAAAGTGTTACATACCAATATCAGCTTGCCAAAACTTAAAAGTTGATTGATTTCTTTGATTATCTGTGGATCAAATGTTTGTATACAACAAATCACCAGACACCCCTCAGCTTTTCTTGTAGTATATGTAATACAGGCTGAATTCCATACAAGAGATCATGTTCCTTGCTGGATGACATTTATCATAATCATGGAAGCTTCAATAAAATAGGAACAGGGTCTCATCACCAATGAGATAGGTTAGATGTCACCTGAGAAGTCTCCAGTCATTACTTAAAAAAGATTCTCAATTCTTAAAATCAAATTTAACTCAAATTCCAACTGCATGATGAAATGAGACAAATCAAACACAATAAGCAAATACATAAGTTTGTTGATCATTTCTCTTCTCATTGCCTCCTCAAACACCATCATCACTCGACTATTTTCACTTCAGCCCCATTGATTTAGACAGAGAAATGTCAATCATTATGCTTCCTGAAGTCAGTGAATCATTGAATCCTACAGTGCAGGAGGTGGCCATTTGGCCCATCATGTCTGTACCAAGCACAATCCCACCCAATGACTGTCTCCTCATTTTGCAAGGATGTTAAACTTCAAAAGGGAGCAACAATTTGCTGCATGAGGGAAAAAAAAAAGTGCTGATTGGTCAGTTTTAGAACTGCAAAACTAATATTGTTGTTGAACTGAGTCCAATGATGATTGTGTCAAGTTTCCTAAAGCTAGGAAGTCAATAGATAGTATTGTAGATAAAATTATTTTGTTAAGAATTAGAGCATTCAGGTCCCTCATTTAATAATCTTGAGCCATAATGCCCTAAATCAGGCTTTTAAATTATGAATTGTGACCTACTAACACTTGCAATCACCTGAGATGCAGAATAATTTTCAGAATACAAGATATTTCCTTCAAAATTCTGTGTGGTTCAATGAGTGAAGTGACCCTGCACCATTAAGTGTGTGTTTTCTGGTACAGATTATGGAGTACAAAGACAGCCTCAGGTATGGCAGCTATAACTTATACAATATGTAACATTGGGATCATAGAACCTGGTCTCAGATAATTGGATGTGATCTATGCTTCAGTTGATATGAAACAATTGCACATACTATGCTTGAACAAAAATATTGCAGTTGACTTGCAGGGCACATTAAGTTACAAAATGTCTCCTAATTCAAATATTTTTTCCAAAGTATTATTGAATTAAAGAGACAAATTAATTCCAGCAAAGAGACAGACTAACCCAGACTTTTGCTTTTGAAACATTTATGGAAGTTTACCTGGTTTGTTCTGAATGATAGAAATTTCTATCAAGCTCCCCACACAAGAATGAATATTTAAAAAAACCTATCTACAATGGCAAGTGCCTGTATATTTTGCTTAGAAACCACAATTGGCTTGTTATGAGAGTTTATGGATCACTTCCAAAGTGATTACAACATTAGAACTGAAGTTATTGAAAGTCAATTAAAAATTGATTCACCATGATGATCATTTAGAATATTCTAAATATGAAGTAGTTCAAGTCATTACAGATTCCTTTGTTAGGAAAGGAACTAGATTATATGTAAATACCTACTATTTACTCTAACATGAGAAATTAAGCCATTGCCATAAAATTACCCCAAAAACAAACCTGTAATCTTACCTAGGAAATGAAAAAGAATTGGGAAAATGGACAAGTTTACATTAGCACTCACACAATAGGCTGCATTCGTGTAATTTATTTCGCTTCATATTGCACAACTACAGGGGAAAAACTGTAGCATTTCCCTTGAAAAAACTAGAAATACAGCAGAGTCAAAATGTGGCACCCCGTACCCCACCTCCAGCCTGAGCTTTCCACAAAGCAAGTACCAAAGCTTACATTCTGAATCATTCACCACATTTTCCAGTGCAAGTGCCAGACACTTCCTGTTGAATTCTGTCCTCCACCACTCCCAAAACATTTGTTTTTCTGCCCTGAATACTGGCAAGCCCTTTCTGGGAAATCTTTAGTAAAAGACATAAGATTTATACAATCTGAAGAGAAACCCAAGTATAACCAGTAGCAAGGCTGCTGTAAAAATAAACTGCTGCTGTGATGACCTTTCCATTGTTGTGCTGCACTTCATGACGGCCCAATAATGCTTCCGACAATTTGAAGGTGACTCAAACTTTTTGTAATAACACATGTCCAAGGTGAACTGTGCCCAACCCTTGCAAACTGACAATCTACTCATTAGTTGCATTTCAAAGGCCACATACCCAAACACAGCAGCATTTAAAGGACAAACTCAAAACATTACTCAACCTATGGCAAGGTATTTTCTAGTGAATGAAGCAGTAATTGGGTACCTTGCTACAGGCAACGAATATTTATGCTGATGTAATTGTTTGGGTGTGTAGGGCAGTAGAGATGGTGAGTAGGGAGATGAGAAGGCATAATTAAGTGTTTCAATTACACAAGATTTTTGGCAGCAACATTGCTCACAGATAGTCTGGAGTTTCAAACTGTTGTCCTGATTTAGATCCAAAGAGTCCAATACAGAAAACTCAGGGGAATAAAACCTATTTCACAAGGATTGTTTAGCTCCTCAATTGCCCAAAAGCACAAGAAAAAAGTTAGGCAAAAACTGAATGTTTCACCTGACATCAAAAACAAAGAACAGTACAGCACAGGAAACAGGTCCTTCTTCCCTCCAAGCCTGTGCCGCTCATTGGTCCAACTAGACCATTCGTTTGTATCTCTCCATTCCCAGTCTGTTCATGTGACTATCCAATCAAGTCTTAGATGATCCCAACGTGTCAGCCTCCACCATCCTGTGCAAAAAAATGCCCCTCTGATATTTGAGTTATACATTGCCCCTCTCACCTTGAACCCGAGACTTCTTGTGATCATCACCTCCAACCTGGGAGGAAGCTTCCCACTGTTCACTCTACCTATACCCTTCATAATTTTGTACACCTCTATTATTAGGTCTCTCTTTATTCTCTGCCAGAGATAGCAGGTATAATTGTCTTTTTAAAAGCATTTAGATAATTACGTGAGTACAATGGATATAGAAGAAAATGGGCCAAATGCAGGCAATTGGGATTAGCTTAGGGTCTTTTTAAAAAAGGGCAGCATAGACAAGTTGGGCTGAAGGCTGTGCTGTAAACTTGTGACTCTATGATCATCAAGTCGCCATCACGCAAGAGGCCATCAGGCCCATCAAGCCTGCACTGACAACAATCCCACTTTTTCTTCGTAACACATGCATTTACCCTGCTAATCCACCCCCCCCCCGATATTGACATAACCAATCAACCTAGGCCACGCACCTTTAGACTGTGGAATGAAACCAGAGCACTCGGAGGAAACCCACGCACAGACATGGGGAACGTACCATTCAGACAGTCACTCAAGGCCAGAATTAAACCCATGTCTCTACTTTTGAGGCAGTGTTAACCACTGTGCTACCATGACATTGAAAACAAGATCTCGGTAAAGATTCAATTCAGACTGTGAAAATTCAAGTAATTTGGTAATCTGACAGAGTAATTTTAAATGCACCATCACAAAAGCATAAAACAGAATACAAGTTGTGAAGAATCTCTAAAATAGTATGGTACAGTAAGGATTTGAATTCTATTAAGACATCACTGTTCAACATCACATTTCCCCTCTTGCTGCCCACTTTAAGATTTCATACTTGTTTGCTGAGCTTGTAGATAAGTTGCTGCATAGTCAGCAAAGGCTAGCGTTTCGTGCTTGAATTTCACCAAAATGGGAAAAAAAAAATCAGCTTGTTGCAGGGTGTGTATGGAACAGAATTCCCGATAGCATTTCATCTGTTCCAACACCCCTTAGCTGCCAACTCTTGATTTTGGCTAGCCAAACTGCAAATCCCCACCTTCTTCCAGATCCATCAGTGCTCACAAATACCTAGGACCCTCACGTTTCCAGGCTTTATCAGTACCCCACCTCCTCACTTTAAAAAAAATCATTCATGGGCATCACTGGCTATGCACGATTATTGCTTGTCCCTTGTTGCCATTGAAACTGAGTAGCTTGCCAAGCCAATTCAGAGAGCAATTGAGAGTCAACCACATTGCTGTGGCTATGGAGTCACATGTAGGCCAGATTGAATAAAGACAGCAGATCTCTTTCCCTAAAGGACATTGGCAGAAAAGTCTGGTTTGCCAATCAACATTAGTTTCATGGTCATTAGTAAATTCTTTAATTCCAGATTATTCTTTGAATTTGAATTCCACATCTGCCATAGTGGAATTGAAGCCGGGTTCACAGAACATGTGCTGGAGTTTCCTGATTAATAACAATTCCAGCCTTGCATCAGTCTTTTTGCTCAATGCTTCCAACCTGACAAGTGCTTATGCTTGAACCATGCAGAAATGAAGTCCACTGAAGCAACATGAAAGCTTAATTCAATATTTACTTCATATGGTTAGGAAACATTCCTTGGTATTTGCTTCAGTAACTCAAGTTATAGATTACGTACATGCTTCCAATGTAAACCAAATCCAGTGCCAGGGCTGTGCAGTAACAGCACATTACAATGACAACAACAATGTTAAAGCTGAGAGCCACAGAGGTTATGTGGAGGTCACACCAAATTGCATCAAGACTTCACCTTGCCCTTCAATGCTACCAGATGTGAACTGTGTTTCATACTCAGATTCAAAGACCCTTTGACATATTCATTCTAGATATGATTATGGTTTGACAAGCTAGAATGCTCACATTTGTCAATAGCAAGTTGTAAAACTGAATTCAATAAATTTTTTTTGCTGTCCACTCAATTTCCTTCAAGAAAAATTTACTGTCAAGCCACCACACAGCTCCAGTTGCATATAATGTAGTTGATTATTAACATTTTCTAAAGTTAATTCTAAACTATATTGCTGTAAATCAATCACCATGAAACAAACTGGCCTATTGCCAGGACAACTGGCAATGAGTAATAAATCTGACCTTGCTCACAGTCCCAATATTAAGTTTAGTGTCACAAGTAGACTTACATTAACACTAATGAAATTACTGTGAAAATTTCTTTTTGCCATATTCTGGTGCCTGATCGGGTACAGAGGGAGAATTTAATATGGCCAATGCACTAACCCGCACATCTTTGGACTGTGGGAGGAAACCCATGCAGACATTGGAAGAATATGCAGACTTCATACAGTGACCCAAGCCAGGAATTGAACACCTGATGGCACTATTGGAACTTTGGCTCAACATCTTATCTGAAAAGCACACCTATGACAATGCAGCATGCTCTCAATAACACTGAAATGTCAACCATAATATCACCAGCAAAATTACAGACCTAAGTGTTCTCCACTCAATTTTACTGGCATTCAGCAGAAATGGTACAGAAGATCATGGAACTCAAAATTGAGTTTAGTTAACTTATTTTTACTAATCTTTAACCCATTTTAAAATCTTTTACTAGAAAAAAAGCCCCATTCATGAAAATGGGAGGGATTGCCAACAGGGAGTTATTTAATTGCAGATTTTCAAGAAGGCTCCAAACATTAAGCTGGATCTTTTGACTCTTAAGAACACCCAAGATGTTGATCTACAAAAGTAACATTTATAAATTGCATTCAATTCATTCCCGACTCAACTGTCACATTTCAATCTACAATTTCACATTAACTTTTGACTCATTTCATAACCATACCTAAGTATTCATACACATCTAATTAGCCATTCATTAACTTAGTGAGTTCACAATCTCCACAATGACAATGTAATCTACAATTTAACTTAACCCACCATTCACTTTGAGAGAGATTTCTTTAGGCTTATTAACACTGCATCCTCTAAACTTTCCATAAGCAATAGGAATGAATGATCCATCAGCATAAAAAGATTTACATCTCATGTATTTCTGACAATGCTCTATTCAGCCACATTTCATCCCGTTCCCATGTTCTCCAGATCCCCTTCTTCACTACCACACACACTCTGCCTCCAACCCCTTTAGTCAGAAGTTCATTACATCATTTCTCAGTACAGAAGCTCACTCCACACCACCAGGAAACAGCTTCTACTTTGATGCAAAGGTCAAGCACTTCCCACCATCTTCCCTCCTTCCCAGAACTTCAAAAAAAGTCAGTTCTGATGAGCAGTGAAGTTTTAAAATCCATAAAACTGGGCAGTCATTATAAAATTCCAACTTTCTCATCAGAACACTAGTACTGTTTATATCCTTGGCAGCTTGCTTATTTTAATTTGTGAGGAATAATGTGCTTGAAATATTTACATAGTAACAATCAGTTGGAATACTGATTTTCAAATTAGCGCAGATCATCATTGTAGACAGTACATTGTGTTGGGACAGGTTTTATTTCATATTGAAACTAAAATAAGCTACTTTAGTTAATTAATCAGGAATTGCCCATTTTGTACAACGTATTGGAAAAAGTATCACATCAAATGCTGACTACATAGGCAAGAGGAAGGAATGCCTAATAATGGCAGGTAAACAGCTCACCAATCCAAAAGGCAAGAGTTTTTTTGGGCAATTAAACCATGTTTACTGGTAGAAGGGACAGGCATAAGCTTTTCTTATTTAAACCTATGCGGCAATTTTAAAAGAAGAAAGAAGAGAGGTCTTGTAATTAGCAAGATGTTGGGATAAAAACCTCGAGAGTTCATAACCAGTGATATATAAAAAAAGCTATCTTTCCATCACCAAGGTTTTAACTGGTAAATGGGGCAGCACAGTGGCAAGCACTGCCAAGAACCTGGGTTCAATTTCTGGCTTGGGTCACTGTGTGCAGTTTCCACGTTCTCCCCGTGTCTGTGTGGGTTTCTTTCCACAGTCTGAAATATGTGCTGATTATGTGCACTGACCTGAATAGGTGTTGGTGTATGGCGACTAGGGGAATTTCACAGTAACTTCATATAAACAAACCTAAACCTAACTTGTGACTAATAAATTAACTTTAATACAATAGATTGTACCAGAGACCAAATTCAGTCCCTATTCTGTGCCAAGTTGGCAAGCTTGCAACAAAAGGAGAGGAAAAACAGATCAAAGGCCCTGTTTACTATTCAATAACCTACAGTGCTACAACAGGATCACATAGTTTACACACTGGCTGTAAGGATGAAACTTTAATTTGAATCACATGGAGTTTTAGCCTAGATTTCTGGATTAAAAACTGGCAAAATGTCATTGCCCTGAAACATTAGTTTTTCTCTCACTACTGCCAACTGACTGGGTTTTTCCAACATTCAGTTTCTATTTCAAATTTCCTCCATCAGCAGTACCTTTTGTATTGACTTACTGTAAATTGTTTCCTATTTCAGTCAAAATAAAGTAGGAGTTCTGAATGAAGAGTACAGCAGTGAGTGACTCCCCACCATTTGGGTTTGACATATTTAGTCAAACCTGGACTAAATAGAGTTAAAAGGATCCACTTGGCTATCTTGATACAAATAAATCTTCATGTTTAATGTTGAACAAGCATGTTCTGGCTGTGAACACGAACAAGCAGCGAAACTCATTGCACCTAAACATATAATTCAGAATTAGAATTGTGTAAGTGGAAAGGCTAACATTTAAGTGGGGTTCCACATACTCCTCCTAATAATATCCAGTTAAAAAAAAGAGGCTATTTGCACAGGCATGCCCACAATTGCTGTAAACATGAGTGAACAATAAAGCCCTTGTGTCGATAAACTCATTGTAAACAGTACCAGCTGCCTTGCATTCACCTAGGATCTCTTATGAAAGATATAATGTGTAAACCTGTAAACCACCAACTTTATGAAGCAATATTAACTGAAGTAACAGCAAGCACAGATTTCACTAGATTACAAAAAACCTTCAGTCTGAGCCAAAATAATTCAAATGCCGAGGCTTTTTGTAATGACACAGAACTTGGATTAACATTTGTATGGCAAAACATACAAAAATATTAAGCAAACAAAAACTTTGCAATTCCCTGTTTGTATCACCATGTCTTGTACTTGACACAAGTATAAACATAAAACAAAATGTAACTGAAGTATTCAGTGGCATCAGGACCATCCCTCCAATACTGGTTTCTGACCATATCCCCTTTCGGTGCAAAGTCACCTGCAAGAGCCTTGCCAGTAATGCAGATCAATGATACAATCATAATTAATTTGGTTCCATCCTCATTGCCAAAGAGCATGTTAATTGTGTATATTGCAATTCTCATTAACATTGAGGAATATTAATAGGACAACATTTAGGTATCAATTTCTCAAGTTAGTTATTTATTAAAATGTTACAATTGGAATCAGTACATTTCTAAGCTCGGTCTCAATATATTAACAAGCTGAAACTTAATCAAAGAATCCCACAGTGCAGAAGGAAGCCATTCAAGTATCTGACCCAAACCTCTTCTCTCCTCCCCTCCACCAAATCCACCTAACTTGCACACGTTTGCAACTTGGACTGTGGAGGAAACCAGAGCACCTGGAGGAAATTCATGCTGATATGGGGAGAACATAAACTCTACACAGATGGTCAGCCAAGGTCAGAAATGTATCTGGGTCCTTGGTGCTGTGAGGTAGCAGTGCCAACCACTATGCCATTCTTTCACACCTACTGATTTTAGACCAAAAGTACAGCTTTAGTGTTGCAATGTTTCTGTTGTCAGTAAAATTAAAATTTCCAATAGAATTATTGGGATTTAAAAGCAAGTGTTTAACAATAAAGAGCACAAGAAAGCATCTTCACTCAATCCTTTCAAAATATGGATTACAAACTAAGAAACCTCTGTCATTCAGCCTAACTGCACCTTCTATAAGCAAACTAAGTGAATAACAAACTCAAGCCTACAACATTGCCACATGCCTCCAGTCAGCATGTTTGGATTAAAAAAAAAAATCACAATTCTGGTAAACATTTTCACGGAAGAATAACTGGGATGTACACAAGGTTTTTTGATTATCTCAGTAGATAACAAAAGTCTGCTAGCAGACCGATGAGTACCAGTCAGATTTAATTAATTTCTCATTGGGACATCCCAAAAGCCGGAACTCGGAATTCAAATTTGTAATGCTGAAATCAGAAAGCTCATGTTCAAAGCAGGATGTGGCATGTCTTTGCCGAGTCACAAAGCTAATAGTCAGTACTAGCTTTCTTGTTTTTAAAAAAGATGCAAAATTTGGCAAGTGAGATAGGAAGAGCCACAAATTGTTTTCCTTGATTCATCTCTAGCCATCTCAAATGCCCTCATCTGTCTCTCAGACCAGGTTTTGATGATCGTGTTCCAGATGCACTGACATTTAATGTAACATGCCAGACATCTCAAGATACATCAACAATTCATCCAATACTGATAGAATGCAGAGAAAAGGCAAATTGTTTTCAACTTAAAATAGTTGTTTCAACCTCAGTGTTCCTTGAAAATACGTATTTTAAAAATTGTGTCCATTTGCTTTATGGAAACGACTGACTACTTATTTGTCGTTAGTTGCAATCAGTTCCTCTAAAAAGAGGGCAGCTTTTAACTTACACTTTCCTCAGAACAATATATGCCGTGGAGGAAGAGGAGCATATATAAATTAGGAAAAGTACTGATATTTCTCTTCACGTTTGCAGGATTTAAAAAAAATCCAATAAAGTATAATATTGAAAATAGATCTATTGTACCTCAGAGACTGGAATTACTGTACACCAGCCAGTGTCTGCAATACAAATGTGCATAAAAACCACATCGTAGCCTGCCATTTTAAGCTCGAAAGTATAGTCAACACTAATCCACATCATTACATTTAATTATGTAATGTGGTGTGGAATTGAGGTCTATGCAGCATAAGAACTACAATTTGAGGAAGAACTGTAAAGGAGTATCCTAGCTTTTGGATATTCTACAAAAAAGATGAAAACATTTGCTTAGAACTTCATAGTCTACTATTTAATCAACTTCAAATAATGATCACAACCTGCACAAATATGCAAAAGATTAATTTTAGTAAAATTCTTGATGACTATTTTAACCATCTTCATAGAATTCCTGAAGTATAGGAGGTGGCCATTCAGCTGGCACCCACAATCCTACCCAGGCCCTATCCCCCTAATCCCATGCATTTACCACCATCATCCTGATGCCAAAGGACAATTTAACACAGCCAGTCAACTTAACCTGCACATCTTTGAACACTGGACGGAAACTAGGGCACCCATTGGAAACCCCCACACGTGGGAAAACACAAATGCCATGCAGTCATCTGAGGCTAGAATTGAACCTGGGTCCCTGGTCCTGTGTCACCGTGCAAGTATATAGCAAACTTATGCAAATTGGAAAAGCCCCCATGAAAGGTTTGACCTGTCAGAATGTGATCCAATACTACTGCATGCATTGTGCGTTCATAAAGAAACAAAAAACTTTTCCAAAGACTGCATCCTATATAGATTAAAGAAAATCTAATTTTAAAAAGTGATGATTTTGACTCTCAGGCTTACTTTATTTCAAAAAAGTATTTCTCAAATAAAAATACTTACACAGAATTACTTGCATTAAAATAGTACCATTACCATAAGAAAATGTTTGAGGCATAGGAGTACATCACAAAACCAAAACACCAAAAGGAAAAGGCAGGACTACATGCACACATACAAATTATAAGCTCATGGACCTCAGAGTAGCCAATGACTACCCTTTGTCAACAAGCAAAATATTTTTTTATTCATTTGTGGAACGTGAGCATCGCTGGCAGGCCAGCATTTATTGCTCATTCATCCCTAGTTAGGTGAGGGCAGTTGAGAGAGAACCACATATTTGTGGCCCTGGAGTCACATGTAGGCCAGGGCATTAAAGATGGCAGATTTCCTTCCCTGAAGGACATTAGAAAACTGAAGAGTTTTTCCAGCAATTGACAATGGTTTCGTGGTCATCTGTAGATTCTTAATTTCAGATTTTTGTTTTTATTTATTGAATTCAAATTCCATCAGCTGCAAATACAGGTCCCTAGAACATCAGCTGATTTTCTGAATTAATAGTCTAGCAATAATACCAATAGGCCATTGCCTCCCCTTAATTGTTATTAATATGATTGATGATAATAGGATTGATACTGAGCCAAAAATGATGATATTAATAGCAAGGACTAAAGGCTTGATTGCAAGTTTCAAGGAGCTGTTCAATAGGTATCAGGTTAGGGCCTTTGTCTGACGGCATGTTTGAAAAGGGAATGGGGAATGTGAAAAAAGTCAAAGCTGTTAGATTACTGTGCTTGAGTTGCAAGTATAGAGGTGGTCAGAAGCAAGTTAATAAGAAATAAAAATAGATCACTCAAGCTTCCTCTTTCGTTCAGCAGCAGGGTTCATCTGCCTCAAATCCACGTCCCCACCCACTCCCCATATCCCTTGATTCTCAGACACCAAGAAAAATCTACCTCAGACTTAAATATACTCCTAATAATTGAGCACAGAACATCTGATGGAAAAAAATTGAAAGATTCACAATTCTCCAAGTGAAGAAATTCTTCCTCTTAGTTCTAAGAAATGACTCCCTGTGGCCTTGATTCTTCCAGCCAAAGAAAGAACCATTTGGGTCTAACCTGTCAATCTTCCCTGTTTGTGTTTGAAAAGGACAGTAATTTTAAATTAAAGCATTCTTAAGGGCAATAAATGCTGATCAGCCAGCACTATCCATGTCCTGTGACTGAATATAAAAAAGTGGATAAGAAACTAACATGGGTGAATAAACACAAGAACGGTGGCATACGAAGCACTTGATGCAAGGATAAGCTCGAGTTCATGGTAGGAAGGAAGAGGCCTAATGAACTGGAAGCAAAGTCATAGTTAAAGGTTTCAGCAGATAAACTGAGGCAGAAATGAATGGGTGATATTACAGAGGCACTCTGAAAAGAGAATAGGATTAGAAGCTCATTCTATGAATCAATGGGATGCAAAGCTGAAAGTTGTCTAGTAAAGGCTGAAAAAACAGCCAAGAATTTGGGGAACGGAATTGGTGACAGTCCAAACACAATAGCTTTCACTCTTCAATTCATGGAAGGAAACTATGATTCACCCACAACTGGCCAACACAAAGGCATCGACAGGGTTGGGCTGCACGTCAATAACATACATGTGGAACTTACCCCATAATTTTGAACACTGAGGGCCAGAAAACAACAAGTAATTGTATGCAAGTTATTAGCCAAGCTTAGTTATTACTTTGGAAAGAAATGCCCTCTTAGAGAGTACATCTTAGTATTAAAATCAACCACACCACATCAAGTTAGCGAGGAAGTGGTGGTATTAATATAGGGTATTTTAAGAATTTAGTTTATTAAACGGAGTCAGGAGTTCCCAAGCCTAATGAGAATTTTGCTGAACTTCCCTGTTAATGAGGACCACCCATAAACACTTCCACACGCTCCTGTAAACTGGTGAAAACACGCTCCTGTAAACTGGTGAAAACACGCTCCTTATGACTGCGACAGCCATGTTTGTCTTTGAACACACCCTCACCTGGAGGCGGATTAAAGTAGATAGCAGTGCAGCCCAACTATTTTCCACTTGGGCAGGGAGGTGCCAAGTGAAACTGCATCAGGAATTTGGGAAAAAAGTGGGAACAGTAAAATCAGTCAGAACTCGGAGTGAGTGAAAAATTCCACATCTGAATCTAAAACTCTACCACACAAAATCTGGTCGGTTTCAAAATAACCCCTATAGTTTTTCATCTCACATTTGGAAGGGGAATAACAGGACGAATGCCTTTTTTTTTCCTGTAGACGGTTGTATTTAGATTACTGAACGTTGGCGATAAAGGGCAGACAAAAACTCCTGTTTTACGCAGTCGGGGCCTGAACATTTTTTTTAAACGAGAGAGGGGGCAAGAGAAAGTTCAAAAAAAAAACTTACCCAGAACAGGAAATTAAAGCCAAACAGGAGATATTTAACACACTTCATACCACCGTGCACCATCTTGATGCTGAAGAATAGGGAGTTCTAGTCGAGAAAAAGGGGGTTGTTGCTGTTGTTCTGCTTTCGCCTTGCTGCTGCTCAGGAATAATCTCCGGCAGAGGACTGGATTGATTGATTGATTGTGTGTGTGTTGTTCCGGAGGCGAGTCAGCAGACGAGAGGAATGTGACCTCGCCCCTTGGCTCTAAATTGCTGTCAGGTGTGGAGTGAGGAGCTGCCGTTTCCCCCAATTTGAAGGGAGAGTGGGGGAAAGGAGTCGCTGGACAGGTACTGCGCTGTTACTATTACTCTGCTACCTTCTCTCCCTCTTTCCAGCTCCTGCCGCTTGTTCCCCACCACCACCACCACACTGCTCAGATAAGAATCAGGGCGCGGCGCCTGACGTCTACCCGAACAGCCCAGAGATTAGTTTCCATGGAGATGTTTTTGGTTCTGTTCTTAGATCTGAGGTGCATCATCTGAGGCGGGCTGCATTTTGTTTTGGAGGCGAATGGAAAGAATGACTAGGAAGAGGGTTGATGTGGGTGCCTATACTCCCTAATACATTCCATTGGTAATGATAGATCCCTCTAGAGAAGATACATCCCCTGCCCTGTCCCAACTCATCATCAAATGTGTTTTTTTTTAAAAAATAAACCAGCAACGTAGGACTTTCGCACTTCTTGTGAAATGCATTCTAATTTACAAGCTTCTTGTGAAATGTAGTCTAACTTACGTACTTCTAGAGAAATACATGCTAACTTTACACATTTCTTATGAAATCCATTAATTCGTGGAGATAAGCCCCTTCTGTAAAAATATATCGCTTGTCCTGTCCCACTTTCTCATCAAATGTGCTTTTTTAAAAAAAATCCAAGAATGTAAACGTGATTTCTCTTTTGCAACGGACTCGCTTCTTGTGAAATATCTTCCACTGGTGATGACAACACCCTCATCAGGGAAATACATCCCCTACTTTGTCCCATTTTCTCATCGAATATATATGTGCGTTTTTTAAGTAAACCGTCAATGTATAAAGGGAGTTGCCTTTTCCAACTTACATACTTTCTTGGGGCTACGGGGAAATATTGCTTGATTTCAAGAGGAAATTAGATATAGCTCTTAGAGATATGAGGAGAAGGGGAGAATAGGATATTGAATTTGATGATCAGCAATGATCATAATGATGGTGTAGCAGGCTCGAAGGGCCGAATGGCCAACTACTACTAGTTTCTATGAAAATACTTTCCTGCACTGTCCCACTTTCTCGTCAAATGTCTGAGTATTTTTGAAAAATTCTAAAACTAGAGGGCATTGTTTTAAGGTGAGAGGGAAAGAGAAACAAAAGTGTCCAGTGGGGCAATTTTTTTCACTTTAGAGGGTGGTGAATGTCTGGAACAAGCTGCCAGAGTAATATTAGTAGAGGTGGGTACAGTTTTGTCTTTTAAAAAGCATTTAGACAGTTACATGGGTAAAATGGGCATAGAGGGATATAGACCAAATGCGGGTGATTGGGATTAGCTTAGGGGTTTTAAACAAAGATGGCATGGATAAGCTGGGCCAAAGGGCCTATTTCCATGCTGTAAACTTATATGACTCTCTGACCAGCCGTATGAAATGATTCCCCTTTCCAGCTTACACACTTCTCGTGAAATACATTCCATTGGTGATGATAACCTCTTCACCAGGAAATAAATCCCTTATTTTGCCCCACTTTCTCATCAGATACACATGCATCTGATGAATGGTCAGCCTGATTCAAAATATTGGCTCTGTTCCCACTCCATAGATGCTATCAAATCTGCTGAGATTTCCCGGCATTTTCTGTATTTGCATTTGCCGCCAAAAATTGCTGGCCTATTTATGCTTTATTACCCCAACACCGATAGTCATTTACCACCAAATCTCCACCATTGGCAATTTCAATCTTCCCTGTTCACACTGGATATTAACATTGCTTGTATAAAACTGCCCTCCAATACTTCTGGCAAGTGAACAGTTAAAGGTGGAAAATTAAAAAGCTATTGACAATTTCTTCATTGGTGGCTTAAGGCCTGAAGTGTCCAGTCCCAGTTTCCTTTGAATACATGTTAGAAAGAAGGCCAGGGGTTGGTCTGTTAGGGATATGAAATTAAGAAATTCAGACAAAATATTCACACGTGTTTCTTCTTCAGTTCTCTGACTGAACTTTTTTTTTTTGTTTATATATCTAATTCGATTCAATCAAAATCCAATTCAAAATCTCAGCAAGTGAGACATTCCCGATCCAAGCTGACAAGACAGGGCTCTCACCTCCTGCCTTGGGCTTGATCTACATGATCCAAACTGGTTGGAGCACGCATTGCACCTTTTCCAAGGCTCGATCACATTTGCATCTTAGCCAAAAGGCTGAGATGCCGCTTTTAAAAAATTGCTTCAAATGAAGCCTCAGTGAAATCTCAAGTGCAGCCCTCGATATGATGCTTGATCTTAGCCAAAAGGCAGAGAAGTGACCAATCATTTGTCAAACCACAGCAAAGCGCCATGATATTTTCCCACTGGTTGGGTGAGGAAGCTGACTTTAAATTGAACTGGATTGAACCCTATGCAATTGGCATTCATCTTGACTAGCCTCTAACTCGCCACCACCGCCACCCCCCCCCCCCCCCCCCCCCCCCCCCCCCCCCCCCGTAATTTTTCAACATATTGGATGAAATCTTAAAGTTAATATTTTTGCAGTCTTCTGTTTATGTAGGAAATGGGACTGATGAATTGGGAGTAAATAGATTAAAGTGATAAGTCGTTTAGGGAATCCAATCACTGTAAAATCACAGTACCTTTACATGAAGTGGTTTTTTTTCTAGCAAATGATGGGTTGGATATTTGGCCCGTGTTGAGAGCAGAAACCAAGGCAGGGAACTGTTGGATTTCACACCACCTGTTTGCCTGCTCGTTTCCCCATGGTGGCTATTGGGGTGGGCTATCTGCACACAGGAAGCAGGTGGCCACTTGACTTTGTTAACGGAAACTTGAGGTTGAGTGTTGGAGGTTGACTGGGATTGTCTTGTCAACCTCTGACTTTCCATAGACGACAGTGTAGTTGCCTGTGTTCTCCTGGCAGCAAGGTTCTTCAGTTGAAGCAAGAACTAACTTTACGAAGTAAATCAAAGAAAAAAAGGTTTAATAAAGAAACTGCAACACTCAGCCACACAACTCCCCATATCCTCATCTGCTTTCTAGTTATACTGGGTCAGCTGACCATCATATCATTTTTGCCATTGGTTATATTTGCTGGGTCAGCTAGTCAGCTGACCTTCACAACACGTTATCATTGGTTACATCACAACAGATTCCAATGTTACCATTAGTTACGTTTTAACAGATTCTCTTTTCTCCTTTTTTTCCAAATTAATTTTAGGTAACTATCCTCGAGTATTCTTGACAACTTTTCAGTACCTGCATCTGTTTTAGCAAAGCAGCCAAATAACTAGATTTATACCAATTCAGTGAGCTTTGAAACGTCCTATTATCCAGTATTTGTTTAATGCTGGCCAAATCAATTCTCAGTTGCTTTTCTGTTACAAGTTTTGGCCATGAGATCCAATTATCCACATAATATGTAAATTGGTACCTTCTTTTCTGATGATGTCATGAAAAATAACTCTTCAAATATCCAGACAAATATATCCCCACAATCACCACTAATGTTAGGATTTCAGATGCCAATGTACTTTTGATCATCCTTTTTAATTTTCTTTGTTTCCCAGACCAAGGGGCAACATTTTCCTTCCTCACTTACCAACAGTATTATAAATCTGGCAAGGCTTGAATGTCCATCAGATTGATTGGCATATGAAGCATCTCTGATACAATTAATTTCACCTGTTCTGGTTCTCCCAGTGCCAGGAGTGTAATTACAACCTAGAGGCAGCGTCCTAGTAGCACAGTGGTGCTCGGGTGGCACGGTGATACAGTGGTTAGCACCGCTGTCTCAAAATGCCAGGGACCTGGATTCAATTGCCGCCTTGGGTGACTGTGCGGCGTTTGCCGTTCTCCCCATGTCTGTGTGAATTTCCTCTAGGTGCTCCGATTTCCTCCCAAAGCCCAAAGTTATGGAGACGAGATGGATTAGCCAGGCTCAATTGCCCCTTAATATCCCAAGATACGTAGATTAGGGGGATTAGTGGGGTAAGTATATGGTGTTGCAGGGATAGGGCCTGAGTAAAATGCTCTGTTGGTGCAGACTCAGGCCGAATGCCGCCTTCTGCACTGTAGGGGTTTAATGAGCAAACAGGGAAAGCCTGACTCTTCAGTGACAAGCTGGAATGTGAAGAGATTACCCGGGCACACAGAATGATGACCAAGTCTGCTTGATCTGTATTTCTGTTTTAAATTTCAAAATGTTGGAGAAAGAGCCATCTCCATTTTGGAGTGCCTTCTCTTGGTGACCCGGAAGTTATCTCATCCTGGCCCCCCCCCCAACTTCGGGAACCTGTCTACCGTCCATAACTGTCCACCAACTGACCATTGATTGACTAATTTGGGGAAAAACACATTGAGTTTTTTTGACCTCTACTTAATTGTGAAGTCCACCAGAAACATCCGGCCCAATCCTTGTGAAAGAAAGGCTTGCATTTATATCTTTTATAACCACAGGCTTCACAACCTATGAAGTGTACTCGCTGTAGTAAATAGTAATGTGTTTCATGCATCAGTGCACAACTGATTGCCTATTAGTGTTGATTTTCCCAGAGGCATCTTGTTGAGTACAGACTGTTGACCTTCACAGTGCACTGGCTATGGAGAAGAGCTGCAGATTATGTTGCAGCATGGGGTTTCAGTCATTAATGGGACTCCCATTCGAAGTGTAGCCTCCACAAGAGAAGCTCCCTTATGAGTGGAATTTAAGAGCATCATAATTTATGTAATTCGAATTCCCGGGATATCCAGCCAAATTCTCCTCCTTTCATTCTTCCTACTTGTCTTTCACTGTAAGTTTAAGATGTTTTTCACGTTTATTTATTAGTGTCACAAACAGTCTTACATTAACATTGCAGTGGAGTTACTATGAAAATCCCACCGTCGCCCGTTCGGGTCCACTAAGGGAAAGTTTGGCATGGCCAATGCATTGTACCAGCACAGCTTTAAGACTATGAAGGAAAACCAGAGCACCCAGAGGAAGCCTAGGGAGGAGAATGTGCGGACTCTGCACAGACAGTGACCCAAACCAGGAATTGAATCCGGGTTACTGGCGCTGTGAGGCAGCGGTATGAACCACTGTACCATCGTTCTGACATGTGTTGCCTTCTCTGTAAAAGCACAAATACAGGAGTTTGATCAGTGAGAAACCATTACTGCCTCTTTAGGAGTTGTGAAGGGGACTAATGTGTGATCCCAACAACAACAAGGCACGGCACCAATTTGCATTTATATAGCACCTTTAAACTAATAAAATAGCACAAAGCACTTCTCAGGAGCATATTCAGGACAAAAAAGATTAAAGAAGAAAATATTACAACAGTCAACTAAACATAAGAACATAACATAAAAACTAAGAGCAGGAATATGCCATCTGGTCCCTCGAGCCTGCTCTGCCATTCAATAAGATCATGGCTGATCTTTTCATGGACTCGGCTCCACTTATCCACCCTCTCATCCTTTTTCTTTGCTGTTCAAAATGTATCTAACCTTGCCTTAAAAACATTCAATGAGGTAGCCTCAACTGCCTCATGGGGAGGGGAATTTTACTGATTGACAAATCTTTGGGTGAAGAAGTCCCTTCTCAACTCAATCCTAAATTTGCTCCCCTTATTTTGAGGTCATGCCCTTCAGTTCTGGTTTCGCCCTTCAGTTCTGGTTTCACCCACCAGTTGAAACAACCTCCCTGCTTCCATCTTACTTATTCCCTTCATAATCTTATGTTTCTATAAGGTCTCCTCTCATTCTTCTGAATTCCAATGGGTATATTCCATTTGCTGCCTTAATTATCTGTTGCACCTGCAAACAAATAATTTTTTAGTCAGCAATAAAAGTCAGATTATTTTCAAATAAATAACAAAATATATAATTGAAACATAGAGGAGCACTTGGATATTTCCCAGAACAATAATAAGGCTTTCGGGTATCACATTGCATCATGCTCTTTGTCCCAGAAGTCAGATATGTTGGCAACACTCCTGTTAAGCTTCTCACATTCTGCAATGTGAATTGAAGTCTCGCAGTCTAAGACCTTAACTTCCATTCTATGAATCTTGCCTGATTGTGACTGCAGAAACTGAGAATCACAGCACACTTTCCACTCCTCCTGCAGGAGATGATCAGACACCACCCACCATCCATCATCCAATGTCTACAGCTGGCCTCCACTCTGGCCAAGTTGGAAGTAAAGATGTGGGACTGATTTCATTGGGCCTTTGAGAACGTTATTCTTTATTATTTTATGTTTCTGGGTATTCTACAATCCCTTCACCAGCTACTGCTTTCCTCATTAGAAATTCAGAAAGTGGCTGATTATAATGTTGCTCCATTGTTAGTGTTGCTTTCTGTGTTGCCTCTAGACTTCAAGGGGTTTGCAAGTCCCCTTTACCTCTGGTGCCTGCTGACCAACACACATCATTCACCTCCTCCTGTAGCAACTCATGGAAAAAAAACATAAGGAGGGGCAAATTCTAGAGATAAGGAATTGATAACAGCACAAGAGGACCAAAAGATTCAGAGGAAGAGTTAGAGCCCAGTGTAGTTGAAGATGCGTGTAAGACAGGTCAGTCCCTGGCTGCAGAGAAAATATGGCGTTCTCAAGAGTCTTGCTTTAAAAATTGGCAGTGGCATGGTTGTTTGCACACTCACCTCTGAGCCAAAGGTTGTGAGTTCAAGTTTCATTCGAGTTCATGTTCTAGAGATTAAGCTCAAAGTTTAGGTTAACTGCACTGTCAAGGTGCCAGCACCATATGAGACTTGAAACTGCAATGCTGTCTGCCCGCAATGCAGATGTTTAAGTTCCTATGAAACTATTTCACAGGGCAACACGGAGGTTTCCCTAGAATCCTGACCAACATTGATAAAACTGATCAGTATTTTATTGCTCCTTTGAAATCTTGCTACATGTAAATTAACTGTCATGTTGACAACATTGCAACAGTGACCACATTTCAAAAATATTTAATTAGCTGTTCTTTGGAACATCCTGAGGTTGTGAAAGGTGAAATATAACGGGGGAGGAATCTCCTAAGATAAATTCTAAGTGTTGAATTTCCATAAAACTGGATTTTTAAAATCCCACTAGTTTTTTAAACCAGATTTTTAACATGAATGTCCCCCACACTGTGCGTCACAGAGAGCTCTAGCGTGAATCATGCAAATAATCAGTGAGCAGGGCCTATTTCCGCTGGGGGGACTGGCAGCGTAGTGCTGAGTGGGCTACTGTGCATGTGCAATAACCCCACACTGCTAGCCTCCCTATTACTGGCCAGGTCAATCACTGGCCAGTCTTGTGACCTTCCATCACTGCTCCACTGATCCCCATCCCTCTTACCGCCAGACTGATGGCCTCTCTGGACGTGTCCAGGCCAGCCTGACTATCTTTCCGCCCTTCCCTGCCTTGATCTCTCTCACCCCCCCTCCCCCCAGGCAATCCCAATTTCCTCACATCCCACATCTCTGACACCCCCCCTCCTCTTTGCAGGCTGTCCCCTCCCATCTGCCACCCTGACCATGACCTCCCCACTTCAGTCACTGTTGACTGCAGAGTAGCAATGGAACCCTCCCCGATCTCCCCCAGAAACCCTGCCCCATTTGGCCCTGCCCCTTGACACTGCCTGAGGTCTGGTGGGCAATGCCAAGATATTGCTGGGCATTGCCACTTTGTCTCTTGGGCAATGTCAGGGGCCAGGTTGGAACTGCCATGCTGGGCGCAACTCCCCCTCCACCCTCCCCCTCACCCCCTGACCTCCTAGGGGGCCTCGATTACCCTCTTTCATTCCAGCAGGTTTGGGCCACCAGCTTCCTATGAATGGGGAGCTATTATAAACCCCACGGAACACTCCAAGCTGGTGGGGGGAACACTAGCAGGCCTGGAGACTTAAATCCTGGGCCTGCTTATCAGTTTCAAATTCTAATCTGGGTAAATTAGAATTTACACACCAATTTCTGATGCGGAGCTGACGGTGCTGGAAATCTGGCAGACTCATAGAGGGGAGCCTACTAAATGACCTCCACTTGAGTCTCCGGTGTTGTGTAGCTGAGAGAGTTTCCCCCTCATGTATCTTAATTCTTAAAGACAAGGATACTAACAGGCCATCAGACATAAAAAGAGCCTCTGTGCTACCAATTAGAGGAATAGATAGGGTGGACTCTCAGAGACTATTTCCCCGAGCTGAAATGGTCACTACGAGAGGACACAGATTTAAGGTGCAGGGAAGCAAATACAAAGGAGATGTCAGGGGTAGGTTTTTCACTCAGAGGATGGTGAGTGAATGGAACCGACTGCCGTCTGAGGTTGTTGAGGCAAACTCACTGGGGTCTTTTAAAAGACTTCTGGATGAGAATATGGAAAGAATAGTATAGGGGGTTATAGATAGGTCTGTGGATTGGTAGATGTGATTGGCGCAACTCGTGGGCCGAAGGGTCTGTTTATGCTGTATTGTTCTATGTTCTAATGTCTGGAATGGAGTTCATAACATGTTGCCCGTACCATAGGTGGCACGGTGGCACAGTAGTTAGCATTGTTGTTGTACAACGCCAGGGACCAGGGTTAGACACTTTTAAAGAAAACATAGCATTTAGGAACAAGAGTAGGCCATTTGGCCCTTCGAACTTGCTGCACCATCCAATAAGATCATGGCTGATCTGGTTGTGGTCTCAGCTCCACTTTCTTGTCTGCCCAACCCCTGAGTCTTCTGTCTAACCAAAAGCTGGAGATGTAAATGTCTAACTTAAACATAGAAGATAAGTGTTACAGTTTTAAAAACTGTTGACACCAGGCCACCAGCTAGGCACTCCTTCAATGTTGTCCATTCTATCAGCAGAGTCATAAAGCAGGATACAGGAATGTCAAAGCACCTCAAATACTTTCATAGGTCCAAGAATTATCCGCATTATAGGCTGTTTTGGGTGTCAGGTTAGTGATGATGTACTTCACTTCCAAACTAACATCCTCATGGAGGCCTTGGAGGAAGATGACCTCAGGAGTATAACTGTAAACTTCCTGCTGGAGCAGATCGTGCAAGCCTAGTCCAATTGTTATGACCAGTGTATATGTGCTAAATTATCTTTCATGGCGTCTTTTTTCCATTAAGCTGCAGACATTTTTAAGTTTAAGTTTTAAGTTTCAGCTCCATTTATTAGTGTCACAAATCAGTTTACATTAATACTGCAATGAAATTATTGAGAAAATCTCCCAGTCACCACACTTTGGCGCCTATTCGGGTATGCTGAGGGAGAATTTAGCATGGCCAACGCACACCTAACTAGCACATCTTTCAGACTGTGGGGAGGGAAACTGGAGCACCCAAAGGAAGCCCTTGCAGATCGAAGGGAGAACGTGCAGACTCTGCACAGACAGTGATCCAAGCTAAGAATTGAACCCAGGTCTCTGGCGCTATGTGACAGTACACCATGCACACCCATTGCTGACTTTCAGATCAGATATGGGAATAACTGCTGAGAACCAATCCAGATACTTGAAATTGACTCGACTTAGTATAATTGCCACGGTTATTATATTAGTCATAGTTTAGAACAGTGGGCATTCGCAATGTCACGTTGCCAGGGATGAAAACTTAAACATTGGAAGGTCTTTTGACTGGAAATTTAGAATCATGCACCTATTTTTCTAATACATTTTTCTTCTGTGTGCTGATGCACACAGATGGAATTTGGGGGGAAGGAGGGTGTTTGGATTTGGGGGAAAGGTGGGGGGATATTTTGCATCTTCTGTCCTTTCTCCTTAACTTGCCCATTGCCACTTCTCAGAGATACTTCCCTTCCAGTGGTGCTGAATTTCTTCCCTTTTTTTCACTGAGACACTCTCCACACTCTGCAATCTCACTCCACAATGGAAATGTACAGACACACTCTTCTCTGCCTTCCACTGAAAATATGTGTGCCATCCCTCAAAGCATCTCTGTCTCCCTGACACTCCCTGTGGTTGCTCATGACATTCCAAGTATAGTTAAGAACTTTGACATTTATAACACAGATAAGATTTAGCTTTAAAGAGTTCAAAACAGAAATCTGTGTGGAGAGTTTGTATTTACCTGCAAACAGTAATTAGTTAGGCATTTGTCAGGAACAGGAATTGACATCCTACCCAGTTCCTTCAAGACTTTCCACCTTGCCTGCAACTTTTAAAATCATACAGAGATAAGCTGAAAGAGCAGCTTATTAATTTTCAGAAAATACATGCTACAATGCAAATTTTCAAAAGGAAAATATTAGGGTGGCACGGTGACAGAGTAGCACTGCTGCCTCACAATGCCAGATATCCGTGTTTGATTCCCAGCTTGGGTCACTGTCAGTATGGAGTTTGCACGTTATCCCTGTGTCTGCATTGGTTTCCTCTGGGTGCTCCAGTTTCCTCCCACAGTCCAAAGCTGTACAAGGTAAGTAGATTGGCTATACTAAATTGCCCCTTTAGCACAGTGGTTAGTACTGCTGCCTCACAGTGCCAGGGACCTGGGTTCAATTCCCGGCTTGGGTCATTGTCTGTGCGGAGCTTACGTATTCTCCCCGTGTCTGCAGGTGTTCGGTTTCCTCCCGCAGTCCACAAAGACGTGCTGGTTAGGTGCATTAGCCATGTCAAATTCTCCCTCCATGTGCCTGAACAGGCACCAGAGTGTGGTGATTAGGGGATTTTTCACTGTAACTTTATTGCAGTGTTAATGTAAGCTTACTAACACTAACAAATAAATAAAGTTTCTTTCAAGTGCAGTTTTAGAATTCAGAATCTCTTCTCTTCCTGCTCTTTTAGCACTATGCTTCTGATTTCTTCCAGGAGTAAATGAGACCTTAACTTTTCTTAACTTTTGTTCCAAAAGCTGACTCCTGGGTCAGCCAATATCCTGTTATTATGATCAGAACATTAAGACCACCAACATTTCTTGAAATGTTTCCAGGGTTCTGTCCTTAAGAAATGAAACTACAGTATGGAAACAGAACAGCAGGTTGGAAAGTTGCTTTGCTGTCACTTTATTCTTTGCAATGCTCTGTTGTGGCCCTGTGCCCAGGAGTAGCCATAATGTGGAGATGCTGGTGTTGGACTGGGGTAAGCACAGTAAAAAGGATCAGAACACCAGGTTAAAGTCCAACAGATTTATTTGGTAGGACAAGCTACCCAGGAGTAGCACCAGGCAGCAATATAGTCTGGGTGGTGTGATCGAATCAGGTGCAGCAATGCAGTTGGGAAGGCAGTCCACTGGTGTGGAATCAGGAAGTGGCAGTGTAACCAGCCACACAGTAAGGGAAGCCCGGTTGCCTGGGGAAGAATGCCAGCAGCAGCAAAGCAAAAGGAGAGAAATCCGGGGAGGCTGGGGGGACAGCTCAGCAGTCAGGCCTCCAGTGAAAGTGACAGCAAGGCTAATGGGGAGAGGTTGAAATTTTAGCAAAAGAGAAAGGGCTATCTACACGAGCAAGGTGTAAGAAGTCCTCAGAAGCAGATATCCCTTCACCAAAATCCCTTTATTTACCAGTTTAACAACAGCATACAGAGAGTTCTTGGTTAGCAGTCTGCACTGGGTGTTCCAGAAGACCCGCCTGGTTAATTACAAGGCAAGAGGCTCCCTGATTGATTCGTGTTCAAATTAAAACTCTTTGCGGTGTAAAATTACTGGACTTCAATTATAGGTTCTTAATGAATTGGCAACCAGTTATATATACACTGTGCTTGTTTTAACTTACCATTAACTTGGAATATATACAATTATTTAAATATTAAAATCTTGTAAAAGAAGCAGAGAGACTAGGAAATGGGTCTCCAAAAAGTGTTTGAACTGTTACAGTAAATTTCAGTATAAAGAAGATCAGACAATGGGAATAATCAGCTGTCAATTTCCTATGAGCTTATTTCAATCTGCACGTGATTCTACCTGCTCTATAGATTAATGTGTCAAAACTTGCATAAAACAAAATCAATTTTTGCCAAAGTTGCAATTTGGGAATATATTATTGATTTTAAGAACAAAAATTGTGATATTCAATAGTTGTGAGTCAAGTTTCAGTATATATTTCAGAACAGTTGCATTTTACGACCTCTTCCAAATTGTTTGACAAGTGACAATATTGGCATATGTTCGTAGAGAATAATTTCTAGCTTTTCAATTGTAAATTTGATGTTACAATCATTGTGTACACGTGAATGACAATTATCTGCCATTTAACACATGCTCAAGTTCTGGTGTTTGAAATCAAGTTTAAAGTAAGTTTTGTTCACAATTTATGTTTCCCAGAATGCATGCACACAGAAGGAGAAAAATAATGGAGGGGACGACCAGGATCCAGAGCTGGAGAGAGAAAGTTCAGATCCAAAGTGTGTGGCATGGAACACAAAGTCTGCTGTCCTGAACATAAATAGAATTAGAGATGTTGCCATCCTCTAGGGACCTAACCCCATGCTGTCAAATCCTGGTGCACTTCCTCCAATACTGTGAAAGTGCAGCATTCAATTGTATTAACACATCATCTGGTTCACGAGGCAAGTATGTAGATATTTGGATATGGATAAAACGTGTTCAGCAACTTAACCCTTGAATAGAGGGGGATAAAAATCAGAAACAATTATATTGTTACTAATTAGTACATCACGAAGTCAGAACATTAAATTTGTTGCTAATTGGTATGATCCTTTTTAAGACAAAGAAAAGTCGCCTCCATAGAGGCGAAATAGAACATTGCAAATGAGTAATTGAATCGGGTTTCATAGATATTCGCTGAACTTGGATTTAGGAAGCAGAGCTTTATATGAAGAAATACCCTTTACCTCATGGTTTTATATCCTAAAATTCATTTTTTTTTTGTTTTTAGCGAATAAGTAAGAGCAATGAATTACAACAAAGTAGCTTTCAGCAATCTGTGTGAAGCTGCTGATGTGGATGGGTGGATAACAATTGATTTGATACCCTCTAATTCTGCCGCACATCATAAATGTCAGTGTAATATGATTCCAGAAAATTTCTGTCCAACTGTGCATTCAGTTTAAAACATTTTCACCATATTATAACATAATTATCTTTGGAAGTCTAGAACCCTGACACACTGAACTGAGGGAAGTGCAAAACTATTTGCAAAATAGTGGACAAATATCATGTGATCAAATGTCACATTGAATTTTGTTCAGTTGAAGATCATGTGATCAAATTGCTAAGACCAAGTCGAACCAGCATCCTAACACTGTTAGAATGATAGGATCCCTGCAATGTAGAAAGAGGACTTTCCATCTATAGGGCCTGCAATGACAACAAACCCTCTCAGGCCCTATCGTGTAACCTCATGCGTTTATCTTGTGGATACTTACTGGAAATTTAGCATGGCCAATTAAACTGCACATCTTTGAAGTGTGGGAGGGAACCTGAACACCTGGAGTAAACCCGCACAGACAGGGGGAGAATATCGAAACTCCACATAACCAAGGTCGGAATTGAACTCTGGTCCTTACTGTGAGGCAACAATGCTAACCACTGAGCTCTCCCCCTACAGTCCCCGCCCCCCACAACTCCTCCCCATGATTCCCATCCTAGTTCACTCACCACAATGATCCTGAACCTTGGGTGGTTCGCACTTGCACTGCAATTGTTGGTACTGATGGCATGAACAGCTGCCAGCCTTATATTTAGGACTTCTGCCACTGGGAACCTCATTCACAGGATGCCTGCAGGTGCTGTTGATGGAGGAAAGCTTTGAAAATCTTACCCTCATGGTGAGTTATGTTCCACGTTGTGGATATGATGGCTTTTGCCTCAGTCTTTTACTCACAAAGAAATGTCAGAGGACTCATGACTTTGGCAAGCCACAGTGCGGTACGGCAACCTTGCACAAAGATGTTCCTCCAAGCATCTCCCTTTATCATTTGATTTATCATTTTCAGGTGCAAGTTACTCAACTAGAAAGTTTATAAAGAAAGTAATCAAACGTGAACTGTTAATTATAGTCTGTCTCACTTCCTTCTATCTCTACAATCTTTGAAGCATTCAGTGTGTGCAGGTTATTATTATTCATCTGGTGTCTGCTGGTTTCTGGGTGACTTTGCCCCTTTGGGGAATGTCATTGCCATGGTGAGTGTTGCTGCTGATCCGCGCTGCATTTGTTGGGGTGCAGGTGACTTCTAGACGTTGATGGTTGTTTTGTTCTTTGTTCAGTTCTTACTCACCAGCTGTGTGCTGTGAAGCAGCAGTTCCTCCAGTTGCGTCTAGATGTCTACTATTGCAACAATATCTCTGATCGTTCACTTTCATTGTGTACGGTTGAGGTTACACGGTTTCCAAGTTGCCAAGTGTTCAGTGCATTGTACGTTTGCACTCTCAGCTTTCCACCCTTTTTAACTGCTACCATGCTGCTGGTCCAGTCTGTAGCAGCCTTCATTTTTTTCTTGATTGCACTCATCTTTTCAACTTTCTCCATCTTGTCTTTCAGGCAGGATTTAAGGGCAGCTGGGACTCTCCTTAGAAGTTGTTGAATTGGTCTCACATTCCTGCAGCCAGCAAGCTATTGCCTAATGCAAAAAATGACAAAGCAAAGAGAAATATCACAACTGTAGCTTGATGGGAAATATGGCTAACTTCAGGGCAGAAGGTTTTAACATCAGGCTGAGTATGTGGACTGCTCTATTTATTTGGAATGAATGACTTTGATTTTATGATAAGTAATAAAGTCATTCCAATCAATCAAATGGACAGAAACCAAATACAAATGGGGCTAGAAGTCTGATTTTTAAATATTAAATAGGCTTAGGGCACTATCCTAAGGCCAGGCAGCTTGCAATAAACCAATTTGGATGATACGTCTATGGTGAATGCTTACATGCAGAACTGCTTGTGTTCCAGCCGTTTCCAGAGAGGTTTACTATAGCTCTCAACTTGCAGGGAGTTGGCAGCCATACTCCATTGACGTGAAGGGGAGGTCAGTGTCAGTGGGAATGGGAGTGACTGATGGGCATTGCCACCTTGGCAGTGCCAGCCTATACTCTCTTGCTCTGCTGAAGAAACAAATTGGTAATACCTAGGGGGCATCTTGGTACTGCTCACTGTGCATTGGTGCACAGTGTGGAAGATTCACTTTGAAACCATCTCCCGCTCCCCACCCCACTCCCCGCCAGCCTTGTTCCAGAGAAAAACCAAGGGGATTTACTTCAGGTTTTACATTACTTCGACACTATTCAAGTAGCTATCTAATGCCGTCTTGAATGCCTCTATTGAACACCCCCTCTCCATACTTCTAGGCAGAGCATTCCAGACTCAAACCATGCACGTGTGAAAAATGTTTTTCTCTCAAATCACATTTGCTTCTTTTTCAAATCACTTTAAATCTGTGTCCTCTCGTTCTTGATCTTTTTATGAGTGGGAACAGATTCTTCCTCTCTATTTTGCCCAGCCCCCCTCATGATTTTGAACACCTCTGTTAAATGTCCTCTTAGCCTTCTTCTCTTGAAGGAGAACAGTCCCAACCTTTCCAATCTATCCTCATAACCAAAGTTTCTCATCCCTGGAACCATTCTTATAAACGTCTTTTGCACTCTCTCCAATGTGTTCAATCCTTTCTGTTGTGAAGTGCCCAGAGCTATAGATAATATTTAAGTTAATGTCTAACTAGTATCTTGTGTAAATTCAACATAACTTTCTTGCTCTTGTACTCTATGCCCCTATTAATAAAGCCCATAACACAATATGCTTTATTAATTGCTCTCTTCATCTATTCTGCCACCTTGAATGATTGATGCACATTTACACCATGTCGTTCTGCTCCTGCACTGCTCAAGAATTTTACTCCTCATTTTATATTGCCTCTCCATGTTCTTTCTCCCAATATGCATCACCTCACACTTCTCTTCACCTGTCGTCCATCGCTTCTCCAATGTGCTTTTTGACCTCCCCTTTGAGCCTTCTGTATTCCTCCTAACTCTCAACGACACTTTCTACCTGACACCTGTCATAAGCACAATTTTGTTGCTTGTCATAATTTCTATACCTTTTTTCATCTGGGGAGCTCTGGATTTGTATGTCCAAGCTTTCCATTTATGTACCTTGGGAATATATTTTAACTGAGCCTGAACCATTTCTGTTTTGAAGGTAGCTCATTGTTCAGCTGATATTTTTCTGCCAACCTATTATTCCAATCTAACTAGCCCAGTTCCATTCTTGCCCCATTGAAGTCAACTGTTTCCCAGTGAATCATTTTTTTTACTCTGGATTACCTATTTTCCTTTTCTGTCATCATCCTAAACCTTACAATACAATGATGCTAACTATTTTTCCCCCGGCACACGATCTACTTGGCCCACCTCATTCCCAACAACCAAATCCAATTGTGCATCGTTTCTTGTTAAACTGAACACATATTGGTATAGAAAATTATCCTAAACAGAGTCTAGGAAATTTTGCCTCCCTCTGACCTTTACACTACCATTGTCCCAGTCTACATTTGGGTAATGAAAGTTTCCTATTACAAATATTCTTTAATGATTGCATCTATCTGTAATTTTTCCACAGAATTGTTCTTCAACTTTCTTCTCACTAGTTGGTGGTCTATAGCCTACACCAAGTAATGTAATTGCATTCCTTTTGATTCTGCCCTTGAACTTCTCCCATCCTTCCCTTCTTTTTTCTATCTTTTCTGAACCCTTTGGAACCAGGAATATTTAACACTCAGCTCTGACCTTCCTTGAGCCAGATATGTGTTATGATCTAACATAATATTTCCATAACACAATCTGTATCTGTAATTTCCTAATCTTATTTACTATACTTTATGCATTCATATACATGCACAGTGACCCTGATTTAGACGTCATTACTTTCTCCCTTACTCGTATTTCACTTATTTATTTACCAATCTCTTTACTGGTACATTTTTTCCCTTCCATTTTGTGCATCCTGGTAGCTCTAATATTTCCTCTTGGTTCCCGCAGCCCTGCCGAATTAATTTAAAGCCATCCCAGCAGCATTAGCAAAACACTGCACAAGGAACTCAGTCTCAACTCTGTTCAGGTGCAACTCATCCACCTCGTACAGGTGCCATCTCCCCTAGAGCCAGCCCAGTGCCACAGGAATGTAAAACCCCTCCTTCCTACACCATCTTTCCAACCACACATTCATCTGCCTCATTCTCCTACATTTGTGCTTACTTGCACGTGGCACTGAAGATTACTATATTTAAGATCCCGCTTGCTAATTTTCCACCTAGTCCCTTAAATTCTGATTAATCTGATGGTCTGCCATTATAGACATCATTCCAATAACCACAAACCAGTTCTTGCCTTGAGACATGATGGTAAGAACTTGTTCTAGGGTGCAGTGTGATTCATCAGAATATTTGTTTGACATCTCTCCGGCAACCATCTTTATAGGCTCCTTTTTCTTCTTTCCAGAAAAACACTTGCTTGCAAAGTGATTCAGCTTCTTGTAGTTAGAGTACTGCTTTCCCTGTGGTGGATATTCTTTTTTATCTTTTGTGTCAACTCCTCCACAATATTTATATCCAGTAATCTGGCTTTAATCTCCCTGCTGGCTGTTCTGTAAATAGTTCTTTCTTTTCTCCATTGTCTTATGCTAAGAAGGCCTGAACTGCCTCTCAGCAGAGTGTAAGGCGCCATCAGTTTCCTATTAATACTGTTCAGCTGCCAATTAACTATTTTAGAGCTTCTGAAAATGTCAGTAACTTGTTTGAGATTACGGGCCTGATTCTCTGGCTTCTCCTCAACGTATCTCTCAGCAGTAGGAGGAGAGCGCCACTGTTAATGGGAATTCCTATTGAAGCCATCCCAAGCATACATGGCAAGGGGTACGCCACCGGAGGGATAAGAGTATCCTGCCCGCATGAGTAGCCAGAGAATTTCAGCTCACGTTTTTTGTGTCTCAGCAGGCATATAGACATACAAAATAGGAGAGGTAAGCCATTAAGCCCCTCAAGGCTGCTCTGTTTGTGTTGCAAGACCTGCATTCCTGTCTACATGAGATAACTTTTGATTCCCTAGTCTAATGTTATGATCCAGGTCAGAAACTCCAGGGTACTTTGTAAAGTTAGCCTAGATAAGCTTTACATTTGATTTTGGTGAACATAAGGGGAGAATTTTATTATCTCATTTGCTACGGGAGTTGCATCGTGCGAGGCGGACCATGGAAAGGTCCGTTGACTTTGAGCAGGATTTTCCCATTTTGAGACTAGTGCGGCCGGAAAAACCTGCCCAAAGTAAAGTTAAAGTTTATTTATTAGTCACAAGTAGGCTTACATTCACACTGCAATGAAGTTACAGTGAAAATCCCCTAGATGTTTTACTCCAGGTATAATTCAAGTAATCCACTAGGAAGCTTTTATCAAACAAAGTTTATTTAAGAACACAGTTAAAATATGGTAAAACGAATTAGCATAACTTTTACAAATTACAAAGATTAAACATGACACACTACAGATCTTAGCAGCTAGCTATCTCTGCTGTTCCAAGTCAAACATCTTCCCAATATGCTTTTCTAGACTTGGCACAAAAAGTAATATACTGAATTGATGCTGGATCTTCAGCTTTTTTAATACTTGCTATGAAGTGATCCTTTGAACGTTGGATCAATTTTTTGAGGCTTCTCAGTCCTCCTTAAAAGTACTCAATGACCCCATCTCCACCACCTTCTGAAATAGAGAGTTCCAAAGTCATATAACTCTCTGAGAGAAAAACAATTCTGCTCATCTCTGTCCCAAATGGACAATACCTAATTTTAAAATAGCACCCTCCACCTCTCCAATAGTGAACTCCTCCACATGAGGAAACATGCTTTCCATGTCCACCTTATCAAGGTCAATTTGTCATTCATTCTTGGGACATGTGTGTCACTGGCTGACCGGCATTTATTGTCCATTGTTAGTTGCTTTTGACAAGATGCTGGTGAGCTTCCTTCTTGAATTGCTGCAGTCCATGTGCTGTGAGTTGACCCAAAATGCCATTTGGGAAGGAATTCCAGTATTTTGACCTGGCGACTGTGAAGGTACAGCGATACATTTCCAAATTAGGATGGTGAGTGGCTTGGAGGGGACCTTGCACTACCTTCCCATGTATCTGCTGCCTTTACCCTTCTAGATGGAAGTGGTCATGGGTTTGGAAGGTACTGTTTAAGGACCTTTGGTGAATTGCTGCATTGCATTATGTAAATAGTACACACTGCAGCTATTGAGTATTGGTGGTAAAGGGAGTAAATGTTTGTGGATGTGGTGCCAATCAAGTGAGTTGCTTAGTTCTGAATGATGTCAAGCTTGAGTTTTGTTGGAACTGCACTCATCCAGGCAACTGGGGAGTATTCCATCACATTCCTGACTTGTACCTTGTAGATGGTGGACAGGCTTTGGGGGGGATCAGGAGGTGAGTTATTTGCCTCAGTATTCCTAGCCTCTGACCTGCTCCTTTAGCCACTGTGTTTATATGGTGAGTCCAGTTGAGTTTCGGTCAATGGTAACTCCAATGGTGTTGACAGTGGAGGATTCAGTGATAGTAATCCAATGAATGTCAAGGAGTGGTGGTTAGAGTATCTCTTATTGGTGATGGTCATTGCCTGGCACTTGTGTGGTGTGAAAGTTACTTGTCACTTGTCAGCCCAAGCCTGGATATTGTTCAGATCTTGTTGCATTTGAACATGAGCTGCTTCAGTGTCTGAGGAGTCGTGAATGGTGCTGAACATTATGCAATCACTGATGAACATCAACACTTCTGATCTGATGATGGAGGGAAGATCATTGATGAAGCAACTGAAAATTGTTGGGTCTATGTCAATACCCTGAGGGAATCCTGTAGAGATGTCCTGGAGCTGAAATGACTGACCCTCCACAACCACAACCATCTTCCTGTGTACCAGGTATGACTCCAATCAGCGGAGAGTTTGTGCCTGATGCCCATTGATTCCAGTTTTACTAGGGCTCCTTATTGCCATATTCGGTCAAATGCTGCATTGATGCCATGGGCTGTCACTCTCACCTCGCCTCGGGAATTCAGCTCTTTCATCCATGTTTGAACCAAGGCTGTAAATGAGGTCAGGAGCTGAGTGACCCCGGCAGAACCCAAACTGGATGTCACTAAGCAGGTTATTGTGAGCAGGTGATGTATGATAGCACTGTTGGTGACCACTTCCATCACTGATCCTGATAAAACAACCCACTTGATCCAGGTATAGCTGCCATTCTGCACATCACTTTCATTCTTTTCTCTGCCCACTCTCTGAATCCTTTCCAATCCTTCCCCAAACTGGTCACTTTTTTCCTGATGTTTCACTCTTTTCTTAGTATCAACACCAGACTCTCGCCCACCTTTTCCAGTGGGTTATATTTTCTCTACATTCTGCACTCTCTCCTTTTCTTCTCTATGAGCAATATGCTTTGCCTGTGTACCGCATGAGAAACAGTACTTTTCACTGTATGCTAATGTATGTGGCAATAAATCAAATCACATCAAATTTTGGCCAGAGAAGTGATCCGAGTCCATATATCTGCCTCTTTCTTCAACTGTAGTTGCTTCCTTATGACTACTTTGAAAGTATGACACACGCATTCCTATTAGAAATTGCATTGGAGGCATGACCAGTCCACAATGTAAATATTTATTTTGTTTCTGCCGTTTGAAGTTGATAGTATCATTAAAACACAAGTGAATAAGCATTTTCTATAAACTGTTGTGAAATATTCATTGAGTATTAAATTTATTTGATCTTATTCATGGTGTTGTGGGTTGAGATTTTCCCTTTTCATCATGGCCTCCCAACTGTTGTCTGAGCCTTCTGGCTGGTACATTACCCGGGAACCTCCTTTCAATGGGTTGACCCTGTATGAGATTACATTTTCATGTTCTTCATATCAGTCTGCATATTGTGTGTTTTTCTTGAGGTCCCTAATATTAGAATGTAACTGGTGACAATTTTGTATTTGATGTAATATGACCAATAATAACAAACTAAGCATCAATGACCCAGAAAACCATGGAATTACAGAGTTATGTGATGGTCAGCTGACTCACTATAAATAAGAATCTATTGAGAATTGTGGGGAGCTTCGAGTGATCCAGGGCGAGGCCCCAAGTTTCAAGTTTCTTTATTAAACCCCTTCTTTGATTTATAAATTGGAATAGGTTTTGTTACCCTCTTATTGTCTGCATTTGAAAAGTTCCTTCCAAGAAAATGTTTAATCCATCCCTTCTGGCTTCAAATTATAGAGCTCATGGGTATATGAAGCACATAGCACTTCATTATCATCACCTCAGCCAATGTTCTCAATTAATAATTATTCCTAATATATTTATGAAATACATTTGCTGTCATCTTATCACCCCAATCTTGCATTTCACCTTGATCCATAAATTGGTTAAAAGTATGACCCACTTCAGAACATCTCCCAGCAAGTCCTCCTTTGTATAAGTGACTGTATCTGAGCCTCCACCCATTTTGAAACTCTGTCACCACTGAGTCCTCCATCCCCTATACCATGCACAATTTCCACCATCTCTCACAAAGGTAGCTAGAAATGATTGTTTCCCTGAAGTTTGTTTTTTAAGAGCAGTAGCCATTTGTTCAAAAAAAGCCCTCGCTGTCAAATTGAACAAAACCAAGTCTGTGTGTGAAATTTACACTAATAAAATTTAATTATTTGAATACAACGACAGATTTTGGAATCAAATTTTATAGTCTGTCAAAATCTGTAACATATTCTTGCATGACTGATTGTCTAAGGTCTTAAACTTATCAAATATTGATCACATCTCACAAGCTTCCAACAAGTCATCTTTTTTGTAAATTTACTCCATAATGTGTAGTAAAATCAATTGGCATCTAAATCAATTACATTCAGTTCTGAAAATGCTTTATTTATAAGCTTCCTTCTTCTTGGTAAAGACAAGACCAAAGCCTTACTTCCTCATGAACAGAGAAATGATCTTAGTTCTCTTCTCTAGCTCTTTCTTCCATTATCCATATGATGCCAATTCTAAAAAGCTGGTGGGTAATCATAACTTGTGATTCTGTAGCGAGACTCAGTCATTTCACCTCGAAAGCTGCCAGCTTATTTATTTATTTGTCAGAAGCAGGGATTGCTTTCTGTTTTCTTTATCTTCCCACTTGAAGAGATTAAGGCCGAATCTGTGCTGCTAAATAAGTAGCTATCCATTTCTTCAGTCAGATAGCAGAAGACATTCTGTGATTCAAGATTGTTTTATTGTGATATTACTGTTCAGTAAAAATGCCAGTTTGCACTCCTTCCTTTTGGATCCTCTACTTATCCAGAAGCAACGCCCTACTGGGGAAAACCACAGCTCTTAAGTCCAGGCTTCATTGAGCAACATCTGCAGTCTGAAGCTTGTTCTGGTTTACTCTTAAAAGGTCCTGCAATTCTAACTTTGTCAAGCACAGCACACCTGCCCAAGGGAGTCAAGAACATACTTAATATATACAAATTGTATCATATGAATGTCATATAATCCTATGTTGATAGGGGATTTTCACAGTAACTTCATTGAAATGTTAATGTAAGCCTACTTGTGACGCCAATAAGTAAACAAAATAAATAAATTTGAGCTTCTTGTGGGTGCACAACGAGAACCCTGTGCAGAGAGATTGTACACCGAGACTACTCTGAAAGCACTGCAATAAAGGCACTGCAACAAGTTTTGTGGGGCAGGAAGAGCATAAATGTTCCTCCACTAAAATCTTCTTGGCCATTGCATCTTTCATCACAGTCTCCCTGCATCCCACCATCATTACCTGCTGATGTGCCTCTGTAAGCTTGGTTCTCCACACAGAAGTGACAGATTTCTCATGCTACTTCCAAACCTGGGCATCATGGAGACCCACAGACAGCTCACCCATCAAATTACAAAGAGGCCTGACCATGCAAATGGCTTGGGCTTTATGCCAGTTGTTAGGGTACCAATCAGAAATCCTAAAGTATATTATGAAGCTAGACTAAACCCTGAAAAATTCTCTATTCTGCTATGATGTGAGGATAAGGTGTTTCACTCCAGCTGTTATTCTACTGATAAACTAATTTATTTAACAACACAGTTTAACTATAATATTTAACTGCTACCCTATCACTGAGTTTTAATCAAGCAAACTTTCCTTTACACACATAGATTCCTCTTTATAATTATTTAGCAAAACACAAGCATACTTGCTTGACTTAGGTGAACAGTCCTGGAGCTTTCAGAAATCCTCTGGAGAGAGAGAGAGAGACCTGCTTGTATTTTTAAAATGAAAATGAAACTCGTCTTTTCTGCGACCTTAGCTCCTCTCATCAGCCACGTGACTCTGCCTCTGTCAATCAACCTAACAGACCTCATCGGACACTGCATACCTAGTTTAAAATCCCCAAAGAATTTAAGTAATCAAAGTGTTCATTAACTCCATAAAGTAATACATTCCTAGCTAAAATCTGTTATTATCCTGCTCTTGGCAGTTGAGCTGCATGTTTCCCAGACAAATTAACTCTTGAGCAGCATGGTGGTACAGTGGTTAGCACTACTGCCTCACATCGTCAGGGATATGGGTTCGATTCCTGGCTTGGGGCACTTTCTGTGTGGAGTTTGCACATTCTCCCTGTGTCTGCTTGGGTTATCTATGGGTGCTCTGGTTTCCTCCCACAGTCCAAAGATGTGAGAGTTAGGCCATGCTAAATTGTCCCTTAGTATTAGGGCGACTAGCTGGGGTAAATGAGAGGGTTATGGGGATAGGGGCTGGGTGGGATTGTGACGGTGCAAACTTGCTGGGCCATATGGCCTCTTTCTGTAAGATTCTATGTTAACAAAACACTACCTCTTAAAACAATCTTACCTAAAACATAAAACAGCAAAATAGTACCGTATCATCATACAGTGAGTGACATGCGGCACAGCATGCCAATAGCTCCACTCAACGCCTGCCTAACATTCACCCACGTTGAAAGTTGACTCTAATCTGTTACATAAAGATGAATACTGAAATTAATGATAGAGCAAATTTGGAAGTCTAAATAATTCACGTTGTGTGGTCCAAAGTTCAAAATTCAGCTGTTGTTTACAGTTTAGAAGAATGTACTTCACTGAAGTCAATCGTGCCTTTGAAATCTCTTCTGTATATATTTATTGGGGGCAATGATTTGATTTTGGAGGTAGAACTGATATTTGCTTTACAGTCATAAAAAGTACAATAAATGTTAACTATCACAGACCCAATGATCTTCCTCCATTGTTTAATTTCTTCCCTCATTCGCAGAAGTGAAAGTTAATCCCAAGATTAAAGAAGCTTCTTTGCTTCTGCATGTTTTACTTTGTATGCGTGATAAGTTTGTGGCAAATTATTGGCCAGAAATGTTTATGAGGGCATGAGATCCTCCCTGACAATGGATGTAAGGTCAAACCAATGATGTTGTGCCAGCATTATCTAACCGGTTAGAGTCAGAGAGTCATAGAGATTTACAGCAGGGAAACCCAGGTCCCATTCCTATAACCCTCAGACAATTACTTGTTAAGTTCCTGACATTAGGGTCGATTTAGCATGATCAATCCACCAGATAGGAAGACTGTAGGAGTCACAAGATAGTGATGAAGCGTGGTAGGCATGGACCTTGAGTAGGAATGTGAAGAGCATGGCAGTGAGTGGGGGTGGGGGGGGGTGTGTGTGTGGAGGAGGAGGGTTCCTTACAGATGTTGGCAAAGGCTGAAGTGGCTGGCTGATAGATGAAGGTGGAGGTGTGCAAGGGAATCCAGAAAAAAAACAGCATGAAACTCCGACTGAGTGCAGCAGATCGTTCACCTTCGGCCGCATCTTGTTTTGCAGCAAGCCTGCACTCACCAGTGCTGCCACTGTCTCCCAGTCGGGGTGGTGACCTTGCTGGCAGGCCTTCTTCTGGAGCAGGGGGTAGAGTGCATCGTAAACCTGCTGCATACAATCTAGAAACCTGATGAGGATTCCCTCTGAGAATCGCAATGCATCCTTCCTGGCTGCCATCCCCTGCAGTATCTGTGAAACAGGAGATGAGGGGCCCTTTATATGCAATGTCCCAGTCATTAGTGTGATTAAGTGGAGTAGTGGAGGATGAATCAGAGGGAGGTTGCCAGGGGAGCCGTGTGATTCTCGTGGCCATGCAAACTTGTCATTGGGACTTTGCATTCAGAAATTACACCGGAGGCACTGACCTCATTCACTCCATTTTACCTACCGAAAATAACACCTTGAAAAATTTTGGTAAGATTGCCTCCTCCTTGGTGATTGGCAACCAGTACTTTGCCTCTATTTGATATATGATTCAAAAGAAAAATCGATCTTGTTCATTGGATTCAAGGTTGTTCGAAATTCCCAAAGCTCATATTTTAAAATTCAAAAACAGAAAATGTCTGGAGTGCAAAACAGGTTGATTGACACCTTGAGAAAGGAAAAACAGCTCAATATCACAGCAAAATACTGTGGCTGCTGTGAATCTGAGATAAAACTCGAGAACATTGGAAATACTCCACAGGCAAGTACAACTGTGGAAGAGAAATCCAGTGAATGTTTTGGATACTTTCATGAGAAATGGAACATGTCCAACCTTTAAGGGAAAGTGGTGGAGGGAAGGTGGAAATAAGAAAAAGGGAGGTCTCTGTTCAGTTGGAAAGCAGAAGTGATAAAATGACAAAAGGCAGGTTAGTGTTTGTTAGTGGCCACCAGTGATTTGTTCTCAAATCTTGTTCCAATTATAGTCGCACTGCCTTATCCAGGTTGAAGTTGAAATAAAAATTATACATGTAAGATAATTAAAGTAGCATACCCTCAATTCTCCTTTAGCTTCCAGGCTGCAATGGATCTAAGAGAGGGGAATGGGCAGTAATAGACCAGTTTTACCAGCTGCAGTATTGGTTGGGAATATGGTAAATACCCATTATCAAAAGGTTCAGTTGACAAATTATTCTACCTTTGAGATTAGATATCCCTATGAAAGTTGCTACATCCTATAACGTTGTTTACAAGTCTTATATTTTAAATAGATCTTCCTTTGAGATATTTGTGGGAAGGAGGGGGAATTTTTGCTCCTGTTTTCAGCAGCTGGAAATGACGGACAGGGGTGGAGAATGAAAGAGCAGTTCTAAAACAGCTTTTACACACCAGTGGGATTTCCTCGTCCCCTGCCAGTGACATAATGGGGTACCCACTGTACAATGACAGGAACTTCGTCATAATACATTTAAATTTAAGTAGCTGGCTTCCCAGCTTTAACATCCCCTCCCCTCCGGGTAGGAAATTAGAAAACAATTCTTAAAAGATAGCAAAAGAGAAATTTGTGCTTAACAAGCATACTCCCTGGAGACAGAGAAATGCCACTCCTGCTCCAAGCCGGGGTGTAGTACAAACATTTGAATGCAAAGTTGGAAGGTATGATATTGAATAATCCATTATTGAACAAGGCAATTATTAATTCGAATCAAGTAATTTAAAAACCCAGTCTAGAATTTCTTACATAAGAAATGTAATTGATGGCAAATTGATCGAAACTGCGCTGGTTAATAGTTAAGTAGATTGGATGTAAAGTGCCGGATAGTTAAGTAGCTTGGATGTAAAACGTTTCCGGGATCTCCTGAGATTCTGAAGGACGCAGTATAAACTGTGACAGATTCTCTGGGCCAAGCATGTATTTGTCTTTGTGACAGTCCCGAATTGAAAAGGGAAACTGAGCCACTGGTTGCTAAGGAAACTGAAATCAAAACATTGTGGCTGAAATGATATAAAAGGAGACAGCGCCATCAGAGCTCAGTCCGGGATAAGTCCAATGGTGCAGCGTAATCAGGCTGCTGAAGACAGGGTCTAGGTCCAGAAGCTAAGAATAAGCAATGATGAGGTTGCTCAGCTGTTTATATTGCTTGAAGATGCCGTTGGTGGATCTATACCATCCAGACCGTGTTGAAGAGGTTCTGCTGATATGTGCCATTTTCAAAGACTGTACCTGTATAGCTCAAATTGATTTAATTAATTATTGTCACATGTACCAGTACACAGTGAAAAGTATTGTTTCTTTGTCTACAGACAAAGCATACCATTCATAGAGAAGGAAAGGAGACAGTGCAGAATGTAGTGTTACTGTCATAGCTAAGGTGTAGAGAATGATCAACTTAGTGCAAGGTACGTCCATTCAAAATCCGATGGCAATAGGAAAGAAGCTGTTCTTGGTCGATTGGTATGTGATGTCAGACTTTTGTAATTGTTTTTCGATGGAAGAAAGTGGAAGAGAGACGCCTGGGGCGCTTAGGATCTTTAATTCTGCTGGCTGCTTTTCCAAGGCAAGTGGGAAGTCAAAGATCATAGAAACCCTACAGTAGAGAAAGAGGCCATTTGGCCCATCGAGTCTGTACGACCACAATCCCACCCAGGCCCTACCCTCATATCCCTACATATTTACCTGCTAATCCCTCTAACCTATGCATCCCTGGACACAAAGGGGCAATTTCTTAGCTTGGCTAATTAACCTAACTCACACATCTTTGGACTGTGGGAGGAAACCAGAACATCCAGAGGAAACCCACACAGACATGAGAAGAATGTGCAAACTCCACACAGACAGTGTTCCAAGCTAGGAATTGAACCCAGGTTCCTGGCATTGTGAAGCAGCAGTGCTAACGAGTGTAGACAGAGTCAATGGATGGGAGGCTGATTTGCATGATAGACTGGGCTCCATTCACGACCCTTTGCAATTTCTTGCAGTCTTGGACAGAGCAGGAACCATATTAAGAACAAAGAAAATTACAGCACAAGAGCAGGCTCTTTGGTCTTCCAAGCTTGCACTGACCATGCTGCCCGACAGAACTAAAATCCTTAAAAATCAATATCGTATCTGTTTCCAAGCTGTGATACAATCAGGAAGAATGCTTCCTACGGTGCTTCTGTAAAAGTTGGTGAGAGGCTGCTGACGGGGATCAGGCTACATCCTGGAATGTAAGCAAATTCTTTATGAAGGAAACAGAATTTTAAAGGACTATGACTGAACTTGGCAAGCTGTGTGCCTTTTGCCTGCACTCTTTCCTTATGCCCAGTTACAATCTCCACTGAGACTGAGAGCATTTGTAAAAGAACTTTGAGTTTCCAGTTTTATAGCTGAAAAGACGGCATGACAAGATTTCATATTTTAAAACATTCACTGCAACAAAATATGAAAACATTATTTGTTAAACATTTACTTTGTAGGCAAGTTATACTTTAAAACCCCGCCTTTTTATTTTTAGCACAACTGAGAAAACATGCTGCACAGCTGTCTGCCACTTAAGTGGATAATCATTTCGCCCAAAAACAGTCCAAAATGATTCTTGGCTCCCAAGATTTATTTCCATTACTTTCCATCCAGTAACTTCTAAAATCAGAACTGTCCTTCAGGGTGAGAGCATTACTGGAGAACCTCCCTCTAGCACAACCATATCAAATCTTTCAGTCTCATTTTACATTCTCACAAATTTGATCTTTTCAATATAAGCGTGAGCAACCTGTATTCCAGTGTGGCAAATCAAACAGACTTTCAGCATCTAACTGCTCTCTCTCAGCAGTCTAACCTATCTGTCATATGACATGATATTTAAAGAAAACCTGGGACCCAATTTAACAATGGCTTCCTCTAAATCCTTTCCATCTTAAAATCCATCCTCTTGGGAACATGAATCACATTGGCCTTGTATCCATGTAGGGATCCCTATTAGTTTTTCTTGAAGTCTCGACTCTAATTTTGGATATAAATGGACAGTTTAAACTATATTTGTTTACAACATGTCATTCTTAACTTTAGGACCTTGGAGAGTCATAGTCTGTCCAGTGTTAGTATACAGGCTTTTACCATTGGCTCCAACTAGAAATATTTTCCACCTTCTATCCAATAAAAGAATCTTCTGGTCCTGTCCACCACAGGAATCATCGTGGGCTGGATGGAAAATTTAACAGACAAGCAAAAGGCCAGGACTTCGAACAGACATTTCATGCTGTTAAAATTTATTTATTAATCACAAGTAAGGCTTACATTGACATTGCAATGAAGTTACTCTGAAATTCCCTTAGTCATCATATTCCAACGCCTGTTCAGGTCAATGCACCAAACCAGCATGTCTTTCAGACTGTAGGAGGAAACCGGATCACCTGGAGGAAATGCACGCAGACACGGGGAAAATGTGCAAACTCCACACAGACAATCATCCAAGCTGGGAATTGAACCCAGGTCACTGATGCTTTGAGACAGCAGTGCTAACCACTATACCACCCTAGGTTGGGTGGCAGTGGAAAACCTGGTCCATAGTATCTGCAGTTGAGATACAACAAACAGATACTGATGGATCTAGGCTAATCACATTAATGACAGAAGGATTTATCTTGTGGGCCGGGTGATTGGAAAACATGTAGAGGGTTGCCAGATGAAAGAAACAGCCATTACGCTTCTTTGTATTGCTCAATCAAACTGTGGACTAATGCACGATAAACTCATCACATGGCTGCATTCTGGTAAATGGCTATTGACGTACTAGTATCAGAGAGTATTTTTGTGATGAGATGGCATGGAGTAATAATTGAACGTCAACTCTCCCTGCTTTCCAAGTCAAAGTAACAGTAGGAGTGAAAAATGAACAAAAAAGTAAACATAGATATCTTCATTACGATCCTGTGAGATGGGATTCTGTTGTGTTAGGACATGCTATGATCTTCAGTGCAACAACCCTTATCATCCACATGAAGGCAAATGTGGAATGCTTGAAAATTTGCTTTATAGTTAAAACTAAATGCACGTAGATTTTTTAACCTTATTAACCATTTGATGCTTTACATTTGCTAAAATGGGATGGCAAAATAGGTACTTGGATCTTGGAATGAAAACTTTATATATAAGACTATATTGTCACATGTATTGGTATACAGTGAAAAATATTGTTTATTGCACACTATACAAAGCATACCGTTCATAGAGAACATAGGGGAGAAGGAAAGGAGAGGGTGCAGAATGTAATGTTACAGTTAGAGCTAGGATGTAACATTGTTAGATTTTATAAGGATTAGAGTACAACTTTAAAAGCATAGAACAACAGTTAAAGATAGAATTATAGAGAATTTTGGGGACAGCTTACAGGAAGTTGTCATGCTCTAGCGCCATCTTGAATTATTTTTATTTTGCAAACTATTTAACTTTGGCTCTGCAGGCAGCACCTGGGCAGGAACTGTCTCCCATAACTCTCATCAATCTTAATTTGACCCAGTCAATGAAACAACAAATGTTCCTAGCAGGAAGGATTTAAAAAGATAATAGAGGTGTAATGATCAAATGTTGTGTATCACATAGACAACAGAATCCTAGGCTAATAAACATTGCCAAATGACATAGGCGTCGATCTGTGTTGATTGAGGTGTAGTTGCTGTTTGATCTTACTTGGCCAGAAATAGGCTCCTTGAATGTTTAAGCACAAATTGAAGCTAAAAATAGCTGCCCTTGGGAAACATTTCAAACTTTGACTTATAAGTGCGAATTGATGTAAAAGTATATATTGGAATACAGGAACGTAGGAGTATGCCACTCAGCCTCATGAACCTTTCCCATTAGATCAAAAATGGCTGATCCTGCATTTCTCCTGCATCGTTATTGGGGCTAAAGGGATAATAAGGGAAGCAGAGCATACTTGAAGGGCTAAATGGCCTATTCCTGTTCTATTTTCTATATTTTGTTACTTGGCTTGGTTCTGCATCTCCAATACTAATTTGTCAATCTCCATTCTGAAATATTTGATTAAGTATAGTCCTGAGGCCTTCTTGAAGAAGATTTCGAGATTTCCGTGACTCTTCAAGTTCCTGAACAGCCCCTGATTGATCTCGTTTTAGTAATAATGTTAGGCTTTCTTGTTCACCTCATGAAAGGAAATTGTGTCCTTCTACCTACACCATTAAACCCATCAATCCACTTAAATTTATAACTTACTTATAATTTATAGCCACAGAAACAATCCTTTTGTTTCCAGAAACAACATTGCAGTATCACAATTGGTCTGCAAGAATCTGTGTTTTAAGGATTCATTATATCCCCAGATTGCCACTTCTCCTACATGAGTGCTCCCAGCTAAACAGGAGCTGTAATGGCATTTGGTATATTTTGAATTCATCTGGTTGGTGATAACCTTATGGAATTTGGTGCCTGCTCTTGAGAGAGCTCAGTTCTGGCTTCAATCCTCACCCAGTACTTTCCTTCTGCTCTCCGTTTGCTGGAGCATTTTGTCATATCTATCACCAACAAGCAACTCTCCTCCTCCACTTCCCTCTTTATTTGGTACTGAGATTGTTCCCTCGATATCTTCATGTTTCACCCTTCCACAATCCCAACATCCATCTAGCTTTTCTTTGGAATCTTGTCAGAGATGCAGCAGTTATCTATTATAACTACTCATCACTATTCAGAGTTCCAAACATCTCTGCCATATGAGATAATAACTTATGCATGCATCCTCCAATATATTGTAATGGGCAGAATTTTATTCTCCTACAGTGGCAGGTTGGTAGGTGGCTGTGGGGCAAAAAATTGGGTGTTTGCCATTGGAACTGTGGTAACCTCCATAAGATCCATGGGGAATCATTGACTGATCTCCCTGTGGGGCTCGTTGAGTATCAGTTCCCTTGGTAACAAGAGATGCTGGAGGGAGAAGATGTCAGCCAGGAGGCAGCAGCCATAGCCACACAGGGAAGACCAGCTTGGGACATGCCCATTGCCACCTGATTGATGGATAGTGATGAGGCCAACGACTGAGGATATCCGAGCATCCACACATCCTTTCTCTGAAGATTACTGTCTCATCTGACAGCACACTCTCCCTGTGATGGAGATGCATCAGATGGTAATTCATCTTTCATTGCAGGAGAATGATGATGACTCGCAGTGGGAATAGTGCATCGCTCCTCACAAAGATTCTGTATATGTTTTGAGTCCTGTCTGGCAGCCAGCAGTTCACTTGCTCTCAATGACCAGCGTCATGGTAATGTTGTACAGAAAGTTTCACCTCTCCTGATCCAAGGCCATCCTTAGCAATCTGTATCCTTAAGGTTTAGCGCCACCAGAGGCTGAGAATAATGAAACATGAGAGCGAGTGGCAGGGCAACATGTACAGAGAGCACATACTGACAGTGACTGCGGGGAAGTGATCCGTTGGGGGACATCCTCACTGTCACTGAGAAACAGGCACGCCTGATGTGTTCAGTCAACGTGAAGGGACAGACACCACCTTTGTGATAGGAACTTTGCAGAAAAAGCTTGGAGGACCCTCTGGAATGAGCATCCAGCCTTTTCCTGGTACATATTTTCTGATCAGCGTGATAGGAAGACATCTCAACAGAACAAAGAGCCATAGAAATGGTGCAATAACTAAGTTTATTTACAAAGGTGAAAGACGTCCACAAGTGTTTAACATCTATGCCCATGCCGTGCAATTTATTCTTAAGTTTTCTAATCCGGCTGTTATGTCTAAGTGTTTCCCCAGCATCCACGGTGAAGGTGGAGGCAGCATGCTGTCTCTCTCACGCTGTTGTCTACGGTGACCTTGGCGGACCTCCTCTGGTCTGCTTTTGGGTTTGTACTGTGTGGAAGTGCCACACTCCTTGGCAAGTGCAGCTGGAGCTGGTATGATCAAAGGAAGAGAGGCCTTGAGTGGGCAGCACAGTCCCAGAATCACCTGCGCCTCCTCCTTAAGGGTGTCTGAGAGTCCATGGCTTCCTCCTTGAGATAGGGGGTAGCTGGAGAATCTCCGTCATCCCCTGGCATTGGCACTCATAGATGGCTGCAAGTGCCTGCAGCAGGGAACCCGTGTCCCACAGCACAGAGCCTATGTCCCACAGCACGGAGTGTGTGTACTGCAGCAGTCTTCACTGGAGCTGCCACCTTCGCTGTGTTGACCTCATTTGTGTTGGAACTTTGGCAGTATCTCCTCGGACAGAAGGCAATAGGTCTCCTCCAGTTTCTCAATCCAAGGAATGTAGCTGACACCCCCTGCTGATGTTTGCCTTTGGAGTAACTGAGGCATAACCAAATCCAGAGGCTCATCACCTGACTGGGCCGCAGCAGATTCCTGGCCTCCAGCAATCCTCCGAATGCTGGGACCTCACTGCCTCCCGCCCTGCTTGGATCAGAAAAAGTGAGGTACTCATCAGTTTGTGAGCCTCAGACTTCCCTACAACTAGATCCCACTGAGGTGTATGTGCTGGTGGAGGGTGTAGGTGAGAACTGTGATCGTTCTTCAATCTCTACGTTAGAGAAATCATCTGCACTGGTCTCAGAGCTGCCTTGGACCTGGCTGGCAGACTCCCTGGCCTGCTCCTCTAATGTACCTGCAAGGCGAGAGTTTAAGAGCACATGGCAGGGGCCTTTAGATTCAGAAGGCAAGACTCATATCAGTGTTGTGTGTTGGATGATGCCAAGCTGGATCCTCACTGTGGGTATAGGGGCGGTTGGTTTCCTTCCTGGACAGCTGGAGGGCTCTCTCCTAAAAACTGGTGAGGATTTCATCTCTGGCATCCCTCTGCCTGTCTAGGATCACTCCCTTTTATTATGTGCCGGCCTGTCCTGCATGAAAACAGATGGACAGAGTGTAAACAGATGCTTGTCAGGACAACATAAGGATGCCTGGCATGTGTGGATGCTGAGTGGAAGCAGCGAGATGATGAGAATATGAGCTGCAGGGGAGATGAAAATGTGTGTGGGAGCGCGAGTGGTGTTATCTCTCGAGCTGGTGACGATTGAGTTTCCTTTGTGTAGTGTAAGTTGAGAGTAATAAGAAGAATGACTGACTCTTGCAGAATAAAGATCATTCATCCTCTTCTTGCATAGGATGCCTACCATGCCACCACTGCCACCGTATCCAACGGTGACTAGTGGAGTGTCCCAGGGATCGGTGCTGGGGCCTCAACTATTTACCATTTACATAGACGATATGGAGGAAGGGGCTGAGTGCACGGTGATGAAATTTGCTGATGACACGAACATGAGTGGAAAAGCAAATTGCGTGGAGGGCGTGGAAAGCCTGCAGAGGGATCTGGATAGGTTGAGTGAGTGGGCAAGGACCTGGCAGATGGAGTATAATGTTAGCAAGTGTGAGGTTATCCACTTGGTATGAATAATGGTAGGAAGGATTACTATTTAAATAGCGAAAAGCTGCAGCATGTGACAGTGCAGAGGCACCTGGGGGTCCTTGTGCACGAATCGCAAAAACACAGTATGCAGGTACAGCAGGTGATTAAGAAGGTGAATGCAATGTTGGCCTTTATAGCTAGGGGGATAGAATATAAAAGTAGGGAGGTTCTTTTGCAGCTGTATAGGGTGCTGGTGAGGCCGCAGCTGGAGTACTGTGTGCAGTTTTGGGCGCTGCATTTGAGGAAGGATATATTGGCCTTGGAAGGGGTGCAGAGAAGGTTTACTAGGCTGATACCAGAGATGAGGGCATTGGATTACGAGGAGAGATTGAGTAGGCTAGGTTTGTACTCTTTGGAATTTAGAAGGCTGAGAGGGGATCTTATAGAGACGTATAAGATAATGAAGGGGATGGATAGGGTAGAGGTTGAGAGACTCTTCCCGCTTAGCAAAGATAGCAGAACTAGAGGGCACAGCCTCAAGATTAGGGGGCGATGGGGGGGGTGGTGGTTCAGATCAGAGTTGCGGAGGAATTTCTTCACGCAAAGGGTGGTGAATCTTTGGAATTTTCTGCCTAATGAAGTGGTGGAGGCTTCCTCGCTGAATATGTTCGAGTTAAGAGTGGATAGATTTTTGATTGATAAGGGAATAAAGGATTACGGGGAGAAAGCGGGAAAGGGGTACTGAACAACTACAGAGCAGCCATGATCTTATTGAATGGCGGGATAGGCTCGAGGGGCTGGATGGCCTACTCCTGCTCCTATTTCTTATGTTCTTATCCTATGCTGAGTTGGTATCTGGGCTCACTGACTTCTCTGTCACATGTTCTTCAGAGTTGCATTCGCTGTGCACTGACCTTTGTTCTTGTATGAACACATTCTGCTATCTTATCTTCATGTCACTATCAGCACCTTCTTTAGGTTTTGATGCTACCATTAACACTCCCTTTGCCTTGTATCCATGTCAATATATCCTTTGCTCCCATCTATTTATGACCTTTTATTCTGCCACACCTTCTCTACCCCGCTCTCCAGCTATATTGTTCATCACATTTTCACTCATCTTCAGGTCTGAAGGAGAGGAGCACAGACTCGGAATATTAACTCTGTTTCTCTTTCCACAGATGTTGCCAGACCTCCGGAGCTCACCCAGCATTTTCCATTTTTATTTCAGATTTTCAGCATCTACTGTATTTTATTTTCGTACCAAGATTTCTTCATTGTATTCATCAGCCTGATCGAAGTATTGGACTCCAAGAATTGTGAGGCTTTGTGGATTGCGTTCCAGAAACTTGGACACCCAAGAAACTTCATTGCAATCCTGCAATTGCATCATGGCCATATGATTGCAATTATCTTGAGTGGGAGATCTCAGACAGATGCCTTCAGAATCTGGATTGGTGTCAAACAATGCTCTATGAAGGCCCCCATGCACCCTACCTGACTTTGGCTGTTCATCTCATCAAAGATTGACTGACTTCTGGTTTCAGTATTAAATACCATCTAGTTGGAAAACTCATTAACCTCAGTTGTCTCTGTACCAAAGCCTATACTGGCCATGACAGATATACATGATCTACAGTTTTCATAAAAATCTTGCCACAAATTTGTGACCTGGGACAGACATCATTCTCAAATTGAGGAACAGCTGCTGCTGCCGATACTCAATACTATTGACAGGAATCAAATGCCATCTTGTACTCATAAGGCTGATAATTACAATAGTAACATAATGTGTTTTATTCTTCATTATTTATTGCAGTGGGAGATGATGCTTAAAGTGGCCAATTTGTGGACATGAAAAGTGAAGATTGGATAAATTCTCTATATCATGACACAATGCTACAGTGCATTGATTCTAACATACTTAACATGTTTTTATTTATTACTTGTGGCAACTTAAAAAGACCAAATTATTATAATTTTAGTGTGGTAGCACAGTGGTTAGCACTGCTGCCTCACAGTTGCTGGGGATCCGGGTTCAATTCTAGCCTAGGGTGACTGCCTGAGTAGATTTTGCACATTTTCCCCATGTCTGTGTGGATTTTCCTCCAGATACTCTAGTGTCCTCCCACAATCGAAAGATGTGCATGTTTGATGGTTTGGCATGTTAAATTGCCCAATGGCATCCCAAGATGTGCTGGTTGGATTGATTAGCCATGGTAAGTGTATGGAGTTATTGGAGATAGGACAGGGGATAGGACTGGATAAGATACTGAGCCAGAGAGGCAGTGCAGAATTAATGGGCCAAATGACCTCCTACCTATGAAACAATTATGTGAAAATATTCTTCACAGACCAGTAAAATTAGCCAGGTCCAGAATGACTAGGTCATTCTTTTCTATTAATAAGGGTCTTCTGAAGGCCTTAATAGCATCCAGGCTAAAGGGTTGGATTAATATATTTGCTGTGCCTCATTCAGCAGGTATTTCTGTTTGAGGCTTACCCGGAGCTCATTATAAATGGGAGCAGAAGGAAATTTGCCCTCATATTGTCACTAGTAGCCCATGAAAAAGTAAAGACGGCATCGACAATTTCAAGAAAAGTGGTCCTTGTTCCTTACACCATGGCTTTTCCACTCCAGGCATGAAGGATTAAAAGCCCAGAGAGCAGGAAAACAATGTGGAGTTTAAATGGCAGAGCAGCAAGTGTGTGGAAATTGGTACCTATGAGAAGCTGCTCCTTCATTCACACATCTTGCATCTCCCATGCAGCCACACCAACTCCTCCTGTTAATAAACTCCATCCCTCTCTCTTCCTGCATCCCCAGGAACAGAGACAATAATTGGAGGAGCAGCAAGGGGGAGGGGGGGGGGGGGTTGTTGGGAGATAGGGAAACTGTCATTGGATGAGTTTGAGCAATTATCTAAAATGAATATTCATTCCATTCGAAGGTTCCACATTCTCTAGAATTGCACAAACCAGTTCAAGTCAAACGTTTGACTTTCTCTGGGACCACCATTGGATCCAGAGAAAAGACCCCCTAAGAAGTGAAAGGCTGGAGGAGATCAGAAAGAAGGCCCAGATGACAGGCGCAGCAGCCAATGGAGAGAAAGCTCATCACATTTCAATTTTGTGATGTCTTGGTGTTAGGTGAAGTCAATTACTTAAGATTCAGGGTTTCCTCTCAGTGCCCCAGTTTCCTTCCACAATCTGAAAGACGTGCAGTTAGGTGCAAAAATGAGAAGTAAACCACAAGGGCTCGTGTGATTATTTTACGCACTATCTTTTGCCTGTCTGATTTCTGTTTCTGTTCCAGTGCAATCAACTAGTTAGAATTTTAGATGAATCTGATTGTTTTTATTATTGTAGATTGGGAATTGTACTTGGGTGATGAACGAAGACCTTTTAGGAGGCAGGGCAAGTAACCTTAGCCCAGGCGTGGTGAAATATTGCCGACATGGTGACACAGCAGTTAGCACTGCTGCCTCACAGCACAGGGGACCTGGGTTTGATTCCCAGCTTGGACCACTGCCTGTGTTGCATATTCTTCATGTGTGTGGGTTTCCTCTCAGTTTCTCCCACAATCTGAAAGACGTGTGGTTAGGTACATTGGCCAGGCAGAGTTTTCACGGTAGTGTTAATGTAATCCTACTTGTGACACTGATAAATAAGTGAATCTTATCTCATTCATGAGTCAAATTCTCTGACCTCACTCGCAACCAGGATTCTCCCGTACCGCTGAGCGCCAAATTCTCAGTCCTTGCTGATAGCAGGGGTTGGGTGTGAATGGCTGGAAAATTTTGGCCGCGCTATATGTAATCAAGTAAGGTCACCTTTTATTAATCTGGACTTCATCCTGTGTCACATGTGCCAACCGCAAAATAAGCTGAAATTGGAATGCTGATCCTGTGATTTGACACAAACACATTGCTCAATAGTTTTTTTTGTCTTAATACAAGCAACCAAAGGGAAGAGTAATGCGTGCGTTTGCTATTTCGGTCTGTAATGGAAACCTTCACTCCAACCAAAACTGCACTCACACACTTTCCATGTTCCCACGCACTGTGGGAGTTGTTGCAGTTGGGACAGAAATTTTGACGGACCATTGAAAAGTCCATTGATCTCGGATAGGAGTTATTGCTGCCAGGGTTGGTCAGACTAGAAAGTCCTGCCCGTGTGTTTCCTCCATTGTGTCCTGTTTGCGCAACCTACATGTTAACAAATAAGTGTCACTTTGCAAATGTAATTTTTAATCTAGCACTGATATGTGGCTGACATACTGTGCGGATCTGATTTCTCCATATCCATAGTCTGCTCTATATGATCAAGTCTTTCTGTTTGATATTTGTGCTACGTTAAACTCTTTAACAAAAATCAGCACAGATGGAGGAGGCACTGTTACTGCGTGACTGCATTGCCTAATAATGGAGTTAATAAGCAATGAAGAAGGAGGCCTTGAAAACCAAACTGTAACCCCTAGAAAGCAAAGAGAGAAATCTCAAAAGGAGCCCTGAAAAGAGTAATTTTTTGACCCTAGAATTATCATTAAGTGCCCACAGGTCTTTTTCAATGTAGGATCATTACAGTCCAATTTAATCTGTTTGCATTCAATAACTTCACAACATGACAATCATGGCCAAAAGTTGGGATGCTGAGACTAGTTGTGGCACTGTTTCTATCAATCCAGCTAAGCTCAGCTAATTCAACAAAGGTCAGGAATTGAATCTTGGATTGGGAAGGTTAATACAATTCAACTTCTCACTGAATAAATTCTGAGCCATCGAGGAAGGCAATAGGACAATTAACCTTTTTAATATTAACCATTGGTAGTGGATATTTCCATGTCACTGGGGTTCCAGCTTATACAACTGCTAACCCATTTCAAAAAGTTTTCCCAGCTTCTTCGCTCCTTGATAGAGTCAAGCAGGGTTCCACATACCTTTCCACTTTGTCAAACTCTGCAAGTTTTGTCTGTCAGAAAACCTTGGGTGGGATTTTCCAGCTGAGCTTGCCCTGAAACCAGAAAACCGCACCCGAGATCAACAGATCTATCCATGGCCTCCCCCTTGCCTGCTACGATTCCTGTGGCAGATGGAACGGGAGAATTTACCCCCTTGTGTCATAGTTTTGGGAGAAAATATCTGCTCTTGATTAAAACAAAAGATTTTGATTCATGTTGCACTTGTTGTTACAAAGGACTTTATATCCAATGAAGTGACACAATGCTGCCTCATAGCGCCAGGAAACTCTGTTCAATTCCTGGTTTGCATCATTGGCTGTGCGGAGTGTGCACATTCTTCCTGTGTCTGCATGGATTTCCCCCCGGTGCTCTGGTTTTTTCCCACAGCCTGAAAGACGTGCTAGTTAGGTGCATTGGCCATGTTAAATTCTCCCTCAGTGTACCTGAACAGGCACCGGAATGTGACGGCTGGAGGATTTTCACAGTCTCTTCATTGCAGTGTTAATGTAAACTTACTTGTGATTAATAAATAAACTTTATTTTCAGTTTTTTTGAGGATTGGCCACTATAATACTATGGAATGCAATCACTCTGTTTTTTCTATCTTTTGCTGAATGCAATGTGATAATGACTAGATAATCTGCTTTTAGTAATATAAATTGGGGGGCAAACCTTGACCAGGAGACTGTGTTTGCTGCCAATGCCTATTGTTCGAAGGTGTGCAGGTCAGGTTGATTGGCCATGCTAAACTGCCCTTAGTGTCGTGGAAATTATTAGGCTAAAAACTTGGGGTTATGGGGATAGGGCCTGGGTGGGATTATTGTCGGTGCAGGCTCGATGTGCTGAATAGCCTCTTTCTGCACTGCAGGGATTCTCTGATTCTAAGGAAAGTTGAAATGCTGAGCTTACTGTAATGATACGTGCCTGCATGTATTGTAACATAAGGGACTTTGGCAGAACAAAGATTAACAGAGGGACGCACAGTGTGATGTATGCATTCACATGATAAAAGACTGTCAGTGAACAGTCAAGGAGCAATACTCTGTAAGTAAGCAGATAGCCTGCATGGTGGACACCACTGTGCATGACCATACCTTGAAACCATAAATAGATAAAGCCTATCCGTAAATTGTTCATATTTCAGCACACAAGCCTCAAGTTCTCATCAATAAGCCTCCACCACTGAAACAGAAAGATCCCATATTACATACACATAATGACAGTCACCACCTACTGGCTTTATATAAAGCTATTGCTCAATAGTGTTGACATCAACAGACGGTAACTAAAGTGAAGACTGACGTTAACATTAAGGACTAGATTTTCTACCCCAGTGTGTTTTGCAATAGTGTCTCACTGCTGTCAACAGTATTCCTATTGTTTGCATCTTCTGCTGCAGAGAGTCACCATCGGTAGAATGAGAAGATCCCACTGGTGAGAACAACTGGAAGTGTTCTCACTGAGGGCTATCCTTAGCTGTGCACCCCCCCGCAAGTTCTCTTTATCTAATTTGGTGAAAAAAAGCAGAAGTAAATTTCACTAGCAAGGAAATTCTAATGCAAGGGGAAAATCTGAAAAGGAAGTATGTTAATTATATGTAAATGTATTAAAGAGAGGTTGCCAGCTTTCTATAAGAACATATGGCATAGGAGCAGAATTAGTGCACTCGACGCATCGAGTCTGCTTCGCTATTCAATTATGACTGATATTTTTCTCATTCTTCTGCCTTTTCTCAGTAATCCCTGATCCCCTTTTTAATCAAGAAGCTAACTACCTCTGTCTTAAAGATACTCAATGACCTGGCCTCCACAGCCTTCTGTAGCAAAGAGTTCCATAGCTTCACCACTCTCTGACTGAAGAAATTCCTCCTCACCTCTGTTTTAAAGGATCATTACTTTCTATTTCAAAGCCTCCTTCCTCATGCTTAATAACTCCTTTATTAGGCACATCACAAGGTAACATTACCTCCTGTAATTGTGTTGATTTTTATTAATGAATTTAACATTGACCGACTATCAACAGAAGGACTCGATCATACCTTTCAGCTCATCCAGTCTCAGGACATGAGAAAATCAGATCAACACAGTATGTCATATGAATATCGATGCTAGATTAAAAATTACATTTGCAAAGTAACACTTATTTGTTAACATATGAGTTGTGCAATAAAACACTTTGGAGAAAACATATGGTGGCACTTTCTGGTTCGAGGAATTCCTCAGGGGTGGGAACCTCATTACACTGGCTGGGAGGGGAGAGAATCAGAAAATGAGATCTCGCCAACAAGATTCTTATTTTCTGAGTTTTGCAATATTTGTGCCCACAATGCCCTTTTTGTGCTCACAGCGAACGGGAGCTTAGAATCACAGCACTTCGCAATCTCCAGGCAACAATTTATTTGAGAGAGACATCAGCTTTCAGCAAGATATGGCTACAATCTTTTGCTCTATCAGCTATCCTCCTACCGGGCCAGCCTGACACTAATATACTGTTTTCTCACTTGATCTTGTCTTATCTGAACAATCTGCCTTAGCCGCCCCTCTTGCTTGCCTTTCTTGCATGATCTTCCCTCCTTTCAGCTTGTAAGTGCAACATTCATTCTTATTTCTCTACTGGCTATATCTGGAACCCTTACAACTCTATGCCCCATTGTTCTCCACTTCACTTGGGTAAATATCTGTTTTCCCTGTTACGAGGCTAATCTGCATAGCTAAGCCCTCACAGCTTGAATTCCAATCAATTTCCTTTTATCCAATTCTTTCCTCTGAATTTTATTCCAGCATGTTGATATATTCAACTCATACTCGTAACTGTTTCAACCACTAGTGAACCGTTTTATCCTTTAGCAGGCCTGAAAATTGCTCATTGCTTATTCTTTCAGCACAGACATGGATATTCACATAGCATCATGGAATCTATAGAAACCCTACAGTATAGAAGGAGGCCATTCAGCTCATCGAGTCTGTACGAACCACAATCCCACCCAGGCTCTATCCCCACAACCCCACACATTTACCGTACTAATCCTCCTGACACTAAGGGTCAATTTAGCATGGCCAATAAACCTAACCTGCATACTTTTTGTACTGTGGTAGGAAACCAGAGCACCTGGAAAAAATACATGCAGATACGGGGAGAAAGTGCAACTCCACACAGACAGCGACACAACGTCAGAATTGAACCTGGAATCCTTGTGCTGTGAGGCAGCAGTGCCAATCACTGTGCCACCATGAAGCTCCGGATAGCATATCCCAATGGAGTCTGGAGGATATTCCTGACGATCTAAGAAAAAAATGATCACAGAGCTAGGATCTTTTGGGAAATTCAAGATAGTCTGTCCATGTACACTTGCAAGGCATATATGCCCCCAGTGCCAAATGGTATAATTTGCCTAGACATTTGATCTGGATATTGTGATCTATTTTTGATGTCAGGAATTGCTCTGTAGTGATTGATATGAACCAAAATCCAAGATGAAACTGCTTAAGTAGGATTTCTTATTGTTGACATTGAAAAATAAGAAGTCGCACAGCACCAGATTGAAGTCCAACAGGCTTATTTGGAATACGAGCTTTTGGAATACTGCTGCTTCATCAGGTGAGTGGAGGTAGAATTGAAAAGTGCAATCACTGGGAAACTTTTTAGTTACCATGCCGATCTTTAACATCATATCGGAAAGCTGTACAAATTAACACTGGGACCCACAGGAGGTGTATCCTCTCTTTAGCTTTCTGCATACCAATCACTTTCTTAATCTAAGGGGCATTAAGTCTGACATATGCTGGGAATATCCTGATTTTATCAAATGTATTTCTGTCTGATAACTAATTTAAATCTTTTCCACTTAGCTGGCTCAGTTTACATTTCGTTGGATGGACAGCAGTTGAGATTTCTGAATATTTATCTGTGGTGTTACTCATACCCGACTTTTTAAATTTTATTCAATAGTGAAGCTAGTTTCTGAGTCAGCTACATATATGCCATGTCAGGCGTAGATTTAATTGTATATAAACAGGCTTTTGCTTCTCGGTATTCATGGAATCTGCTCTTTATGCAAGCACTGTTGAGAGTCAAATAGTTATTATGACCTTGTCATGGTGCACTGTACTCAAACAAACTTGTTTGTTATGTGCATAATGCTTCTGTTTATTAAGTTGCAAAACTGTCAAAGCTGTGAATGAATGAAAGATCTGATTTCTCAGTTTATGGCATCAAGATGTACATTAGATTCCAGATTTTAATGTTCCAAAGTCCATTTAAGACTTGAAAAGTTCTTCCTTAGCTGGGGAGGTTTCTCTGCCTTCAACCTCAAAGCTTCAGTCTAAATAATAATCCTTTTCCAACTATCACAGTCTCTTTCACCTATACCACTGCCCACCATATTTATTGATTCCTCTAACTTTCCTCATTTCTTCCTCCATATGTATAAAAAAATGTTCACCTCAACTTGTCCCTATTATCCACAATGTGTTGAAATCCACCTTTCTGGCACCATGTCTTACTTTAATTGCTTCAAAGCGGGGAAACTCTTAAACCCCTTCCTTCAAATTTATTTAAGATATTTTAACACTGAAGATTTGTATCATGCAATTGACACATTGTTCATTTGTTTGGTCTTCTTTCTTACTCATTTCAACATTACTGCAATAGGAACTTTGAGTCCAATACAAATAAAAGCTATAATTTAGACAGTATTGATTTAAAAATGCAATCATGCACAATCAGAATAGCTTGTTCCTTTAAAAGTAATCTTGTGCAAATATAACGGGGAGACCATGAGATCATTGGACAAATGTACAGTGGCACAGTGGTTGGCATTGCTGCCTCACAGTTCCAGGGACATGGGTTCAATTCTGGCCTTGGATCACTGTCTGGAGTTTATATGTTCTCCCTGTGTCTATGTGGGTTTCCTCTGGGCGCTCTGGTTTCCTCCTACAGTCCAAAAGGCATGCTGATTAGGTCCATTGGCCTTGCTAAATTCTCCCTCAGAGTATCTGAACAGGCGGCAGAGCATGGTGATTAGGGGATTTTCATAATAACTTCATTGCAGTGTTAATGTAAGCCCACTAGTGATTAATGCCAATAAATAAAATTGAAGATGTGCAGGTTGATTGGATAAGCCAGGGGAAATGCATGGGATTAAGAGGATACGGTAGGGGAGAGGATCTGGGTGGGATACCGACTTGGTATAGCCCTGACAGGCTGAGTGGCCTCTTCTGCACTGTAGTGATTCTATGATTTTAGGTCAGTCAGCTCCTGAGCCTGCTCTGCCATTCAATAAGTTGATGGCTAATGTGATTGTGTCCTTTCCCCAATTTTCTGCTGGTCCCCCTTAACCCCTGACTCCACTGGGGTGAAAACATTGTCCTAATCTGCCTTGAATATATAGAATCTAGTATGCAAATTTGAAAATAAAGTCAATGATACTTTGCAGACTGCTGTGACCTGCTGTGGTTAAGCGAGTGACAGCAAAAAACTCTTACAGTTCCTCAAATTCGGTAATACTTTGTGCAGAGTTGCAAGCTAGGTTTTTCTAACAGTAAGTTTCTCTGATTTTGATTTGATTTATTATTGTCACATGTATTGGTATACAATGAAAAGTATTGTTTCTTGTATGCTATACAGACAAAGCATACCATTCATAGAGAAGGAAATGACAGAGTGCAGAATGTCATGTTAGTGTCGTACAACGTAGGAAAAGATTAACTTAATACGAGTTAGGTCTATTTACAAGTTTGATGGCAGTAGGGAAGAAGTTGTTTTTGAGTCAGTTGGTACGTTTCTTTAAATTCTTGTATCTTTTTCCTGACGGAAGAAGATAAAAGAGAGAATGTCCTGGATCCTTAATTATGCTGGCTGCGTTTCCAAGGCAGCGGGAAGTGTAGGCAGTGTCAATGGGTATGAGGCTGGTTTGAGTGTGATAGATTGGGCTTTGGAAATCCTTTGTAGTTTCTTGAGGTCTTGGGCAGAATATAGAGCTATACCAAGTTAGAATGCTTTCAGTAGTGCATATATAAAAGTTGGTGAGGGTTATAATGGATAACTCTTCTGAGAAAGTAGAGGCGTTGGTGGGCTTTCCTAACTATAGTGTTGGCATGGAAGGACCAGAACAGGTTGTTTGTGATCTGGCAACCTAAAGACCTGTAAGTCTTGACTATTTCTACTTCGTCCCCATTTGTGTAGACCAGGGCATATTCTCCTTTACACCGAGGGTGATGGGGGTATGGAATGCACTGCCAAGTAAAGTGGTGGAGGCAGGCACTCTGGAGTTATTTAAGAAATACTTAGATGGGCACATGAACAGAATGGGAATGGAGGGTTATAGAAAACTGATTTAAAATAGGGATCATGAGCCTTGGGAGTCCCTGGGAAGTGTGTAAATAGATGATGATATTGATGTACTTGATTTTATCCTACAGGTGCTTTGGTCCACCTTGTTGTCTAACAAGGGGCATACATGTGATGGGTCGTGAGAGGGCTGCTCTTGGAGTTTTTTATTTCGAGAGTATCCTAGTGCTTCATGTCATTAGTGTATGCTTGACCTGGACCATTTGATGGGCAACACGACAGCTCAGTGACTATCGCTGTGCTGTGCAGATACATGGATTTGGGCCTGTGTCTGTGGGAGTTTGCGCATTCTCCCCGTGCTTGCGTGGGTTTTTTTCGGGTACTCCGGTTTCCTCCCACATCCCAAAGATGTAATCTTAGGCTAATTGGCAAAACAAATTCTCCCTAAATTGTCTCAAATTTGGTTTTTAATCCACAGATCTATAAACATGGACAGGGATCACGGGGTGGCGGCACGGACTCATTGGGCCGAAGGGCCTGTTTCGCGTGCTGTTTTGTTCTTTGTTCTTTGTTCTTTGTCCTGAAGTCAATGACAATCTCCTTCATTTCGTTGACATTGAGGGAGAGATTATTGTCATTGCACCAGTTTATTAGATTCTCTATCACATTCCTGTACTCTGTTTCATCATTGTTTGAGATCCGACCCACTACGGTACTGTCATTAGCAAACTTGAAAATCAAATTGAAGGAGAATTTGGCTGTACAGTCAAAAGTTTATGAGGAGTATAATAGGAAGCAGAGGATACAGCCTTGTGGGACATTGGTGTTGAGGATGATTGTGGAGGAGGTATTATTGCCTCTCCTTACTGATTGTAGTCTGTGAGTTTAGTGAGTTCAGGATCCAGTTGCAGAGGGAGGAGCCAAAGTCTAGGCCACAGAGTTTGGAAATGAATTTTGTGAGTATAATTGTGTTGAAGACTGAGCTGTAGTCAATAACTAGGAATCTGACTTTGTTATCCAGGTGTTCCAGGGTTGAATGTAGGGCCAGAGAGATGGCATCCGCTGTGGATCTGTTGCAACAATAGGTGAAATGTGGTGGCTTAAGGCAATCTGGGAGGCTGGAATTGATTCATGCCATGACTAGCCTTTCGAAGCACTTCATAACGTTGGATGTCAGAGCCACCACTATTAATAACTTAATAGTTATTAAGTCATGCTGCTTATAGCTTTTCTTTCATATAGAGATGAAGATCATCTTCTTGAAGCAGATATGGACCTCAGATTGTTGTAAAGAGAGGTTGAAGATGTCTGTGAATCCCACTGCCAGATGGTCCGCACAGGATCTGCGTGCTCATCGGGGTACCTCATCCGAGTCCATCGATTTCCATGGGTTCACCTTTAAGAAGACATCTGCAACAGTGACCTCGGATACAGATTCATCCAAGGCTCCGGGGTGGAGGGCATGTTCTCATTGACCTCTTGTTCAAAGCAGGCATAGAATGCATTGAGCTCATCAGGGAGACTTGCATTGGTGGTGTTGACAATTTTACATACCTTCGTCTTGAAGCTTGTTATATCTTGCAGACTTTGCTCATTCAGCTTTCTTTATACAAGTGATGGTCACCTGATTTGAATGTCTCTGACCTGGACTTCAGCAAGCAGTGGCTATCCCTGTTCATCCATAGTTTCCCGTTGGGGAACACATGAGTTTGCTTCTTTGGCATACAGATTTCCACACAATAATGAAGTCAGTTACTGTAGTTGTGTATTCATTCAGGCTGGTCGCTGAGTTTTTAAGGACTGACCAGTTCTACTGACTCTAAGCAGTGCTGTAGAGATCATCTGATTCCTTAAACCCAGCTATACATGACCTTCTTTGACAGATTCTTCCATTTCAGTTTTTGCTTGTAAGCCAGAAGCAGAGGCACAGTCTTGTGGTCTGATTTGCCAAAGTATAGGTGGCGATAGGGCAGTAGGCATGTTTGATTTTTGTGTAGTAGTGGGCTAGGATGTGGTGGGACCGGAGACGTGTTGGTGCTACCTTGGTAGGACACTCTCGAGCTTGGCCTGATTGAAGTCCCTGGCCACGATGAACAAGGCCTTCAGGATATTTTGTCTCTAGGCTATTTGTATTGGTATATATTCCGTCCAGTGCTGTCTTCACATCTACTTCGGGTGGGATGTAAACTGCTGTCAGGATAACAGAGGTGAACTGCCTTGGAAGGTAGTAGGGGCAGCATTTTAATATCAGGCATTCTAGGTCCAGGAAGCTGTTACACTAAGGAAGAATGTTGATATGAATTCCAGGAATGCTTTTGTTTGAAGTATTTCTCCGATACTTGTATGCCCTGTTCATATTGCAGGATGATGGTAGCATCAGATGGCAACATTTAAAAAATAAACAGTCATGCAAAGCTATGCATGCATAGTTATTGAGAAGTACATAATTTTAATTTCCTGGCTGTGAACTCAACCATCTCCAGTCTAAGGAACAGGCCAGTATTAGCCAGCAGTGTAAACATAATACTGGTTGTCTGATAGCCAAGAGAGGCACTGAAATTGCCCTTCACAATGATGCTCCTTATCATCACACCCACTGTGGCTGTTTCCCTTTTATGTTAAGGTACTGATATTAAGGAGAGCAACACCATTATATATTATAAATACATCTTAGCTCTTGACACAGTAATTAGCGTTGCTACCTCACCTATGCCAGGAACCCAGGTTCGATTCTTGACTTGGGTCACTGCCTGTGCAGAATCTGCACTTCTCTTTGTGTGTGCGTAGGGTTCCTCCGTGTGCTCTGGTTTTCTCCTACAGTCTGAAAGATTAGGTGCATACTAAATTCTCTCTCTGTGTACCTGAACGGATGCTAGAATGTGGTGCCAAGGGGATTTCCACAGTAACTTCATTATAGTGTTAATGTAAGCATACTTGTGACACTAATAAATAAATCTTTGAACTTTAAAAACATTACCTTGTTAGCCTGATTGGAAATAAACACTGACACACATCTATCCATGTGGGTTAGCTCTGATGATGAAGCTATGGTAGGTGACACTGTGACCTTGAGGTCCTGTAATGCAGAAATCTGGCAGCCATGCCTGCCTGCTATCCCGCCTGTGCAAACAGATGAGGTCAGCTCAGCCATGGTCTAACTGAATGGTAAGAATAAGATCAAGGTACTGAATGGTCTCCTCCCCTTCTTTTATTCCTATGTTTACGGGTGCATTAGTTTATGGTGCTGAGTTCATGGAACCCCATAATCACAAAATCTAACTTGATATGATCAAATATTAATGTTTTAGGAGCAGGCTGACTAAGGGTGACTAAGTTTGTTTGACGTCAGGGAAAGCCATTAACTTGAAACCACAGTTCGCTATCAGCTCAGATGGAATTTGTTACACAAATGACGCTTACCAGACTTGAGAGGTGAAATGATGATGTAACCGAAAGAAGATGACACATTCTGTGGCTCTCTGAATGGTCTTAATAACTTGACTCTCTGCACAAACACAGTGTGATTCTGGAGCTGTTTCACTAATTGAACTCGAAAATATACCTTAATAAAATCACTTGTAAACTGTACAGGATTAGATACTTGGCAACTGAAAACACCAGTATCGCTTGTTGCCAGCTGTACTTCAGTGTTTGTTCTGGGTTACAGAATAGCAAACTAGGGAAGGATTTTCCTGCCACGCTCGCCACAAAACCAGAAAATCCTGCCTGAGGTCACCAGACCTTTCTGTGGTCTGCCGCCAGCCTGCTAAGATTCGCGTGGCGGAAGGACTGTAAAGTTCTGATGTTGTGTTCAGAACTTTGCGATTCCAAGACAGAAATTTCATTACAAATGAAATGTCTTTTCATTGAGTTATAAGGTAAATTAATCGGGTATTGGAATAGGGATAGAATCAAAAAGTGCAGAAGGAGGCCATTCGGCCCATCAAATTTGGATTGGGTGTCCACAATCTCACCCAGGTCCTATCTCCATTTACCCTAGCCAGCTCCCCGACACTGATGAGCAATTTAGAATGGCCAATCCGCCTAATCCGCACATGTTTGGACTATGGGAGGAAATGCACACAGACACGAGGAGAATGTGCAAACTCCACACATACAGTGAACCAAGCCAGAATCGAACCAGATCCCTGGTGCTATGAGGTAACAGTGCTAACCATTTTGCCACTGTGCTGCCCTAATAATGTTCTCTGTTTTGTCAACATTTGCTCAACAATTAAACTCTCACTGCTTAGTCAGATGGTTATGATTTTAAGTCCATCTTCAGATATTTAAGGTTATCATCTCGGCTGAATACTTCAAGAAACATAAAGAACAGGAGCAGGATTAGACCACACAACCCATCAAGCTGGCTCTACCACTCAATACAGTCATGGCTGATATTGGGGTTTCAACTCCACTTTCCTGCTCGTGCTCCATTTCCCTTCATTCTCTGGTGCAGTATTGAGAGATTGCTGCGTTGTTGAATGTAGCAGCTTTTGGATGGAACATTAAGCAGTAGGCTATATACCATCTCACAAAAGATCCTATGGCGTTATTGCGCACAGTAGAGTTCTCCAAATATTTGGGCCAATGTTAATCCCACAGCCAAGTGCAGTGAATCTGATCATTCACTTCATTTTCTGGGACCATGTTTGTGCAATGTAGGACAGAATTTTCCAGCCCTCTCATGCAGTGGTTTTCAAGTGGTGGAGGTGGTTTACCATTGGAAACCTGCAGGATTTTCCAGTCCTGTCAATATCTATAGCATTTTGTGTGGCTTGCTGTCTTGGTGCTGGGGAATCCACTGTGATAGTGGGGAGGAGGGTGGGGTGAGGGGGGTGGGGGGGGAATTGCCTTCAGTGAGACTGGTAAATCTCAAAAGCAGGAATATCCGACCCCTTAGTTTTTGTGCTCCCCCACATTAAAATACTGACTACACTGCAAAAATATTTCATTGACTGTTCAGTGCTTTTGACCATCCTGAGGGATGAAACATTTGATATAAATTTATTACTTATTTCTTTCCTTTTTTAATGTTTTATTGCATTGTACTATTTTCAGTCTGAGTCTTGGGAGTACTGTGACAAGAAAACTTGCCAGCTGGAAAAAGCTCATTTAAATATTAACTCAATTAGAGAATTATCTGTAACATAGAATGATTATGTGAATGGTTATGTGTGTGAGACAATGACCAACTTTTTATATTATTGTAGGAAAACAATCTTCTTTACGGACATTCCTTCAATTTTTTAGCACTGAGGAGGTCCCCCTCTCTCAGCATCTTTGTCCCATCTATATGTCTTTAGTGATGTTAGCTATCCAGTTTCATTACAAAATATGGAGGAAGGATGCCTTCAGACAGACCAGACTTAACCAAACCTGAGAATTCATATTACAGGCTATAACTCCACCAAAATATTCTCCTGGTGACTGCACAACAGTTTCAGGGAAGCAGTTTGGAAGATTAACAGAATCCTTAGCCTTCAGGAGGAGGCCATTTTGCCCATTGGGCCTGCACTGAAACCAATCCCACCTAGGCTGTTTCCCCATAACCTCTGCTACTCCCCTGACACTCAGGGGCAATTTACCCACCCATCTTTGGAGTGGTTACCCAAGAGAGTTATCTAAAAGAGCTTACCCAAAAGTCAGCATGCTGGAGTATCATGTGTTGTTTTAGGTTTTACACTGGAAGAAGGTTGTTGAGGCAATAGAAGGGGTGAGGCATTAATTTATTGAAATGCTATCTATTATGCATAAGTACAAATGAAGATCAGAATTTGAAAATCTGGGGCCATTTTCATTTTAACCGGGCAGGTTAGAGAGTGAGTTGATGAAGTGTTTAAAATTATGAATTGTTGAACAGGATATGTGCGTGGAAATAAATTGTTTCCTGGATCTGAGGAGTTTAGAATATTGAAGCATAATTATAAATTGTAAATCTGGCAGGATTGTGATGCTGCAGAATGTACTATCAATGTTACTAAAGGCAAATCAGTCAGTAAAAATGGGTTAAATTGGCTGAAGGAAGGAGAGTAAAGGTATAATTGTTTAGGTAGGTGATAATACCAGCTAGGTTTGCGTGAAACAAATGGTCCTTTTCTGTGTTGTAATTTGTATTTGCCTCAAGGTTACACCCTCTGGCATGGAGTAGAGGGTGGATCCAATGTTGCAGTAAATAATTGCAGTGTAACCACTCATATTGAAACATTCTACCTTGGGGACTTGGTAATTTCCTAAGATAGGAACCAGCACACAATCTTACCTTCTTCTTTCAGTTCATTGCTTCTTACAGCTACCCCTCGTCCCTTCTTGTTTCCTTATTCCCTGTATCCGACAATGTTTGTTATTATCTGCTACTTTTGATTGAGGTTATCTGGACTGCTCTGGGCCCCATGGCCAGTTGTCCCTGCTTCTTCTTCCTTATCCCCTGGGCTTTTTAAAAAACATTTCCATCCAGCCTTCCCACTCCCACCCCGGCTATGTTTCACCCTGAATATTCCAGGCCTTTCGTCTTCATTCCATTGCTGCAGCATTATTCTGTGTTTTTTTTTAAACTTACTCCTCTCTTTCTCTTTCCCTCTGAGAATCACAATTGGGCTTTAATGACACTGTTCGCCAGCCTCTTCCTGGTTGCATGCTTCGACCTAACTCATTCTGTTTTCCAATTTCTTTCAACCAGAGCAGTTCTTTTCTCTGATTTCTCATTGCCTTTGTTCATGTTCAGCCAACTGTGCAATTCCCCTCTGACACTTCACCTAAACTTTATTTACAGTCCCATAATTCCATCTCACCTACAACCCACTCTTCACCTCCCAATGCTGGCAACTCAGTGTTCTCCTTCACCCTCTGCCAGCCTCACCCCAACTCCCATTACTTAATGACTCTTTACCCACTTCAAGCTTATCATCCCTTCCTATCATTTCTGGAGTCTGCGCATTCTCCCCATGTCTGCATGGGTTTCTTCCAGATGCTCCATTTTCCCTCCACACTCCAAAGATGTGCAGGTTCTGTTGATTGGACGTGCTAAATTGTGCTTTCGTGTCAGAGGGATTAGCAGGGTAAATACGTCGGCTTTTAGGGATAGGATCTGGTGGGATTGTTGTTGGTGCAGGCTCAATGGGCCGAATGGCCTCCTTCTGCACTGTAGGAGATCTACGATTCCTCTCCAAACGCCCACAGAATGCACACTATCCTTCAATTTGGGCGGTGTGGTAGCACAGTAATTCGCACTGCTGCCTCACAGCAGCAGGAACCCGGGTTCAATTAGGTGATTGTCTGTGTAAAGTTTGCATGTTCTCCCTGTGTCTGCGTGGATTTCTTTCAGGTGCTCTGCTTTTCCGCACCCCAAAGATGTGCACATTAGGTTGATTGGCCGTGCTAAATTCCCCCTTATTCCCCTGACAATTAGCAGGGTAAGTACATGGGGTTACAGGCAGATAAGACTCAGGTGGAATTGATGTCAGTGTAGGTTTGATGGGCCGAATGGCCTGCTCCTGCTTTTAGTTTCTATGTTTCTGCAATGTAAGGATTCTATGAAGGCCATTAAATGACAGACTACCCAACTTTCCTTTCTACCTGCTATGTTAGCAGACCTTGTTAATTGTTCCTCTTTTCAGGTTCTGTCCCTGATTCTCTCCTTTTGATCTTCCATTTTCTGCCAATTTCTCAAATGAATAACCCTTAATAGGATTATATTTGGAAACCATTTTCCCTTCTGTGACTTCTTTTTCTCTCCAAAACTCTCGATCATGTTGTTACCTCTCAAATTTCAATACATCTTCCTCAGAACGCCACACGTGGATTCCTCCAATCAGATTTCTGCCTCTGCCACAGTACCAAAATAGCTCTTATCGTAGTCACAAATGGCAATGCTGTGTGACTGTGACAAAGATAAGGTATACTTCCTCATCCTTTTCAACCTGCCTGTCGCTTTTGACTTGGTCGATGACTCTTTCTTCCTCTAACGTCTCTCCACTGTCATCCAGCTAGGTGGCATTGCTTTTTGCCATTCTTATCTGCCTAATGGCATCCAGAGAAATCCAGTAGTGCCAAATTGGCAGTACCAACCTGTGTCACGGGGCAGTGCTAGTGTTGGATCCCTGTGGGAGTCCCATGGAGAAGGAGAGGGATTCGTTTATTTGTGGTGGTTCGTGGGAGAGGTGGCGGAGAGAGAGCAGGTGTGGGAGTTGGGAATGCCGGCGATGGATGTTTGGAGGGGGTGGGGGAGGAGGTGTAGGTTCCTGAATTGTTTGGGTGGATGGGGCAGTTGGGGGAAGGGGTCCAATGTTTCAGGTGAGGTAAATGGGAAGAGGGTGGGACTTGCCAGCACTGATTGTGAGTGGGGATTGAGGGGAAGGGATAAGAGTGGCGCCGACTGGTGGGTGGTGGAGGGGGGAGGTGGGGCAATTGGAAGTTTGGAGGGAGAAATGCCAGCTCTGGGGTATGAGGTGGGGAGGGGGCTGCAATTCCGATTGGGAGTGAGTGGGAGGCCCTGAGACCTCCCTGGTGGGCCTGGGGGAAGGTCATTGTTTGGTTTGATCAGAGTTTCTTCAAACATGGTGCCCTGAACTTAGTGCAGCTAGGCTTTGCCTATATTAAGGCCTCATGAAGCTGCCAGCTTTTTCTTGTAGTAAGATTTGGAGAGAAGCACAATATTTTTCTCAGTGGAATCAACACTCTGCCATTTTTTGACAAGATTTCACTAAAACAAAATAGAGCAGGAAGAGGCCACTCAGCCCTTCAAGCCTGCTCCACCATTTGTTATGATCATGGCTGATTGTCCAACTCAATAGTTCGATCCTTCTTTCCCCCCATGTCATAGAATCATAGAATCCCAACAGTGCAGAAGGAGGCCATTTGGCCCATCAAATCTGCACCAACCACAGTTCCACCCAGCCCATATCTCTGTAACTCCATCTATTTACCCTGCTAATCACCCTATACTAAGGAGCAATCTAACTTGGCCAATCAACATAATCTGCACATTTTTGGAGTGTAGGAGGAAACCAGAGCACTCTAAAGAAACCCATGAAATGTGGGGAGAACGTGCAAACTCCGCACAGACAGTGAGCAGAGCTGGAATTGAATCTAGGTCCCGGCTCTGTAAGGCTAACTACTTAATCACTGCGCCACCGTGCTACGCAAAACAAGATCTGGCGGAGAATTGAACTCAGATCGTTGGATTCAAAGTCCAGAGTGCTCATTATTACACCACAGAACCAAGAACACGCCATATCCTTTGATCCACTGCACCTCAAGATCTATATCTAATTGTTTCTTGAAAACATACAGAATGAGATTTTCAGGCCACGCTTTCTGTAAATTTGAAAAATCAATGGATCTTTGCATATACTGTGTCCCACTCATTGCGATTCTTGCAGAAGGCGGGACAGGAAGATTCTGCTCACAATATTTTGGTCTCATCTGTTTTCTATGATAGCAAATTCCACAGGCTTACTACTCCCTGGGTGAAGAAATTTCTCCTCATCTCTATCTGGAAATTTATACCCGGCATTCTTAGCTTTGACCCAGAATATAGTCCCAGACTATTCAGTCTCTCTTGATACTCCTACCATTGGGAACTTCCTCCTTGCATCTACCCTGTCTCATCCTGTTAGTATTTTATGGGTTTCTATAAAATCCCCCCCCCCTCATCTTATATTCTTGTGAATATAAACCTGACTCAATCTCTCCTCAATTTCTCAATTAACTTGTGGTAGCAGTTCCAAGGAATGAAACCATCAGTAAATATTACAGGAATTGAATTCACAGTAAATATATTGAGAAGGGCATTTCTTTGTTGGCACCATTCAAAGCATTCTTTAAAGCGACATTGGATATTTGATGCACATTGAAGGTCACAGAGCATAAAGAAGGTTTCACAACACGGTACTACATGGAGTGGAAAGTAACTTGTTGGCTGTAAGTGTAGGCAATGAATTATCTTGCGTTTAATTTATTTCAACTGGATCAAGCCATTAGTCAGCTTACCAGTGAGTCATAGACAGAGCAATTATTTGTTGGAAATACATTCAGAAGAAAACAATATTTTGACAGCAAAGTCAGCATGAAGTATAGGATTAGCAGATGAACTTGAAAGGTGATAATTAAGCTGATGTTTCAATGTACATACAGCAGCTAATTATGCACATTTATGTGGTTGCAATCTATCAATGGTGTAAATACATAATAATATGCATTTCTTGTCTATCATCTTGCGCTGTGGCCTTTGGCAGATTTTGTTGCTGTTTCTCTCCCTGTATCTGGTGATGCACAAGACTGACTTTTACCAGAACATGAGAAATAGAAGCAGGAGATTGCCACCAAGCCCTTCAAGCCTGCCCTGCCCATTCAATACAATCTTGGCTGATCTCTGCCGGCCTCAACTCCTTTTCTGTGTCATTTCCACAGACCTCAATTCCTCAATCTATCAAATACTTATTCCACTTCTAGTTTAAATACTTGTAATAATCCAGACTTGGGCAGAGAATTCCAGGGATACACCAGCCATTGCGAGAAGAAATTCCTATGCACCTCAGTTTTAGATGATTGGCCTTTATCCTGTACTTCTGTCCTTTTGTTTGAAACTCTCCCACTAATGATAACATCTCACCATCTGCCCTCTCAAGGCCTCTCAGGGTCTTATATATTTAAATAGGATCATCCTTTACTCTTCTAAACTCTAAGGAATAGAGACCCAGACTATTTAGTCTCTCTTGATACCCTTTCATATGTTCCCCCGCCCAAGGGAGGAAATGGTCTATGGTATTATCAGCAGATCATTAATCCAGAAAAGCAGCAAATGTTCTGGAGACATCCTGCCATAGCAGATAGGACAATTTGAATTCAATAAATAAAAAATATCTGGAATTAAGAAGCTATTGATGATCATGAAATCATTGTCGATTGTTGGAAAAATCTGGTTCACTAATGTCCTTCAGGAAGGAAATCTGCCATCCTTACCTGGTCTGGCCTACAAGTGGGGTGGGATTTTACGACCTCACTTGGATGAGGCACATAAATTCCTCCTCATCTCTGTTTTAAAGGATTGTCCCTTTAGTCTGAGGCTGTGTCCTCTGGTTCTAGTTTTTCCTACTAGTGGAAACATCCTCTCCATGTCCATTCTATCCAGGCCTTGCAATATCTTGTCATTTTAAATAAGATTCCCCCTTATCCTTATAAACTCTAATGAGTACAGACCCAAAGCCCTCAACTGATCCTCATACGACAAGCTCTTCATTCCAGGGATCGTTTTTGCGAACCTCCTCTGGACCCTTTCCAAGGCCAGTACCCCCTTCCTTAGACATGGGGCCTAAAACTGCTCACAATACCTCAAATGGGGTCTGACCAGAGCCTTAGACAGCTACAGAAGTACATTCCTGCTCTTGTACTCTAGCCCTCTCGATATGAAGGCTAACATTGCCTTCCTAACTGCTGACTGAATGTGCACATTAAGCTTAAGAGAAACTTAAACAAGGACTCCCAAGTCACCACACTTTGGTGCCTGTTTGGGTACACTGAGGGAGAATTTAGCATGGCCCATGAACCTAATCAGCATGTTTTTCAGGCAATGGGAGGAAACCGGAGCATCTGGAGAAAACCCACGCAGACATAGAAAAACGCACAAACTCCACAGAGACAGTGACCCAAGTAGGAATTGAACCCAGGTCCCTGACACTGTGAGACAGCAGTGTTAACCACTGTGCCACAATGTCTTTATTTTACAATCTGCTGAAATAGCATTTTTCTTTCTCGCTATCTCAAGTTGTTTCCGGAGTTGTTTTTATTCAATCATGGGACGTGAACATTGCTGGCAAGGCCAACATTTGTTGCCCGTCCGAAGTTGTTCTTGAGAAGGTGGTGGTGATCTGTCTTCTCAAAATGCTGCATCCATATTCTGTGGGTTGACCCACGATGCCTTGACTCACAATGCCAATTCAAAAGAGGCTTTCCAACTTACTAAAAACTTTTAAAATTCATTCCACAGTAACAATAATTAAACTTCTCCATAAAATGGTGTTTGATTCCATTGGCAGCTGAGGAACTATATATTAGAAATAGCTCAACACCACCTTTCCTGCCTTCACACATCAACATTGAGTAGGTTGTTATAGTTTGAAAAGATTAACATGTCAGATTACTGCAATCTGATCCATATCAAACATCAGCCAATTATAAAGAGTAAATCCTGAACCAATTGAATCACTCATGAAAATGTGTAAATTATATCGGTAGCAAGATTTGGGAACAATCGGCTGATCAGCCAGCTCCCTCTGAAAGAGGTATGAAATTGATATAATGGCTTCACCCCTCAACCACAATGGTCATTTACATATCACCACTGGGCCGTGGGCACAAAATGGATACCTCACCACTGCACACCATTGACATGAATGTGAGCAAATGGTCAATTGCCACACTGAAGCAGGAAGCAGATTGGAGAAGGGAGATCAGGTGACGGGTGAAGTGGTTATAGACTGATGATTGTGAAAGAGGTGGAGGGGGGGAAGAGGTGGCAGAAGTGAGAGTTCCCAAAGGCAAGAGATTTTCTGTGGGCCCAGGAAGAGCACTCTTGCCCTGCTTAGACCTGGGTTTTATAAAGTTTATATAAACTCGACTCATGGCAGCAATGGTGAAGAAGTGAGACAGATGGGGAAGTCAAAAGGGAAATGAAGAAAATGACTTGTTTTAATCATTTATTTTTACAAGAGCAGGAGGGAAATAGAAGGTACAATGATTTTGGACAGTGCTGTGTTAATTGTCGTCTCTCTGGTTCATAGAGATGGTGAGCAATTATCTATTTCTGCTTTTCTTCTTCACCTTCATGCTGCATTCTAAAGATACTTTAAATTTATTTATTAGTATCACAACTAAGGCTTACATTAACACTGCCATGAAGCTACTGTGAAAGTCCCCTAGCTGCCATACTCTGACATCCGTTCAGGGACACTGAGGGAGAATTTAGTATGGCCAATACATCTAACTAGCACGTCTTTTGGACTGTGGGAGGAAACCAGAGTACCCAGAAGAACCCACACAAACGCGGGGGTGGGGGGAGGGGTGTGTGTGGGTGAAACGTGCAGACTCTGCACAGACAGTGACCAAGCAGGGAATTGAACCCAAGTCTCTGACACTATGAGGCAGCAATGCTAACCACTGTACCACCGTGATTCCAGGTTTCCTGTGCGGCTCTTTCGCCAGATTATCACATTGTCATTGAGAATGGACTGTGGGAGGAAACTAGAGCACCCACAGGAAACCCACTCAGGCACAGGGAAAACATACAAACTGCATGCAGGCAGTGACTCAAGCCAGGAACTGAACCCAGATCTTTGGTACTGTGAAGCAGCAGTGATAACACTGCCACTGTGTTACTGCTTAGAATGCTAACACCACCCCTGTTGTGCTTCAATGGATTTCAAAAGCCATTGGCTATACGCTGCTCCATGTATTTGAACCTGAGGCTTGCAGTCAGTGTCCTACAGCCATTCAGAATCCTGATTTGTGTATTTAACCAGCCTCCGAGTTAAAACAAGTTAGATGTGTTGCTTGGCCATTTTTGGGCCCACCTGAAAATTGGAATAGATGAATCATGGGTAGCAATGGGACAACTGAGGTCATTTTTACCCAGGCCCTATTTCCTTAACCCCATCTACTTACCCTGTTAGTCCTTCTAACACTAAGAGTCAATTTAGCATGACCCATCAACCTTTTGACTGTGGGAGGAAACTGAATCATGTGGAGAAAAGCCACACAGACACTGGGAGAATGCGCAAACTCTGCACCAACAAAAATCTAAGCTAGGGATCAAACGTGGGTTCCTGGCACTGTGAGGCATCAGTGCTAATCATTGTGAAACCATGCCAATTCCTAAGTACCTGCTGCCCTTTTACTTCTAGGAGGTAGAGGTGCTGTCAAAGAAGTGTTGACAAGTTACTGCAGTATGCTTGGGAGGTACGCTGCATAGCCGGTATGATGAAATTAATGAATCACTCACTGCATGTCTCTAATTCAGTTTCATTGGAAAATTCCAGACATAGCTCCCTGCCTTTTCCCCTAATATTACCCAATGCCCCTTTCCCAACATTGCTGAAGTCTGAATTCCACACAATCTGATTCATCTTTCTCAGGATTCCCTCTCTCCCACCTCCTCTCTGTGCAATGTTTCCCAACTGTTCTGACCCTTCCTTCATAGATTCCAATGTGCTGTATCACTGTGAATTCCACTATCTCTCTGACTCTCGACATCCCAAAATGATCCAACTCCACACTGTACAATGGCCCTCTTACTGTTGTGTCACTTTTCTAGACTCCCTGTTTCGTTTAATGTGATAGTATTAAAGTAAACCATCCCTAAGTTATACAACAAAGCATTTGTTGAAAAAAATGTGTCTTTCAGCTTTGAAAGAGTTCTTTGAACTGTTTTCCTTGTGGGTGGCTAACTTTTGTCTTCCAGTTTCAAGGGAACGTTCGTTACTCTGAAATAACTCTAGCTTCAGTTGAACTGTGGCATTGTGGTCTCTGCAGATGCAGTTTAGCTTTGGGTGTATATCAGGTCAAAACTGGATGTTTAACAGAAACAATTTGTGGCTTTATTCAGCTTCTCACACTGGGAAGGTGTTTCCAAATGATTTACCACAAGGAGAAGAAATGGGTAGGATGGATAGCAAGCATGGTAAAAGAGATGAGATGATGTGTTGAACTGGGGTAAGCACAGTAAGAAGTCTCACAACACCAAGTAAGTCCAACTTTATTTGGTTTATTTGGTAGCACAAGCCACAAGCTTTTGGAGTGCTGCCCCTTCATCAGGAAAGTGGGAGTTCTGTTCACAAACAGAGCATATAAAGACACAGGTCCCAAGATCATGTCACACTATCTGTAACCCCCATGATTTGCCTGGTTTTGCAAAATCTCATTCACTGTCCTGGCTGGAGACAATACACATGCCTTTAACCTGTGCTTAACCCTCTCTCCACTCACATTGTCTGTACCTTTAAGACTTGATTACCTGTAAAGACTCGCATTCCAACTTAATTTGTAAATTAAGTTGTGTCTTTATATGCTCTGTTTATGAACAGGGCATATAACTTACCTGATGAAGGGGCAGCCCTCCGAAAACTTGTGGTTTGTGCTGTCATATAAACCTGTTAGACTTTAACCTGCTGTTGTGAGACTGCTTACTAAAAGAGAAGAGAAATATAGGGAGGTTAGGATGATGTTAAGATTCCTCTGGTCTTCCAGGTTTTGCTTAGGGATTGCAAAGCAGCTTGTTCATATTAAGACCTGATGGAGTTGGTTAACCTTTTTTTCTCACCCTCCTGCTGAATAAACATTGGCATTTCAACTTATTACAACGACGAGTTGATAACAAGGTCAACCAGGCATGGGGCTATATTCTATGGCTGGAATTTTACCAGCACAAATGCCTGAGGCTCGTAAGATTGCATTCTAGGCCAATGGATAATGCCGTTCTCTGACTCTTGCCTGCCCCGATTTCGGGACGGGCATGTCAGTAAAAACAGGGCCACAAGGCTGGTTTTCCAGTGGAAGAGGTGGCTAGCCATTTGCTATTGGTGGGACCTTCCTTCCCACCAAGGTAAATGGCCATTTGCATTTCTTGCCAACTGTGCCCCGGGGAACCTAGTGGCAATGGAAGGTCCCACCGATTGGAAGGGCTGGAAAATCCTGGCCTATCTCCTTTACCAATTCAATTTAAGGATAAAGAACCAAAACAAAAGAATGATGGAGAAGAAAAAACTAGATACAGACTGGAATTTTCCCAACCATTCACATTGGGATCTTGACAATGCACCCGCCGCTGTGGATTTTCCAGCGGCAGGACCGTATTCAGCTGGAAAATCTGTTGACAATGGTGGGACCGGAAAATCCTGCCACTGGCCAATTGTGCATCACTTCTGCTGCTGCAAAACAAATGGTGGATGGTGTGGAAACTCCATTCACTGAAAGAGAAATAAAAAAGAGGGAAGGAAAGGTTAGATTAAGAGAGAAAAAAAAGGAAAAAAAGATTAAAAATAATAAAAAGGAAATTTAAAATCTTAAAAACTTTTAGTACCATTTACTACCTGCAGGAATTACACCCACCATTCAAATTGTTTCCTCTCTGGGCTGGGAGCTGTGACATTGTAGGAAGATCAATCATGACAGAAGTGGCACAATGGTTAGCATTGCTGCCTCATAGTGCCAGAGGACACGGGTTCGATTCCTGGCTTGGGTCACTGTCTGTGCGGAGATTGCACGCTCTCCTTGTGTTTGCGTGGATTTCCTCTGGGTTCTCCAGTTTCCTCCTACAGCCCAAAAGGCTTGCTGATCAGCAGAATTGGCCATGCTGAATTCTCCCACAGTGTATGCAAACAGGCGCCGGAGTGTGACGACAGGGAATTTTAACAGTAACTTCAATGCAGTGTTAACATAAGCCTATTTGTGACACTAATAATAAACTTTAGAAAGTTTCGTTTTACATCATTTAATGCCAATCCTACCTTTCTGTGCAGAGTTTAATCTATTTTAACAGCTCAAATGCAGCAATTGCTTGAAACTGATGTGGAGGCTAACAGATCCTGCTGACTATGTAGTTCATTTGGAGGTGGCACGGTAGCACAGTGATTAGCACTGCTGCTTCACAGCTCCAGGGACCTTGGTTCAATTCCCAGCTTGGGTCACTGCCTGTGTGGAGTTTGTACATTCTCCTCGTGTCTGCGTGGATTTCCTCTGGGTGCTCCGGTTTCCTCCCATAGCCCAAAGATGTGCGGGTTGGGTTGCTAAAATTGCTCTTTAGTGTTTTGAGATGCGTAGATTAGGCAGGTTAGTGGTAAATATGTAAGGATGTGGGAGTTGGGCCTAGGTGGGATTATGGTCGGTGCAGACTCAAGGGCCAAATGTCCTCTTTCTGCACTGTAGGGTTCTTTGATCTGTGACCAGTGAGCCAAGGCACAAGGTGGGGTAGCATAAATCCAGCAATTTGTGGTTGCTCAACTTGTGGTTTATTTCTTCTTCACCACAAATTACAGTGGTATTTATTCACTAAAAACAGTATGCGCGTTACACTCCCTGTAATTTTCCTACCAAATTCTGGGAAACGTGTGAGTGATGTTTCTGTGGAATTTACATTAGGAGTGGATTTCCACAGGCATTTTTCTGTACTTATGAAACTCTTCCGGGTTTCCTCTCCAACACTTTTGCTGAAGTATCACTTAATCATTGAGAACACTCATTGAAATTCAATCCTTTCATCTTTCAATGTCACCATGTGATAAAGATAGGTCCGTTTAGGTTGAATAAATAAGATGGTAAAATTAATAATTTTCACAACGGCTTGTGCAATAATCAAATCCATTCATTATAGTTTGTCCATTCAGTAATTACTTTACTTGATGACAGCTTTTTACTTAATGGATTTTTTATTAACTTTTGATTTTAACACAGGGATGGGTGGCTTGACGGGGGGTGGGAGGGGAATTAAAAAGTCTGAAATTTTAAATTCTGAGCCCAACCCTCTTACTTTCAGTTTGAATAGAGGTGGGTTGAGGAGATGGTGAGGCTAACTGCACTTGGAAGGAGGGTGAGTTATTGAAATTTTCATTTTCATGTTGCTTGAAATTTTCCATCCTGGTGATTATGGCCAGGACTTTCTGCTCCCCTTCATGTTGTCACTTTGTGCCTTTGTATGTCCTGTTTGTGATCAGAACTCCCCCCTCACCTGATGAAGGGGCAGAGCCCTGAAAGCTAGTGGTGTTTGCTACCAAATAAACCTGATGGACTCTAACCTGGTGTTATGAGACTTCTTACTGTGTTTACCCCAGTCCAACACTGGCATCTGCACATCATCTCTTTCATGTCAGATGGGTTTGGTGATGGGAGTGGAAAATATCCTAAGGACTGCAAAGTTGCATTTAACATTGCTGTAAATGTGTGATGCCATTGTTACCACCACCCCCTCCTCAGTCACAGGGTCAAGATTGGCAGCCTTATTTGAATATATTAGCATATCATTATCAGGCCCCTATGTCTGATCCATAACCACCACATCAGAAAATCATGAACTAAGACTGGTGTGAACCTGGCGATCAGACATCCCGGGGAGATCCAGGTGAATGCAGCGCCCAGGTTGGTGAGGGAACCTGTTCAGCATGCCCCCTACTACCTATGTACCGCCCCCTAGCACTATTTGCAGCACTACCTGGGCACAGTGCCCCTGAGACTGCCCAGACATTGCCCCCTGGCATTGCACAGTCACATGAGCACTGACCCAGCACTATGCCTGTGCAGTACCCAAGCACCTCTTTGAGTAGGGCTGGACACTGCCCCCTCGCACTACCTAGATACAGCCCTGCCACTGCCCCCTGCTATTGCCCAGGCACTTCTCCCTACAGTGCCTATGCACTGCCTAGGGGCAGTGACTGTGCAATACCTGGGCAGTGCTAGGAGTGTTTTGGTGAAGTGCTTTGCCCTTTCTGCACTGAGCAGCTTTTTAAAATGGCACCCAATCCTCGACTGATTAAAGTGTTGGCAGGGTGGGAGATTCAGAGGTCAGCGGCACATCATGTAACCTGCCCCTTGGATTTTTTTGAAGCTCCAGGGTGGAGAAAGCCACCATTACTGTCAGCAGCATCAATGCAACTCTTCCAGCCCGCCATTGACCTTAGACGATTTCTGGGAAAATCTCATCCTGAAGTGTGCTGAGGAGGTCAGAGTGATTCCTGCTGGGTGGGAGAAGTTCTGGTCCAATTTCTGCTTTTGAGTTGATTAGTTATAAATCAACAAAGAGCTTATCAAACCATATGGTGGGATAGTCAGTGACTCATCCTTTACAGGGGAGGGTTCAGTGTTAGAATGTAACCAGTGATAACATTGGATGTGACCAAAAGTAATAAGCTGTAAAGGTCAGTTGGCTCAGTAAACCATATAACCAATGATAGAATGATGTGACGATTAGCAGACCAGCTGCCTCAGTATCAATTAGAACATGTTGAGTATTGTAGTGAGTTTGTAATGGTCTAAGGTGAAGCCTCAAGTTTGGAGCAATGAAGCTTCTTTATTAAGCCTTTTCTTTGATTTATAAGTTGGAGTAAGTTTTGTTCTATTTTTATTGTCTGCATTTGAAGCGTTCCTTCTGGATAAACAGTCAGCATGCTTCTGAAATGCTCTTTCATCCATTGTGCTGTCACTCAATTCACCTGTCATTATGTCAAGACAGAATCGCCCAGTATTGGTGGGAAAAAGCTCAGAGTGTGTGTGTATTTCAGAGTTGTGCATTCTCTCCTCTGAGAGGCAGGCTGCAGAGCTGGCTGGCAAGGACAGAGATCTTTCCCATGTGGGAAACAAGATCAATCTCTCACAACAAGCAGATCACCTCAGCTGAAGATCCTTAGGAATCATCAGATAAGGATTATCACAGCATTCTCCATCAGCACAGATACATACTGAGTTATAGTTCTAGCATAGGCTTGGGGTCACTCTGCGGTGATCACATAACAGCTGGTGGAGGCAGTGACAGCCTCTGGAATTGGCCCTGAGAGAAATGTCAGCAATTCAATAACACGCAGGGAACATCAGGCAAAGTTATCAGAGGCCCATCACCAGACGGGAACAAAGGATGGAAGATTATTGCCGTGTTCTGGCTGTCATCGTAGCTCCGGCCTATGAGCACATCAAAGTCTCCATGGGATGGTGGCAGCCACCTTGGAGATGCCATTAAGAGGGCCCAGCAGTTTCTGCCAGATTTGTGCTCAGATCTGCACACCATTGCTCTAGACATTGGTGTTTGGCAGGAGAGAAGGGGGGGCACGTCAACTTCCCTCTCGGTGCCCCTTTCTCTTAAAGGGCCAAAGAGATGCAGCAGGCACCCAAAGAGAGAAAGAGCACCAGCCACACATTCCAAAGCATCCAACCAGGACACGCTATGTGTGTCCTGCTACCCCAAAGCCCTTCTGCCTGTGACCTTGTTGTCTCCAACAGGTCAGGCCAATAAGGACGCACCTGCCCCAGATCAGGAGACTCTTGGCAGACAAGCAACACCCACTGAACATGATCTTCACCTATGTAAATATATTTCCCTTTTATTCCTCTTCATGTCTCAGGTATTCAAAGACTAATTGATATAATGCAAGGTCCTGTGTTTATTCAATTGAACTCTCACCCCAAACCCCATCTTGTTCCTTTGTTTCATTCAATCTCACTATTTGCTGACAGAGATTCATCTTTAGTTCCACGTCAGTGACATGGACGAAACCATTTTCTTTATGAAGATGGTAGCTGGACTAGACACATGTAATCCTTAACTCTTAGGCTGACATTATATGGCTCCTGAAAATTGTTCATCCAGTTTAGTGATTGACCTAATGCTGTAGTACCAAAGTCTGCAGTACCTGGAAGTAATAAATATTTGTCATTACCAGCTTTTCACAAATTGCCCTTTGCAATGGCATTTATTTTATTGCCTTGCAGTTTTAGTTAAAGTAGCTTCATTGTTGAGTATCGTAACCTTTATGCCTCCATGCAATGCGATTTGTTATCTATGTTTAAGGCTAGATGTTGTTCCTTTAGTTTTCCCCGCTCTCCCCATGCATGACGCTGAGTGATGGAAATTGATTCAATATGTTGACATTTGGGATACATGAAAGCCAGATACAATCTAAGAAGATCCATTAAAGATGCCAAAAGACAATACCAGACAAAGCTAGAGTCCCATGTTAGCCACATGCACCTCCGACTATGGCAAGGTCTTCAAGACATAACAGGCTACAAGATGAGGGCATGTAAAATTGCCAGCTCCAACACATCCCTACCTGTTGTGCTCAATGCATTCTTTGTTCCCTCCATGTCGACATTATATTTAAGAAAGCCCACCAATGCCTCTATTTTCTCATAAGATTTGGCACATTAGCTATGACTCTCACCAACTTCTACAGATGCACTATAATTTCTGATTATATCACAGCTTGGTATGGCTTCTGGTCTGCCCAAGGCTGGAAAGAACTACAAAAGTTGTGAATGTAGCCCAATCCATCATGAAAACCAGCTTCCCATCCATTGACTCTATCTACACTTTCCGCACCTCAGCAAAGCAATCAGCAACACTACATTCTGCACTCTCTCATTTCCTTCTCTATGAACGGTATGTTTCGTAGTTAGGCACCCAAGAAACAATACTTTTCACTGTATGTTAATACATGTGACAATAATAAATCAAATCAAATCAAATCATAGACTTAATCATCATTGCAGGATTGTTGAGCATATTGAAGATGGTATGTCTCTTTCAGTTAAATGTGAAAAATTGTGTTCACTTTATTCCTCTTGGAATCTTGTAGCTATAAGGTTGTCATGGACAAATCTTCCATAATGTGTCTATGACAAGTCTTCCACAGTGTGTCTATGGCATCTTCAAATGGCTCACCTAAATCTTTACCCTCTTTAGACTCATTCCCTTCATACATCTTCCTCATTTGAGAAGACATTTATCTCTTCCATGACTCCTGTGACATAATGTCTCCACTTTTACAGTACAAGCAAATAAAGGCGACATGTGACACTCTCTGAGGTGAATCTGACCGGTCCAGATATCTGAAATACATCTTTTAGAGACCAATAGGCAGCTCTATTAAGGATCTTGTGATTGAACTTGCAGCATTGTATCTCTCCTCAGCTGCACTGTGGGCAACAAATGGGGTCTTCAGCTGTGTCATATCACCAAGGAGCCAACTCTTTAAGAGTTAAGCTCACTTGAGTAACTCTTTCACCTTGGAATTGCTAAAAGTGTAAGATTTGTGTGAGGTCCCTGGCTATCCAGTATGGATATTCATGCACTGCTTTCTTTGATCAAGTTAGCTGGATCTTCAGAGATTGAATCCTTTTCTATTAATGAATCTCTCAGGCTGCTGCCAGGGAGCTTTCCAGGCCACACGTGCAGTTGATAGTGTCCTGCACTTGTGTGAACTTCAGTTTGGGAGAACCTCCCATTATTGGGTGCCACATAAATGCAATTCTTTCCTTCTAATATTTAATGGCAAACTCGACTATGAGGAATTAAACACATGACCGTTTCCTTCTATTAATGTTTTAATTGATATATACAGACCCTCGCACTCCTGGAACCTGATAATGAATTATTCATGCTTTTCTAAAGCGAATACTTTAAATGTAAATTATGTTCCCTGATATGTGTCCCGAAGCAATAGGTTTTAAACAAAAATGGCTTTAGGTCCACATATTATTACTGCAACATGAGGCAGCCAATAACCACTTCTGTTAATTGACAGCTTTGTCTGATCCTATTCCACCTGAGCTCACTAAAATTCTTCCTTTGGTTTAATGTTTCCTTAGTAAAGTTTTACAACACCAATTTTAAATCCAACCAATTTATTTGATAGTAAATTTGCAAGCTTTCCACTCTATGGCCTTCGTCAGGCAAATGCAGTGTTCTGGTCTGCAATAGCACTCATATCAGCACAGACAGTCAGAGATTGCTGATTAGAATGCGAATCCTTACATCTAACCTGCTATTCAAGTGTTAAAGTGGCTAACAATGTGTGTGAATGGAATTCTGAGCATTGGTTAGAGAATTGTGTATTTTCTCCAGACAGCACAGTAAGTGAGGTTTTTTGCTAACCCAGGCAAGTTACGGGGGTTTCAGATAGTGTGTCATGAAGCCAAGATCCCTGTTAAGACCGTCCTCATGTGTGCGGAGCTTGGCTATCAGTCTCTGCTCAGCGACTCTGCTCTGTCGTGTATCACGAAAGCCCCCTTGAAGAACATTTACCCGCAGGTCGGAGGCCGAATGCCCATGACTGCTGAAGTGTTCGCCCACAGGACGGGAACTGTTTTGCCTGGTGATTGTTGAGCGATGCTCATTCATCCGCTGTCGTAGTGTCTGCATGGTCTCCCCAATGTACCATGCTTCGGGACATCCTTTCTTGCAACGTATTAGGTAGACAACGTTGGCCAAGTTGCAAGAGTATGTATCATGTACCTGGTGAATGGTATCGTCACGTTTGATGATGTCGTCCATGATCTGGCATGTTTTGCAGAGATTGCTGTGGCAGTGTTGTGTGGTATTGTGGTCACTGTTCTCCTGAAGGTTGGGTAGTTTGCTGCGAACAATGATCTGTTTGAGGTTGTGCGGTTGTCTGAAAGCAAGAAGTGGGGGGTGAGGATGGCCCTAGCAAGATGTTCATCGTCATCAATGATATGTTGAAGACTCTGGAGAAGATGTCGTAGCTTCTCCGCTCCGGGGAAGTACTGGACAAAAAAGGGTACTCTGTCCACCGTGTCCCGTGTTCGTCTTCTGAGGAGGTCAGTGCGGTTTATCGCTGTGGCACGTCGGAACTGTCGATCGATGAGTCGAGCGCCATATCCTGTTCTGATGAGGGCATCCTTCAGCATCTGGAGGTGTCTGTCACAATCCTCCTCATCTGAGCAAATTCTGTGTATACGGAGGGCTTATCCATAGGGAATGGTTTCTTTAACGTGTCTAGGGTGGAAGCTGGAGAAGTGGAGCATTGTGAGGTTGTCTGTCGGTTTGCGGTACAGTGAGGTGCTGAGGTGACCGTCCTTGATGGAGATGCGTGTGTCCAAGAATGCAACTGATTCTGGAGAATAGTCCATGGTGAGTCTGATGGTGGGATGGAACTTGTTGATATCATCATACAGTTGGTTCAATGATTGTTCACCATGAGTCCAAAGGAAAAAGATGTCATCCATGTATCTAGTATATAACCTTGGTTGAAGATCTCGTGTGGTGAAGAAGTCTTGTTCGAACCTGTGCATAAAGATGTTGGCATACTGAGGTGCAAATGTGGTCCCCATGGCTGTTCCATGTGTCTGGATGAAAAGCTGATTGTTGAAGGTGAAGACATTGTGGTCCAAGATGAAGCGGATGAGTTGTCAAATTGCATCTGGAAACTGGCAGTTGTTGGCATTGAGTACTGAGGCAGTTGCAGCAATACCATCGTCGTGGGGGATGTTGGTGTAGAGCGCCGAGACATCCATTGTGACAAGGAGTGTCCCTGGTTCAACTGCTCCATGTGTGCTGAGTTTCTGTAGGAAGTCCGTAGTGTCAAGGCAAAAGCTGGGGGTTCTTTGTACAATTGGTTTCAGGATGCCCTCGATATAGCCGGAGAGGTTCTCACACAGGGTCCCATTGCCGGATACGATGGGACGGCCGGGTATGTTTGCCTTGTGTATCTTTGGGAGGCAGTAGAGATCTCCAATGCGAGGAGTACGTGGAATGAGAGCACGGAGGGTGCTCTGAAGGTCCGGATCAAACGTTTTGATCGGAGTGTTGAGTTGATGAGTGTGTTCTTTGGTCGGATCTGCTGGTAACTGTCTGTAATGTTTCATATTGTTTAGTTGTCAGTACACTTCTTCACAGTAGTCCGTCACATTGTTTAGTTGTCGGTACGCTGGTCGGGCCATAGAGTTGAAAGCTCGCAAATTTACTATCAAACAAATTGGTTGGATTTAAAATTGGTGTTGTAAAACTTTACCGAGTTTACCCCAGTCCAACTCCGGCATCTCTACATCATTAATGTTTCCTTACCATGGATCAATGCCATCATTGGTATAAATAAGGGGTAAACATAATAAGAAGTCTCACAACACCAGGTTTAAGTCCAGCCAGTTTATTTGATAGTAAATAGTTTTAATAAACTGGTTAGACTTAAACCTGGTGTTGGGAGACTTCTTACTATGTTTTCCCCAGTCCAACGCTGGCATCTCTACATCATAAATAAGGGGTGCCAGTCACTGCTATGAAAAACTCGCTGCCCGCTATCACCCATGTTCATCTGTCTCCTAAATGGCTCCAATTTTTTTTGTTGTCTGCATAATGCCTTTGCAGTTCATTCTGGGCAACCATTGTTCTGACCATAGAACACTTCCTGACTCCAATTTATTAACTTGAAGCGATGTTGTACTCTGACCTTCCTATTCCCATGCAACACAACCATCTCCTATTACTTCTGTAAGATTCTTTCCGTCTCTGTTTTCTAAGGTGTTGGGGTCCAAATTTTACCAGTCTTTCTTTATTACTCTGTTCTCCAACATTAAACCTGGCATACAGTACAGAGCAGAAAGCGGTCATTTGGTCCATCCAAACTGCACCAATTCCCCAAAAGAGTTCCCCTTTTCCACCCTATCCTTATAACCCCATGCATTTACCATGGCTAATCTACCTAACATCTTTAGATGCCAAGGGGAAATTTAGCATGGCCGATCCACCTCAACAATAGATCTTTGGAGTGTGGGGTGAAACCAGAGCACCTGGAGGAAACCCAAGCAGACACCGGGAGAATGTGCCAACTCCATATAGATGGTCATCCAAGGCCAGAATCGAACTCAGGTGCCTGGTGCTTTGAGATTGCGGCGCTAACCATTGTGCCTTTCCTGCCTTCATAGATTGAATATGATCCTTGTAATTTGGAGAACCGTGCAGACTGCTCCAAATGTGGCCTGGTTAGAGCAATATATTGTTTTAGCCTGACCCTCCTGCTGTTATAGCAGCATGTTTTGCATTCCTTTAACCTCATTAACTGCTGCGTCACGGTGACAGAGCAGGCCGAGGCTGCTAGATTATAACAGCAAGTGGAATTTCTCATGTCGGTCCTTGGATTAACATTTACAGGATTTAACTGATTTTACTTGGGATTTGCTTAACCATTTCATCACTAAGATATTGACAGTAAAGACTTGTTTATCTGCAGCTGCAGCTCATGATTAGGGTTTTGTAATTCCACGAGGTAGCTGCAATAATTGTAGGAAAGATCATGAGCTTTGTTAGGAATTTTAAAAATCCAGAGATGCATTGCAATTCTTGAATCTTTGCCATCGAGTACATTTTTCTGATGCTTTGAAGTACTTTTTCTCAGTATCGTGAAGAGAGTGGGATCCTTGGTCAAGTGTAGGAGTCAGTTATGTGATGGAAGCAATTGTGTCCCTGAACAAGGACTGAGTGGGATCCTCACAGAGATGTTATTGAGATCAGTATATGTGAAATCATTTTATTTTTAAACCCTCCACCACCACATCAACTTCTGCTGTGCTAATGCCTTTATTAAAACAGCTTTCTCCTTTTTCCCAGTAACTTCTGATGCTGACATATCAAGAATGGAAAGTTTGATCATCAGAAAACCTCTTTAAATCACAATTACTCAGAGGCCTAAATGATGGGCTCTCTTCCCTTCATAGGCGAATTCCACCGTTGATATTTTGGGATGAGAGATAACTGTACTGGCCAAGTTTAGTTGCAGATTGATATTGCTGACAGGATGTTTTCATACTAACCTTGCCAATGAAACTGAGCAGGGTCTGCCCCCTCCCCTTAGAGCTAGTCCTTCTCACTGCTGTCTATTTAAAAGTATTGAGAGTATGCTGGCATTGAGGTTCATGTATAATGTAGGCCTCCTTTTTTGACAGTGACCTAACAATAATGATGCAATGGCTGAGTAGTTAGCACTGCTGTGTCATTGCACCTTAGACCCAGTTTCAATTCTGATCTTGGATGACTATCCATGTGAAATTTGCATGTTCTCCCCATGTCTGCATGGGTTTCCTCCTGTGCTCCAGTTTCCTCCCACAGTCCAAAGTTTTTTTATTCATTGGTGGGACATGGGTATTGCTGGCTGGCCAGCATTTATATCCCATCCCTAATTGCTCGAGAGCAGTTGAGATTCAATCACATTACCATGGTTCTTAAGTCACAAGTAGACCAGACTGGTTAAGAATGACAGATTTCTTTCCCTAAAGGACATTAGTGAACCAGATGGTTTTTGTTCCGAAAATAGCAATGGCAGCACGATGGTTGTCTCACAGCTCCAGGGACCAGAGTTCGATTCCCAGCTTAGATCACTGTCCTTGCGGAGCTTGCACATTCTCCCCTCGTCTGCATTGGTTCCCTCCAGGTGCTCCAGTTTCCCCCACAATCCAAAGATGTGCAGGTTAGATTGATTAGCCATGCTAAATTGCCCCTTAGTGTCCCAGGATGTGTAGATTAGAGAGATTAGCTGGTAAATATGTAGGCTTATGGGGAAAGAGCTTGGATTGTTGTCAGTGCAGTCTAAATGGGCTGAATGGCCACTGTAGAGTTTTTATGATTCTATAATTGACAATGGTTTCATGATTATCAGTAGATTTTTAATTCTAGATTTTTTGTTATTGAATTCAAATTCAACCATCTGCTGTGGCAGGATTTGAACTCAGGTCCCCAAAACATTAATTGAGTTTCTGGATTAATAGTCCAGTGATAATACCACCTAGGCCATTGCTTCCATTTAGATATGCATTTTGGGTGAATTGGCTGTTCTAAATTGTCCCTTTGTATCCCAAGATGTGTAGGCTAGATGGATTAGCCAAATGTGGGTTTATAGGGATAGGACAGGGGAGTGGGCCTGGGTAATTTACTGTGTCAGTAAATTGGTGCAGTCTCAATGGGCAGAAAGGCCTCCTTCCACACTGGAGGGATTCCATGATTCTCTGACTGGAGGAGTGCATCATGGTTTAGAACAGTGTTTTAAAAAGAAAAATCAAAGTTATACCATCGACTAGCACAAATCAGATAAAACAACTCGCTTTGGACATGTGGCCTTGCAGCCTCTTCAGGAGAACAGGTTAAGAAACAAATTGTTCTGCTAGCAGAGGGAATTTGGGCCATTAAAATTGCCTATTGTCTTAGTCACTGTTGGGTGGGTATTATTAAAATCATCTTTTAAAATCACATGTACCATTCCTTACTCCACTCTATGAAGACAAACAGATATAAAAAAAAATGCAAATGTAACATTTCTTCAAACCCTTATAAAAAAGAAACTTGAACTGGATTTGCATCCTGAACTTCTGTCAAGCTGACCCAATCATTAAACTGCTTTGAGAAATGCAGTATCAGTGCTGTGAGAACAGTGCAAATGAGGATCTACACATTAGCAATCCCATTCAGCCTCATGTGTGCTCAGCTTCTTTCTTTGTATGGATGCTTTCGCTCTTTGAACCTTGCAAACATGTCACTTATCAGTGGATGCTGGAAAACAGAAATAAAAACAGAAGATGTTGGAAAAACTTTGCAGGTCTTAGAATCTATAGTGCAAAAGGAGGTTGTACCTATAACAATCACACCCAGGTCCTGTCCTAATCCAGAACTTCATATTTATCCTCTTACTCCCCCTGATATTAAGGGGCAATTTAGCATGGCCTACCAACCTAAACCGCACATCTTTGGACTGTGGGAGGAAACTGGAGCACCTGAAGGAAATCCATGTCGACATGGGGAGAATGTGCAAACTCCACCCAAACAATTACCTGAGTCCAGAATTGAACCAGGGTCCCTGGTGCTGTGAGGCAGCAGTGCTAACCACTGTGCCACTGTGCAAGGTCTGGCGGCATCTGTGGAGAAAGAAAACAGGATTAATGTTTAAGTCTGTACGACACTTCTTCAAAGATTTGAAACATTAACTCTGTTTCTCTCACTTACCAATCTCACTTGCAACATTAGTAATGTTCCTCTGATTTCGATCAACGCATATTCTCCAAATTGAGTTAGAAAGCAGAAATTAACTTATAATCATCATAATAAAATTGAGTTCTCAAATGTCACATGTTTAATAATGCTGTTTGTAAAATCAATGAGAAAGGGGAAAATGTTTTATGCGTACAAAGGGCTTCCCAAAGCCTTTCTTAAATTCGCGGCATAGACAGGGCTGGTAATTTTCCGGCTGCACTAGTCCCAAGACCGGAAAATCCTGCCCAAAGTTAATGGGCCTTTGCATAGTCTGCCCCCCCCCCACTCCCACCCCCCCTGATTTCCATGGTGGGTGGAATGGGAAGAAAACCCACCCCCTCACAGCACCTGATCCCTGGTTGTTTCACTAGCTGAAATGAAGTCTTTATGATTCCATTGTGAATTCATACCTCCCATTCTTCCTGTTGGTCCTTGCTACCCCCTCAAAAATTCAATCCGTATATCTCAAATCTTGTTGTTAAGCAGAAATTCCACTGATGATGAGAATACGTGATAATTTTCTAGGACAGAAATAGGTCATTCAGTCCCTCAAGCCTGTTTGGCCACCCAACCAGATCATTGGTTGATATTGATCTTCACACTGTTTACCTGGCTTGGTTCCCTATCTCGTTATACAATTACCTTGTAAAACACTAACAAGCTCAGTTCTGAACGTTTTAGTTGACTTGGTCTCAAAAGCTTTATGGGGGAAAGAGGTCCACATTCGCAGCATTTTGTATTTGTTACAGTGCTGAAATACAAGACACTTTTTCATTAATAAACTACGCTAGACCACATCGCTGATGTTGAGAACATAGAAATGAGAAACAGGAGTAGGCCATTTGGCCCTTTGAGTCTGCTCCATCATTTGTTTTGACCATGGCTGATCATCAAATTCAATATCCTGATCCCCCCTTCCTCTCTTATCCCTTGATCCCTTAAGCCCCAACAGCTATATCTAACTTCTTCCTCAGACTAGACAATGTTTTCACCTCAACTACATTTGGCAATAGTGAATTTACCACCCCAGGTGAAGAAATTTCTCTTTACCTCTGTTCTAAAAGGTTTACCCCTTATCTTCAAATTATGATCCCTAATTCTCGATTCTCCTGCCATTGGGAACATTCTTGCTGAATCTACCCTGTCTAACTGCAATTCTGTGAATCTTCACTTTAAGCTGAAGCTTCTGCTTCCCATTCTGTTGATCTTAGTTTATTTTTTGATGTCCTTCATTTTTTCAATTGGGATCTTCAACTATCTAAGTCTAGGTAGATTGCTAGTCATTATCATTACTGTCCTTCTGAGTCACACACGAGAACCAACTATTTCTAACAGATCTGATTATTAGATAAACTGAAACATTAACACCACATTCGTATACTAAGGAAAATGTAAAGTAATTCCTACGACTATAAAAATGTCATCTCCCTCCTACATGCTAGAATCTGCTGTTTCTCCAGAACGAATAATCATTCTTGCCCTTTGACTCTCCCTCCCATGCACCAATGTATTGAAAATCTGTTCACATGTAGGTATTGAACTGAAATTTGCTATGAAGCCTGTTTGTTCCAGGCAATATTTCATTGTTTTTTCCCCTTGGTTCAATCCTGTTTCCCAACCATTCCTCAGCTGGACTTGAGACTCTGAAATACTAATTAGCTCTAACAGATTGAGCTCCTGAACAAGGCTTGACCCTCCTTCCTCCAAACATTCTTAAGCCTTCAGATCAAGGAATCTCCATATCAGCAATCATTACCACCAGTTATTATCTTGAGTAGTCTGCATTGAATATAAATGCACCATCCTCCTGCAGTTTTTTCACATCTGATAGACTTTTCATTTAACTGTTTCTTGTGTATTCAAGTTAATTGCAGATTCCCTGTCAACTGTGTCTCTTCTGTGAGTTTGCTATGATTTAACTGTGACTCCCTTTACATTTTGCAAAGTTGTGACCAATATTTTCTATTAATCCTGATTCAGTAGACTTAAGACCTCATCTCCTCAGATGTGTAACGTATTCGTCCAAACTTCCTCATGCTCCTTTGAATCGCAGTGTTGCCTCTTGTTTGCGATGTTTGTCTCGGCATGGTGGCACAGTGGTTCACGCTCCCGTCTCACAGCACCAGGGAGTCAGGCTCGATTCCTGGCTGGGATCACTGTCCATGTGGAATTTGCACATTCTCCCTGTGTCTGCGGGAGTTTCCTCCAGATGCCCTGTTTCCTCCCACAGTCTGAAAGACATACTGGTTAGGTGCATTGGCCAAGCTAATTTCTCCCTCAGTGTACCCGAACAGGTGCCGGAGGGGGCAATGAGGGGATTTTCATAGTAACTTCAATGCATTGTTAATGAAAGCCTACTTATGACACTAATAAATAAACCTTAACTAAAATGGCAAAAAGATGCTTTAAGTTGAATCATACCATTTCTGCTGAAGACTTTACCAAAAACAGGGATTTCTTTCTTGTTTGTGCTCCTTGTGAGTGAATATTGGAAAGGTCAAAATCCACAATTTTGCCACATATTAATTCTACTGAATAAAAATTTACGAACAGGGAATTTCCATTCCATGCTTCTACCAGCTAAAATCATTGTGAACTTGGAAAGTTAACCCCACAAACTGCAGATTGGAGCAAAGTTTGATTTGTTCAGCTTGTGCATCAATGGTATACAGGAGATTTTCCAAAAAAAGGTCATAAATAATGTTCTGAGTGAACTTCACCCTTTATTAACAGCGATCAGATGAGAAGCATTGCTGACAAGTTAGCTTTGTGTAACTGTTGGCCATTGGGCAATACAACACATGTAACTTCATTAATTTAGTCCACGACTACAGTAAACAGTATGTCTTCATTCTATAAGGATGTTTCGTCAAACGTTACGAAAAGTAAGTGTTTTAAAAAATGGTTTTGATTTAACTATTTTACACAGCGGGTAATAAACATGGAAAATCTACTTTTAAAATTCAACTACAGAACTTGGGTGTCACTAGCTAGACCAGCATTTATTGCCCATTCCTAATTACCCCTGCGAAGGTGATGCTGAACTGCCTTCCTGAATTGTTGCAATCCCTGTTGTGTAGATACACTCACTGTGCTGTTAGTAAGGGAGCTCCATGATGTTGACCCAGCGACAATAAAGGAACAACGATATATTTCCAAGTCAGGATGGTGAGACACATGAGGGGAATTTGTAGTTGTTAGTACTCCCATGTGTCTGATGCTCTTGTCCTTCTAGATGGTAGCAGTCGTGGATTTGGAAGGTGCTGCTTAAGGAACATTGCTGAATTCCTGCTGTGTACTTTGGAGATGCTACACACTGCTGTGTGTCCGTGGTAGAGGAAGTGAATGTTTGTGGATGGGGTGCCAATCAGGTGGGCTGAACTTTCCTGGATGGTGTCAAGACTCTTGAGTGTTAGAGCTTCACTCATCTGGGTAAGTGGAGAGTATTCCATCATACTCCTGAATGGTACATTGTTGATTGTGGACAGTCTCTGGGGAGTCAAGAGGCAAGTTACCTCCTTTTAGTAAAGCAAACAAACAAAAATCCACAAACATAGCAAACTGAAAACGTAAGATAAGGTACGGTAAAGTAAGATAAGGTAAAATAAAGATAAATTCACCATAATCCCAGATGACAATAGGTTATTCTTCTCTTTGAGATGGAGAGAAGACTGGTAGTGATTTAACCTGAGGATCGCCACACCTCAGGCTTGGGCAAGGATAAGAAGGTGGGGCCTTCATGTATCTACGAACTGAAACAATTGAAAAATTATAAAACACTTTTCCCTAATGTCATGCAGCTGGCAGCTATGTAAAGACAGTCCCTCAGTCACCCCTATGTCTCCATTGGTGATTCACTTTTCTCTGCTACATGGAGAGAAACTTTAATTGTCCTTTGACAATTGTGTCATCCTCTACTCATGTTTTCCAGATCCTATCGTCACCGGCACAGCACAACTCCCCGTCCTTCAAATCTCCAGGAGTCCTGACTGTCCTCATCCCCATTATCTTGGTCAAAAAAGCACCTCTCAACAACATCCTGATTGGTCAGTACCACAAAAATAGTTCTCCCTCTCTGAAATAGCAGTAGATCCTTTGTATCTGTATCTTAAAACCTCAGCAACACTTTTGCATTTGCAACACAGTTAAGACTGTCAGTCTTAACCTCAATGGGTTTTTACTTCTGTTTCTGCAATCAGGTCACATGGTGATGTCTCCAAGCTGAGGTGTTTTCTGGGATTTCCTGTTTTATTTTGTGTCAAAGCCAAATTTTAAAATGTAAACATCCTCTGATATTCAGCATTAAGACACTAGACAGAGGGACTGATCAGATGGGCTAAAACTTTTGTTATTACAGTCAGTAGGTTACTATATTCTAATGTCCAGACAATTCCACCCCAATTTCTAGTGAGGATGTGTCAACAGCACAAAATAATGGAGGTCAAAACTAGAGCCAAAACTTATTTACATTGCCTTGTTTCAATAGAATTTGCCTAAAATTGGTCAAACTAGTTCAAAAGATGACATTTTTAAGTTTAATTTAGTCCAGTGCAAATTTAGTTACCTCAGCCTGGTAATCACAAAAGTCCTCAAATACCCAGATCATATTACTCAACGATGGGTTTCCCTGAACTGCAGCTGTCTTTGAGGATGTTCTACAAACTAAGCTTAAATTTGAAATGCAAAGCGACCAAAAGATACATTTTGAAGTTTTTAATTTATTTTCATTTGTAAAGAAGTTGATTACTATATACCAATATAGCCAGCAAATTGTCCTGTATTTCTTTTCAATTAATTTTTAGTTATTTTAACTGGGATTATTCACAGGTGGCCGCGTGGACATTTTGATTAAAAATCCTAATAGTTTTGGGATAAAGCTATTTTACGCTGTTTTCGCAGAACTGATTTGATTTATTATTGTTACATGTATTGGGATACAGTTGTATGGTTGGGATACAGACAAGGCATACCACCATAGAATACATGGGGAGAAGAAAAGGAGAGAGTACAGAACATAGTGTTACAGTCATAGCTAGGGTGTACACTCCAAAGATGTGTGGGTTAGGTTGATTGGCTGTGCTAAATTGCCCCTTAGTGTCAGTGAAATTAGTGGATTAAATACATGGTGTTAAGTGGATAGGGCCTGGGTGGGATTGTTGTTGGTGCAGGCTCGATGGGCCGAATTTCCTTCTTTTGCACTGTGGGGATTCTATGACTCCAAGTGGTCACTTGAAGGTCTTTGCCTGCCTATCCTTAATTTCTAGGCTGATGTGTGGATGATAGGTTCAGATGGGCAAAACCTGAAATCGAACAAACTGGGATCTTGAGCAGGAAGGAGGAGCACCTCTATCCGAAACTCCCTTCTGATTGGAGGTGCTTTTCCTTAGGGTCTAGAGATGCAGGATTACCCCCCTCCTCCGCCCCCTCACCAATCTCTCCCCTAATCGTGACCTGCCCCAGGCCTTTCCTACCCCCATTGACCCCCACCGGCATCTTGATCTCTGATGCTTACCTTTACTTGAGTTCCCAGTATTTAGTTGCAGGCAGCCGCTTGCAATATCTCACTCCAGTTACTTCAGCCCAATTCCTGGGATGATTGGACAATTGTTGGTCAATCACGTGATGGGGAAGTTCTGCCTTCTGCCAATTGACACCCATTGGGGTATGAAATGGCATCAGGGCTGCTGAAGGAGGTGAAGATATGCTTCCCCCAACTCTTCGAACGGTGGGGGCTGAATCTCCACTATCCTGGAAATTCAGGATTTAATATATATCAAAGAATATTTTTGAATGCGACTTGAAATAAACATGCCGTGTGACATGTGCCGGTCCACAGCAGATTGTAAGTTCAGTTAAATGAAAAGAAATTTGAGCAAAATCTGAGGGACAGATGTTCAGCATTGGTGAAAATGGTGGCACTGGTGGAAATTCCCACAGGCATGTGAGAATGAGAATCTCTCTGGCAAGATCACGTTCCCGGATTTTCACAGCCCCTTGCCTTGACACCATAAGATTCCTGCCCATTGAAGGGCTTCCCAGCCAAATGCTGCCCCCAAGGTAGGGAATTCTCCCCTAGTCAACATGACATCACATTGGTGAGATTTATGCAAAAACGTGAAGCTGTTGAGGGGAACCTGCTAGAGGCACAAAAGTAGATTCCTGGGGCAGAAGGGAGAAAGCAATTTTACTGGGCATTACCTTGACACCCCGGCACTGCCAACCTGGCAATACCAACCCTGTGACCTGATGCTGTTGTGTGCGTCAGACACCCCAATGTCCATATGGTGGAAGGGTTGCCCCAATGTCCATGTGGTGGGAGGGTTGCCCCAATGTCTATGTGGTAGAGTGTCCATCCCAATGTCCATGTGGTGGGAGGGATGTCCCAGTGCCTATGTGATGGGAGGATTGCCCCAGAGTCCATGTGGTGGGATGTCCGCCCCAGTATCCATGTAGTGGGAGGATTGCCCCAATGTCCATATAATGGGAGGGTTGCCTCAGTGTCTATGTGGTGTGATGATTAACCCAATGTCTATGTGGTTGGAGGATTGTCCTAGTGTCTATATGGTGGGAGGATTATCCCAATGTTCATATGTTGGAATGCTTGCCCCAATGTCTATGTGATGGGAGGGCTGCCCATGTCCATGTCCATGTTTATTTTTAATGGCGAATAGGGCGCCCATTAAGGATGGTGCCCAAATTTCTGCGGATTTGCTGGGTCTACCAGGCCTCACCCTGCCAGAGTGGAAATCATGGTACCCAGATTCTTTGTGCACTGAACTCCAGAGAATCAGAAGAGGAAATTCAGCTCTGCTGCTGGTGAGCTACACAGCAGATTTCCTATTGACAGATGATGGTAAGATGCCCAATTTGCACCTAGATTCAGGGCAAAGCAGAAACACTTGGATTATGACACAGTTCAGGACCTTTGAACACGCCTCCACAGTAGTCATTCAAAATGAATCTCTCAGTGACCTTATGTCTAAGGGAAGAACAATTTAATTGTAACGAAAACAAAAAGTGCTGGAAAATCTCAGCAGGTCTGATAGCATCTGCAGACAAAGTGGATAAGGAGCAGCTGTTCCTGAAGGGTTAGTCATGAGGGGACATAGGTGCAAGGTGAGGGGCAGGAAGTTTCGGGGGATGTGAGGAAAATGTTTTTCACCCAGAGGGTGGTGATGGAAAGGGCTGCCTGGGAGGATGATGGAGGTGGGTTGCCTCACAACATTTAAAAAGTATGTGGGTGAGCACTTGGAATGTCATAACATTCTGGGCTACAGATCAAGTGCTGACAGATGGGATTAGGTGGGAGTTCAGGTGTTTCTAATGTGTCAGTGCAGACTCGATGGGCTGAAGGGCCTAATCTGCGGTGTGTGATCCTAAGATTATATGCACATATACCATAGCAACCTCATCGACATGGATGCTGTCATCTCATGTGAGAACACTATTCCACCAGGTATTCGGTACATACTCTTGCAACTCGGCCAATGTTGTCTACCTGATACGCTGCAGGAAAAGATGTGCCGAAGCATGGTTCATTGGGGAAACTGTGCAGACACTACGACAATGGATGAATGAACACCATTCAAAATCACCAGGCAAAACTGTTCTCTTCCTGCTGGCAAATACTTCAGCAATCATGAGCATTCGGTCTCTGATCTTTGGGTATGTGTTCTCCAAGGTGGCCTTCATGACACACGACAGCACAGAGTCACAGAGCAAGAACTGATAGCCAAGTTCCACATACATGAGGATGACCTCAACCGGGATCTTGGGTTCATGTCACACTATCTGATTTGCTTGGGCTTGCAACATCTTACTTACTGTCCTATCTGGAGATAATACACATCTCTTTAACTTATGCTTAATGCTATCTCCACTCACATTGTCTGCACCTTTAAGACTTGATTAGCTGTAAAGACTCACATTCTAATCACTATTCTGTAAATTGAGTGTGTGCCTTTATATACCTTGTTTGTGATCAGAACTCCCCATTCATCTGATGAAGGGACAGAGCTCTGAAAGCATTTGCGTTTACTACAAATAAATCTTTTGGACTTTAACCTGGTATTGTGAGGCTTCTTACTGTGCTTACCCCAGTCCAACACCAGCATCTCCACATCATGATTCTATGATTATATGAACAGAGCCAATGGTTCAAGTCAGGACAATCTTTTGTAAAAATGTTGCCTCTGTTCTTTCCCCACAGATACTGTCAGAGCTGTTGAGATTTTCAAGCATTTTCAGTTTTTGTTTCAAATTCCATCACCCAGGCAGGATTTTACTTTCATTTTAACATTCCTTCAAAGAGCAGAAAACAGGTTCAATTAGAAGAAACTTGAAATGATAATTAGTTCAGTCAGTAGACATAGCTAGTTTTGTTCACAGGTCCTGGCTTCTAACACAACTGGGCGTAAAGTTTTTTTTTATAAGTAGGCTTACATTAACACTGCAATAAAGTTACTGTGAAAGTCCCTGATTCACCACACCCCTGGGTCTGTTGGGGTACACTGAGGGAGAATTCAGCATGGCTAATGCACCTATCCAGCACGTCTTGCGGACTGTGGGAGTAGACCAGAGCACCTGGAGGAAACCCACATAAACACGGGGGGGGGGGGGGGGGGAGAATCGAACCAGGGTCCCTGGCATTGTGAGGCAGCAATGCTAATCACCATGCCACCTCTCAATTTGTGCTGGATGAAATGAGCCCCTCAAATTTCGCAATCTTTTGTGCCGTGTGGAATCATAAGGCTTTGGTACGTTTTAAACAAACAAGCCCAGACTTTATGACAACTAAGGAGTTAATAATATCTATCTGCAATAATCAATTTGCCTCAAAGTACAGCAAATTGACCGTAAAACAATAGGGACATTGTAAAGACATGAACGATGTAAGTTTGTTTCTTCTGAGCAATGTCATTAATGAAATCACTTACTGTAAACCACGAGGGAATAAAAACATGGTGCGCAGTAATACACGGGAAGAAAAGAGTTGTCACCAGAATCATTCTTCCTGATAATTGTACCTTGTTGTTCGAAAACAGACCCAGATGAGGAACAGGTGGTGAACGTTAGAAAAATATTAAGGAAGAATTTAAGATACTGCCTTGGACAGTTTCTTATTTATTTGACCTCTGAAGCAGAAAATGTTCCTGTATCTAGCTATGATCATGAACTGCATTCCTGTTCTGAAAATAAACCTTGTTATGACCAAAATTGGTACACTTTCTGTTCAGCTTTTGCAAATAGCAAATCCAAAATTTTCCTTGGGATTTCTCAAAGGAAACAGAGTAACTGAATTGAACAGTCGAAAAATGTGCCCAAATCAGTGATGAACCGCAAGGTTCTACTCTCTGTATTTAAAAAATTAGTCATTCAAATAATTCAGTTGAATATACATTTTCCTCATCTGAATCATACAATAGAACCATAAAATCCCTACAGTGCAGAAAGAGACCATCTGGCCCATCGAGTCTGCATCGACACAATTCCACCAGGCCTTATCCCTGTAACCCCACTTATTTACCCTGCTAATCCTCCTAATACGAAGGGGCAATTTGGCATTATCTACCAACCTAATCTGCACCTCTTTGAACTGTGGGAGGCAACTGGTGCACTCAGAGGAAGCACACCACAGAGAATGTGGCTTAAAGTGACTGCCCTCACAGAGCTAAAAAAAGTTTATTTAATTATCATACGTAAGGCTTACGTAAACACTGCAATGAAGTTACTTGTGAAAATCTCCTAGTCACCACACTCCAGTGCTCCTTCGGTCAATGCACCTAACCAAGGTCGGATTTGAACCTGGGTCCTCAGCAGTGCTAACCACTGTGCCACCCATCAAACATTTAAATGATCATTTGAAACATCATAGCCTACAAAACGATGGACCAAGTGTTGGAAAATGGGTTTTAGAATAGATGGATGCTTGTTGGCTAGTCCAGACATGATTGGCCAAAGGGCCTCTTTTTGTGTCGTACAATTGTAAAGATTCAGGATGTTCTATGATTTTATATTTTATATTTTATATGATTTTATATTTTCTATGATTCTCTGTCCCTGAGAACACAAACTAAAGCATGTGGTTCAGATGACTGCCCACAGTTCAGACACAATTTGCTTTGCTTACCACTTGCCAGTTCTTGATGAAGAAACCGTGTGGCAGGAAGTTGCATGAATTACCCCATTTCCCAAAAAAGAACGAGAGAGGAAAAAAGCAGATGCTGGAAATTCCTCTGGTCTTGTACCTGCAGAAAAAAAAACAGCAAAAAGAGACACTCAAAGTCAAAATTTAACTTATGTATTGATTTCTTTCAGGAAACATTAACAGGCAGCATGGTGACACAGTGGTTAGTGTTGCTGTCTCATACTGGCAGGGACCTGGGTCTGATTCTCGACTGTCTGTGTGGAGTCTGCATGTTCTCCCCGTGTCTGCATGGGTTTCCTCCGGGTGCTCTGGTATCCTCTCATAATCCAAACATGTGTGGGTTAGGTAGATTGGCCATGCTAAATTGCCCCTTAGTTTCAGGTGGACTAGCTAGGGGAAAGGGCTTGGATGGAATTGTGGTCAGTGCAGATTTGATGGGCCAAGTGGCCTCCTTCTGCATTGTAGGATTCTATGAATGTAGGTTGACATTTTCACATAGGTGTGTCTTTGGGGTTTATGTTTATGTAACCATAAAAAATTGTGGTTGCCTCACTGACCTGAAACTTATTTAAATAAAATTTCTTTTCTGACCTCATGTCTCTTACTGTGGCACAGCACAAACCTCATTCTGTCTCAGAGAAGTGGTCAAGTGAGGGATGAAATTCAGCATTGGTACTCAGATTAATCATGACCCACAATAAGATAATGTTGCTGTTTTGAACCCAATGATACACAAAGGAGGAGGTGGTGGCAGAGTGAATAGAGGTGATAGAGGATCCTACTTTCTTTCCGTCACATGGATGGCCAGGAATCTCTCACGTTCTAACCGCCTCTCATTGGCGTGTGGTGGAAGGATCTTGCAAGTTGACACTCAACTTGTTTGGTCACGTTAAGAACCCACTTTTCCAATCCTGGGGTGGTACCCAAATCTGGAACATCAGTCTCAGAGACACAACTCACTGCACCAAAAGCCACAGGCAAAGGCGTGCTCAACACAACAAGTTCCCCTGATGATATCATCGTCCTGGCAACCCAGTAATTCAATCTCTCCATTGTGGTGGCTCTGTGGTTAGCACTGCTGCCTCATAGCACCGGGGACCCGGGTTCAATTGCTGGCTTGGCTCATTGTCTGTGTTGGAGCCAGCATGTTTTCTGCTTGGGTTTCCTCCGGGTGCTCCAATTTCCTCCCACAGTCTGCAAGTTGTACTGGTTAGGAACATTGGCCACACTAAATTCTCCCTCAGTGTACCTGAACAGGTGCCAGAGTGCGGCGACTAGAGGATTTTCACAGTAATTTCATTGCAGTGTTAATGTAAGCCTACCCATGATACTAATAAATAAACTAGTCTGATTTTAAGCTTTTTATCTACCGGGATTGATGTATTCTGCTTTAGATTTTCCAGCACTTATTTATGAGGTAAACCCATTACAGCATCTTGCATTGAAATGGCAATTTTTTTCTACTGTTTAGAGAAAGGAAATATTTGCATTTATATAGCGCCTTTCACAAAAAAAGACACTTGAAAGATTTATACAGCCGATGAAAACACTGAACTATTGAAGTGCTGTCATTATTGGAAAAACACTGCAGTCAATTTGCAAACAGAAAGCTCCAACAAACATGAACGTGATAGTGACCCAGACAATCTGTTTTTGAGATAATAATTGAGTATAAATATTAGCAACAGGGATACCTTCCCCACTCTTCTATAAAATAGCCCCAAGGAATATCTTACATCCACTCAAGAGGGTTTACAGGCTTTCAGTTTAGCATCTCATCTCAATATATAGCACCTCGAATAGACCACTAGTTTGTTGGAGTGTTGGCTTTGTTTTTTATGCTTAAGTCTTGGGTCAGGTTTTTCCAGCCCCCCCCACTCTCTGCCCCCTCCCCACGCTCCACGGTCTGTTTTCCCAAGGCAGAGGCACCTTGTCACTGACAAGATCACTGCTGAAGTCAGTGGCCACTTGCTTTGCTCGCTGCTGTGCCGCCGGGGAAGGTATCATGTGGGCAAGAGGGTTTGGGGTGTAGGTGGGTGGAGAGGTGTGGTGCCTTCAGGCGAACCAGATGATCCCACCAGTGGGAAGGGCCAGAAAATTCCACCCTCGGAGCAGAATTGCAACTCACAACCTTCTGACTCGGGGGTTACAGCATTATCTGTATGTGGTAGAGCTAATATCTAGCAGTGCAGGTTCTCCCCTCAGTTCTGTGCCAGCCTGGATTTGATGCACAAATTTCTGGAATGTGAGTTGCAGTTGGTGAGAACGCTACCAATTTAACCTTGGGTAACAATATAGTGAAATTACAATGTAGACATGTGAACAACATCGTAGCTCTCAAAGTCAACAGAAGAATCTTTATTCTAACTGGCAAAGAATATACCAGCGGGTCCGGGATGTGAGAGCAAGTGCCCATCAGCCAATAAACATTGTAGCCTATTGTAACAACTCAGGAATCAGCTGTAAAGGAACAATATACAAAGTAAATCTGAAGCAAAACAACAAGCTTGTGGTAAACACAAACAAGTCCCAACTGGGAGGTTACAATAATGGACCCATTCATGGGTCTGCTTTAAAAAGGACTCAGTATATAAGTTCCACCTGGTAAGGTAATTGCCAGTCACCCACGAAGGGTGGCAAGATGGCACAGTGCTTAGCACTGCTGCCTCACAGTGCCAGGGACCCAGGTTCAATTCTGACCTTGGGTGCCTGTCTCTGTGGAGTTTGCATGTTTTTCCCGTGTCTGCAAGGGTTTCCTCCAGATGCTCCGGTTTCCTCCCACAGTCCAAAGATGTGCAGGTTAGGTTGATCGTCCACACTAAATTGCCCTGTACTGTCAGGGGAATTAGGAGTGGGTTATGGGGGATGGAGACTGGATGGGATTGTTGTTGGTGGAGGCTCGATGGGTTGAATGACTTCCTTCTGCACTGTAGGGATTCCATTCCATTTCCAACTCAGATTCTATGAGTCTACTGGGAGGTCAAACAGGAGTTTCCATATGTAAGTTCTGGGTATTATTACACCCGTCTCGGGGGATGAATTTTCCCATTCCACATTGAAATTATAGCAGGTGAGGGGCTGACCATGGAAAGGTCTATTGACTTGGGTAGAATTTTCCGGTTTTGGGATGAGTGCAGCCAGAAAATCCCATTCAGCCTGTCAGAGAGAGGGAGAAGCTCTCCAATATGGAAGCAGAATTCAAGTCTTGGATGGAACACAGTTTTAAAATGTAAGCAAAAGAAGAGGGATGATGAAGCCAATAACAACATGCAAGGCCGATTGAATCCAGGCCCAACATTGCTGCTAAACTGTGTGGCTCTGTCCTCACAGCAGTCTGGGAGGTAACACACAGGCCACAGGCCACAGTCCAGTATAAATGCACGGTAGCACAGTGGTTAACACTGCTGCTTCACAGCTCCCCGGAACCTGGGTTCGATTCCTGGCTTGGGTCACTGTCTATGTGGAATTTGCGAAGTAAAAAGTCTCATAACCAAGTTAAAGTCCAACAGGTTTATTTGTTGCAAACGCCACTAGCTTTCAGAACTAACTGCTCCTTTGTCAGGTGGGTACTCAAAAGCTAGTGGCATTTGCTACAAACAAACCTATTGGACTTTAACCTAGTGTTGTAGCAGTTCTTACTGTGTTTACCCCAGTCCAACGCTGGCATCTCCACATTATGTGGAGTTTACACATTCTTCCTGTGTCTGTGTCTCTCACAGTCTGGTGATGTGCGGATTAGGTTTATAGCCATGCCAAATTACCTCTTAGTGTCCTGGGATGTGTAGATTAATGGGTAAATATGTGGGAATAGAGCCTGGGTGGGATTGTGGTTGGTGCAGACTTGGTGGGCCAAATGGCCTTTTTTTGCACTGTGGGTTTCTCTGATTTCTATGAAAAATCATGCAAAAGATACTGGCTGTATACAACAACCAAATTTTAAAGACAAGATTACTCAGGAGCTGTGATAGTGATTGATGCTCTCAAATTACTCTTTACCAACTTGGCTTTGCTGTGGGTTTCTGTTCTATTAAAAAAAATCAGCTAAAACATCTGCTCCTGTTGTTGCTTCAAAGCAAATAACATTCTAAATCCTTTATCCCATTCTGAGTTACAGGGAAATTCAGCAGACTGTGTATAATCCATTCAACAATTAGATAGTGAAAGACGTTATTTTGTAGGAAGTTAATAATTATTTGTCTGACTGTCAGCACTCTGGGAATTCACTGACTGAGCCAATGAGCTGAAAAAAATAATTAATTAGCTTGCGCTATCAAGAGTTCTTTATCACAGATTTGCAGTAAATATTCGCAAAACATCCAATTATTTGTCATAATATAATAAGATGCATGTGTTAAATAAGAAAATTATATTCATATGTCTTATCGCAAATGGGTACTTACAAAGTGACAATGAGCATACACCATTTACTTAAATAAACAGTTTAGATGGGAGTGACATATACATCACGCAGACACACAGCGCAATGAACTGACAATGCAGCACACCCCTCAATACTATGTTGTACTGTCAACGTAGACTAGGGATGGGCACCAAGAATGCTGGCCCGTGTCCAAAGGGAGGACGAATGAAATGTGCTCATGAGTCTAGAACCTTTGGGGACGAGAGCTCCACCACTGAACCAAACTGATAAATACACTGAAAATGCACAATTGGCATTAGCAGAGTGGGATTGCCCCCACCCTGCGGCATTTTCTTCTGCATTTTTCCCCAAACCTATTTGCAATATTTGCATATATCACCACCTACTGGTGACTTGTGGTAATTGTAACAGCAGTGCACTGGAAATTATTTCATCCTCGTTAACAGATACTAGCCCATTTGATATACAAAGTATACAAAGATATACAGGTAATTCGGTCCATACTTGACCAACATTGAGCATGCATTCGGCAGGTGGTGCGGGTACAGCTCTTGGATGTTGATTCATGGGTTGCCTGGTGCCTCATGTCGTAAATGAGTGCTTTATGTGGACCATCTGAAGGGCACCATGACAGCTCAGAGACTATCGATGTGGCTGTGCAGACACTTGGAATTGGGCCGGTGTCTGCGGGAGTTTGCTCGTTCTCCCCGTGGTTGCGTGGGTTTTCTCCGGGCACTCCGGTTTCCTCCCACAACCCAAAAATTCGCTCTTAGGCTGATTGGGAAACAAATTGTCCATATAGTGAGAATTTTCCATATTAGGAATAATATATATATTATTATATAGGAATAATATAATAGGATAATGGATTTGCTACTATATAGTTATGACGGCGGCGCGGGCTCGTTGGGCCGAAGGGCCTGTTTCCCGTGCTGTGTTACTCTTTTGCTCTTTTGCTCTTTTGCTCTTTTGCTCTAATAAACTATACTTTCACAATTGGTTTCCAAGTATACAGGATTCAATGGCTAATACAAGGCACACTTGCAAAAATCAATGTCCCTTTCTTCATTAACCTTGAGCAGCAACTTAACTGAGATCAGCAACTCAATGCCAATTGCAACTTGTTGCCAGACCAAATTCCTGTGCTAGCTTTGTGAGCTTGCAGCTAACAACTTTCCTCTGCTCTGGTTTTACCAAATTTAAACAGATGTTGCTAGTAGGCATATTTACAAAAAATGGGTTAAATGCCATCTCATAACCAAGAAAATAAGGAACAGCAGAAGCAGCACAAGAGAATTTCACACGTTTTCAAAGTGAATTACCACACAAAATAACTATATACCAACATAATTAGATAAGCACTATTATTCAAAGAATACAGTTCAAGGAACATCATGCAATATTAAACCATAGAGGGAGGCCTTTTTGCCCATGATGACTGTGCTATCTCTTTGAATGAGATGTTCAAATAATCCCAGTCCTCATCACTGGGATTGTAATATTATTGCATTCAAATATTTATTCAATTCTTTTATAATTGAATCCACTATTTACTCGGGCGTTGCATTCCGGATCAGGACAACTTGCACAAACTATATGTTCTGATGTTTCCCCTAGTTCTTTTGCCAGCAAATTAGTGCGGTGGGAGGAGTCGGGATTTGGGGAGTAGAGTTTGGCATTGTCAGGGGTGGGAGTGCTGGAGATCAGGGTGAGCCTGTGGGCGAGAGATGCTCGGGGCTGGCCCAGGAATGGTCGGGGGCAGCGTTCAAGACAGGGCGGGTGGGAGGAGAATTTGGAGGGTTGGCAATGCAGGCACCGCAGGGCTGGCCAGCAATCAGGAAGCTGGTAATGTGGGGATACTGTCCATGTGCCAATCTTGATACTGAACATTAGCACATGTGCAATGGCCCCCTCAGCGCTATGCTGCCAGCCCCTCCAGCTGGAATAGGCCCCGTGCACTGATTTATAATGATATACATACTGATGACCGCTGCAGTGTACAGAAAGTTGAAGATTCTTCTCTGAACTCCCACTGAAAAAAAACCCAACATGAATTACTTTAGTTTTCATGCAAATTTGACACTTTGAACTTTTTTGGAAAAATTCCGGCCCCTGTCTTTTCCTGTTAGCATCAATCAGACCAGATCTTAACCTTCTAAATTCTAGAGAAACAGGCTAATTTATATAATCTCTCTTCATAGTTTAACCCCATAAGTTCAGGTATCATTCGTGTAAACCTATGCTGCACTCTCTCCAAGGCCAATATATCTTTCCTAAAATGTGGGGCCCAAATCTACTCACAGTGATTCCAAGTGGAGTCTAATCAGGGTTTTGTATAGCTGCAACATATGTTTTGCATCCCTACATTCCAGTCCTGTCGATGTAAAGCCAGCATTCCATTAGCCTTCTGGATTATTTTCTACACCTGTTTGTGGCATTTTAAAGAGTTACACACCTGAATCTTCAACTCTTTGATCATTCACTGTATTTAACTTCATATCATCTAGAAAGCACTCTGATCTATCCTCTTTAGTCCAAAGTGAAAAACTTCATACTTGCTTAGATTCAAATCCATCTGCCACAGTCTTGTCCTTTCACTTGGTCTGATCTTTATATCCCTTCATTATCTTTAAAGGTTTCCCCACCACTGCCTGATTGGACTGCTGTTGCCAAGATTTTCCCCTCTCCTCTCTTTGAACGCTTACAATTCTCTAGTCTTCTGGCAATAATCCAACATCTAAAAGCGATTGGAAAACTGTGACCAAGTTCTTTACAATTTCCCCTTATTGTCCTCAACAACCCAGGATGCAACCCATTTGGAATAAAAGCAAAATGCTGGGGATCCAAAATATAAACAGGCACTGCTGTGGAGAGAGAAACAGAGTTTTGAGTCCAGAAAACTAAAAAGAGGGTGAAATGTGATAGACTTGTTGCTGTTTAAGAGGGAGTGGAATAGATGGAGTATTAGAGAAGGCTAGTGGTAGGTGGGAACTCAGTAAAGATGTCATGGACACAAGACTAAAGAAGATGTTGATAGTAGCATAAAGACAAGATAGCAGGATGTGTTCATAGCAAGACAAGGAGCAGTGGTCTGTTAAGTAAAGCTTAAAAACACGTGACAGGTGAATTACCTTTTATGTTCCCTGCTAATCTAAACTCATTGGGCACAAACAAACCAGCTCACCAAGATGGTCCATTGGCATGGTGAGAGGTGAAAAATTGGGTTCGCGCTCCGTTTCTCACCTCTCACGATCTTGCTGGTCCAATTTTGCTGGCAAAATCAGCCTTGTGTTCCAAAGTGGTTAAGATCTGGAATGCGCTGCCCATAAGGATGGCAGAGGTAGATTTAATCATACTTTCAAAAGGAATTGAATCATCTTCTAAAGGAAAGATTAAGTGTCAGGCCATAGGAAAGGATCTGGGAGTAGGACAGGCTAAATTATTCTTTCTGGGAACCAGTCCCATCTGTGTTGTCATAACCATTCTGTGGCCTAGTTTTCATGGTCCTCCACTGAGATATTTGGAGGCCAGACACTCATAAAACACAGAATTTGGTTTACTCACTGCCTTTCTGTCCACCTCTGACCTATCTCCCACTTTACCAGGCCAATAGAGGCTTACTGCCCACACTTGAGTCCATTGAGATGCTTAAGTCACTCATCCAGTCCCTGATATTACTTGGCCTGGCCAAATGGGAAATGGCTTACACCTATAGAAAAACAAATACCGATAAGGTCCTTTTTAAACTTATTCCTTTGGTCTTTTAAACCCAGTCCCTAAACAATCTCTCACAATCCTTGTCGGGACCAGCAAGTCAGCCTATATCAATATTCCCAACTTACTTACCCTGCAGTCTAGACTGTGTAACCTCCTCTTTCCCAGCATTTCTTGTAGTCCCAGAAGTGGCCACTCCTCAGACCTGACACTGCTGGAGCTACCAGATGGCAGTAGGTCTTACCCTGAGCCAATTAACCCACAGCGAGCATAAATTGGCTGTGAGGCAGCTGGCTATTTTCTGCTTGGGCTCCCAATTGTCATCTTGTTGACATCTAGTAAAATCCAGCTTTACGATTCTCTGATCTGAGAGAACACTAAACTGTCAGAGTTAACATGGATGAAATCTTCCAGTCCCGACCACCCCTAGACAGGAAATTCCTACCCGAGGTCAATGCACTTTTAAATGGTTTGTCCAAATTTTCTGTCCTGCCTGCAATGATTTCTGCAGCGAGCAGGACTGGAAAAGTTACCTCATCTGTCAATCAAATTTTAAACAAAGAAGGTAAATATAAAAGATCTCATGGTATTTTTCCCCAAAGGTGGTGATGTGTCACCTTCCTGAATGGTTGAAGTCTTTGTATTGTAGGAGCACCCACAGTGCTGTTAGTGAGAGAGTTCCAGGATTTTCACCCAAGGGATTTGAGGAAAAGGTTTTTCACCCAGAGGGTATTGGGAACCCGGAACTCATTACCTGAAAGGATGGGAAAAGCAGGAATCCTCACAAAGTTTAAAGAACATTTAGATGACCACTGGAAATGGTATAGCACACAAGAGTATGATCCAAGTGCTGGAAAATGGGATTGGAATAGATAGATGCTTGATGCCAGTGCAGCCATGATGGGCCGAAGGGCCTCTTTTTGCGCTGCAAAACTCTCTGACTATAATTTTGTATGCCTGTTTCTGTTAAATTTCTGGTTAATGTGACCCCCCAGGATACTAAATGGTAGGAAATTTGATGATAGTAATGTTGTAAAGTCCAAAAGAAAGGCAGTTAGACTCTCTCTTATCGGAGATGTTCATTGCCTGGCACTTGCGTCTCACAAATGTATTTGCCACATATTAGCCTAAGGGTAGACTTTATTACCCCCTCATAGCAGTGGCAGCAGCAGGACCAGAAAATACTTGTCCATTGACTTCAGCATGACTGAAAGATTCTACTGGGAGGGGCTGTAAAATTCTGCCCTAAATATTGTCCAAGTGCTGAATAGTCATCAGCGAACAAACCATTCCTGATGTTTGATGAAGCAGTTGAAGATGCTGAGGCCAAGGGCATTACCCTGAGGAATTTCTATAGCAGTATACGGCAGATAGGGCATGGAAAGTCTGAGAGGTTCATGGAGAATGGGTGCTTGTGAAGTGGAGGATGTGAGGGGTAAGGATTAGAGGGTCTAGAAACTTATAAAGAAACAGTAACAAAATCTCAGAGAACCAAGTTGGGCATTCTATCCAGCCCACTTTGGCAATGCCCGTGCCTATAGCTGCCTCCGATCTGCTCCTAGATCCTGCATCTCCGTCCCAAAAGTGAAAATTGTGTGTGGCTGTACTCTTTATACTGTGGCGGGGCTGCCTAGTCTGGAGATTTCCCCATTCAAGCTTGGTAGAGAAAATCCAGCCCTTTTACTTGTCCTCAGGATATCATGCTTTTGTATAAAAATAAAATGTAAGGGGAGAAATTTTGCCATCCCGTTGGCCACGGGAACCGTAGAGGATGAGGGGCAGACCACGCAAAATCCATTGACCTCAGGCTGGATTTTCCAGTTTTGGGGGCAAGCGTGCTTGGAAACACCCACCTGTAGTCTTTATTGTAACTAAGACTGATGCCCTTTAAAGATACCATATGGATTACCAATACAGAGCTGGAAGATGAGAGCTGATTTCAATTCACTGAGTGGTTTTGCACAGATCGCAAAGTAGCTTAGGAAGCTGGCAGAAAACTGTGTGCGGCAAGGGTTGGGCTTTTAAACCTGCAGTCCTTGCATTTACCTTTCCTCATTAGAAGGAACGGATTGCAGAATCAGTCCCACGCTCAATATTGTAAGGTTCTGAATGGTTGTGCAGAGGAGCAGCAACAACAATTCCACTGCATTCTAAGCTGCATGTCATTACCTTTCTGATTAGTAAAGAAAAATATGCGATATCTTTATGCTTGTCACAACCTCCTAATATATCAAATTGTAGTTATAGACAATTAAGGAGTCTAGTTGCTGTCATGATTCAGGAAATGTAGCTGCCAGTTTGAACACAGCAAGCTCCCACAGAGAGCAATACATGCGATCAAATAAGTCGCTTTTTTAATGTTATGTTGGTTAAAAGTATTGGCCGTGTAATAATTCCACAGAGGCGACAGTCACATCACCAAGTTACTTTATTTACACCATACATCTGTACACAGCCAACTTTGCATTGCTCCCTGCTGAATGCAGGCTGGGAGTCTGACACACCTGCTTTAAACAGGGAGCGTGAGACTCCCTGATTTAACCATCAATTAAGATTCATCAGGTACTTCTTCCTGAGTTCATGATATGGAAACTCACGCAGAAACAGGAAGAACGTGCAAACTTCACGCAGACAGTGACCCGAGGTCAGAATTGAACCCTGATCCCTGGCAATGTGAGAAACTATTGTGCTAACTATTGTGCCACCAAACGGCCCCAGGTAATTCATACTCGAGCAAGCCAACCTCATTAGCCTGGCTGAAGTCATCATAATATTAAAGCCTTGCTTTTAAACGTAATTATTTATCCATCTTGATCTCGTTGATCTGTTTTCCCTCTCAGTTTGATCCATTAGCTTTCCTTGTTAAGTAAAGTTAGGCATTTCCTGTTTTGCTGTCGTGTGTGGATGGATCATTGGAAAGCTCGCAGTCACGTGAAGGGTATGGCACTTTCAATCTGAGGAAGGACGCTGTGAGGACTCTGAGTTTCACCCCTCTATGAAGAAGGAAGTGTCAAGATGGGAGTCAAGTTTCCTGCAAGGGAGACTAGACTTCCTTGTTGTAAAGTGCTCTGAGGTGTTCCTGGGTCATTAAAGATGCTATCCAAATCTTCCTTTTGATTTATACTCTGCTGCTCCTTCATCCGGTGACTGACAGAAACATTCAGCTTCAAGTGTTTCCATTCACTAAAGTATCCAGACGTAGTCAGCCTTCATGCTGCCATCCTTCAATAGGAAAGCCTTTCTCTGCAGGCCATTGTTTTCCCATCTTCATGCACACATACTGATTTCTTTCCTCTTTGGAGAATAATAGGGGAAAGATTACCAAGCCGGTTATCCTTGTGAACAATGTTGAACGCTCCTTCGATTGCCGGCAAGTCTTGGCATTGGACTCGAACCTGGAGCTTCTGGGCCAGCTGTAGGGAGGGTGCTGCTACTGTACCACAAGACTTCTGGCCTGTACCTAACTGCAGCTAATATAATGAAATCCAAAGCAGGTTTGTCAGCACCAGTTATATGAAGGGACGGAGTAACATTTTGGGTGTAACATTTCATCAAAGCTGAAAGCAAACATTTCAATGGAGTTAGGATTTTAAAAAATGGCAGGGCAAATATCTGATTTCCAAATGTTTTATTCCCCCAATCTCGTTCAAACTTTTGCTTATGTTTCCGTTTTCAGTTATAGTCTGACGGAATCAATGAGAATTAACATGCTCAGTCAGATAAAACAAATCTGCATTCTATAACCATTCACTGAAGTGAACAGTCCTTCCTTTAGCAAGCATGCAGGATAGAAGGAGACCATTTGCTGTACAAATTGGAATCACGATTGCAGCGTCCTGCACAAAAAAGCTTTAATGTGCTGGTTCAGTGATGGGAATTAGTTCCACAATTTAGTGTTTTAGTGTTTACTGTTTTAGAGGTGGTGCAGTGGCACAATGGTTTGCACTGCTACCTCACAGCGTTAGCGAACTGGGTTTAGTTCCTGGTTTGAGTCACTGTCTGTCCGTTTGCACATTCTTCCCCATGTCTGCGTGGGTTTCCTCCCACACTCTGAAAGATGCACTGGTTAGGTGCATTAACCTGAACAACTGTCATAGTGTGGTGACTATAAGAATTTCACAGTTACTTCATTGTGGTGTTGATGTAAGCCTTGCTTGTGACAAATAAATAAACTTCAAAGGTAAATTTCCAGCATGGCCACTTTTTGCTAAAAGCTCTTGTGGGTGAGGAGAGGGAGATGTTTCGTAGAATAAAACAAGGAACTGGTACTTTGAATACAAGTTTGTTAAATAAGATTTTTTTGAGCATGAGCCGTAGTATTCTGGAACACGGGTTGTGTTTTCTTTGACAGGAAGGTAGATACGAATGAGAATGACCACAGAACCTCACTGATTTTTCAATGGTTTGTGAAGTGTTCTTTGGGTTATTTTCAGATAAGTTTGGCAGGGATTGAAACGTATAGGCTGGTTGCTGCTTCAATAATAAATATACAAAGCAAATTCTTCCTCTTGTACAAATCACAGCAAGGTTCTGGGAATCCTACGTTCATGGTTTCTGATTCTACAAGGCTTTGGGTCTAGTATGAGTGCAGTCTTCATGGAGAAATTGGAAGTGATGGGCGCACATGGCAAAATCTTGGCTTTTACCTGAAATGGGTGCTCCAATCCAAGATTGATGTAAAACAAGCTGAGAGACCAATTTAATCTATCACAGTTGAAAAAGAATTTGAGGCAAGATGTTCCAGTGTCATGATTCCTGTTCAATGTCTTCATCAACAATGTGTTGAACAACGTAATGGGAGATGGATTTGAGTGCCCACTTCAGGCTTTTACGGAACTGTTTCTTCGTTATTGATGACATTGGCTGGGATTCTCCAAGCTTACCCACTGCTGGGATCATTCGGTTCTGCTGCATTGAGTGGAGATTTGGCTAAGTGCCAAATTCTCTGTTCTCACTGGCAGTGGTAGCGGAGCATGCAAGACCAGAGTATTCTGGCCATTGTGTTGTTGATTCACTCCACAATTAACAGCATAGTGACACTAGTTAGCAGTGCTGTCTCACAGCGCCAGGGACCTGGGTTCAATTCCAGCTTCGGATCACTGTCTATGTGGAGTTTGCACATTCTCCCTGTGTCTGCGTGGGTTTCCTCCGGGTGTTCTGGTTTCCGCACACAGTCCAGAGATGTGCTGGTTAGGTGGATTGGTCTTTCTAAGTTGCCTCTATGTGTCAGGGGGATTAGCAGGGCAAATGTGTGGAATAATGGGAATAGGGCCTGGATGGGATTGTTGTTGTGCAAACCCGACGGTCTTTTTCTACACTGTAAGGATTCTCTGAATAGTCTCTATCTTGATTGTTGGGTCAACTAGTGACAGATGGTGGTGGGTAATGTGGGTGAACATCCTGTCCACCCCATTTAGTACAACAGCCAAAAAGAGAACTCGGGAGATTTCGATTGGGAAATTCAAGGGACACCTTACTTGGATTAAGGAAAGAAATTTCAGAATGCAGTCTTCTGGAGATGCTGTAGTGGGGGAAGGGAGATAATCCTGAGTCAAATGAGGGGAAGTTGGAAGTTGAGGGATGTAGGAAGGGAGGTTGCAGAAGTAAGAGTGCATGAATGATGATTTTGAAAACAAAGGGCAGGAAGTCCTTCAATGAGGATTTTCAATGAGGACTGAGTATGTGTGTGGATCTTGATACCAGGATAGGATGTGAGCAGGGTACTTTTGAACAGGGTGCTTTCAATTGTAACTGAGGGGGTTGTATAGCTCTTAGTAAACTCCCACCACCAGAAGCAGATCATTGATGTTAGTAGAATTTTGCTGCATAAAAACAAATATTATGTTTGCCGACACAGCAGCAGTCACCACATTTGCAAAGTTATTTATTTCAGGATTGCTGAGGATGGAAAATATTTTTAAAAATGGGTGTTAGTTTGTGCTGTCTTTCTTTCAGAGGCTGTGGAACAGTTGTCATGAGGAGGTCTTGTGTGGGAGGCCTGAACCTGGAACACATTAGCTCACTGCCAAAGGAGTTGTAAGTACTGTATCAACACTTACAGACAACTCGTTGATATGCACATTGAGCTCATGCCCCTTTAAGAGAATGGGTCAAGTGACCCAGAGTTCCACCCTGCCAAGTCAACTACAATAGAGTTTTGTACTGACTGCACTATAAGTATGATGTTTCGTGTTCCAGTTAATGTACACCTACGTACCTCGTGGTCACTTTATAGTCCATAAATAGACCTCATCCATAATACTTGCCAGTTGGCAGGTGAAAGTAGTGGGAAAGTCTGTTGTGAGATGGAGGAATAGACAGTGATGATAAGATTTCTTTGGGGAACTAAAGGAAACTAGGGGGTGGCAAGGTGGCACAGTGATTAGCGTCACATCACCAGGAACTCGGGTTCAATTCCCGCTTGGATCACTGTGTGGAGTTTGCATGTTCTGCTGTGTCAGCATGGGTTTCCTCCAGGTACTGCAGTTTCCTCTGATGGTCCAAAATTTATGCTGGTTAGGTGTATTGGCCATGCTAAATTCTCCCTCAAAGTACCTGAACAGGTACCGGAGTGTGGCAACTAGGGGATTTTCACAGTAACTTCATTGTGGTGTTAATGTATGCCTACTTGTGACACTAATAAATAAACTTTAAAAAGAAACATTCACAAAAATCATCAAAAAAACACTCATGTGTTTTGTGAGGAGCCTGATTTGAACCCTGGCTGGGTTATTGACCATCTTCAAGAAGCTTTTGTTCCTCATAGGCATGTTCTTGGACTTCAACTTCTCTTCCCAGATCTCAGAGTTGCTCTTTGCCCCTTTAAACCCTCCCCACAGTTCACAGAGGGCACTTGACTCCGTTGAAGTGTGTGACTGTCTCCAGGCTGTACATAGTACTCATCTCTAACCCTTTTGCTCAGGTCTTGCTGATGATGGCAGGAAGTCCTGATTTGTCACATGATAAGGAATTCCCAGAACACCAAAGTCAAAACTTCAATGGCAAACATACGCTGCAGCTAGAACAGGCACAAAGAAGCAGATGAGTAATTGGAGCACAATAATATTCATACAGCATACACTTGCACACACTCTGCCCATTCCAGGCCATGCTGCAGGTTAGTAACGGTTAAATGCTTTTGCTTGTTTTGACAATGCAGTGTGAAGAAATTCCCATTCTATAGACTTCCTCACATGCAGGAAAAAATGTCAAAGTTCAGGAAGAAGAAGGTGCCAACATGAACAAAGAGACACTAAAAGATAAAGGGTTAGGTTTGAAGCAGAAACAGAAAATCAGAACCAAAAGCGAAATATTGTGGATGCTGCAAATCTGAAAATCATCTGTGGAGAAAGAAAGAGACTTACAGGCTGCAATTCTCCAGGCATTCATGCCCCGCTGCCATTGCCAGCGAGAATGGAGAACTTAGCACTCAGCCAAATCTCCGTTCACTGCAGTGGGACCAGAGAATCCCAGCCGTGGGTGAGGTCGGAGAATCCCAGCCGTGGGTGAGGTCGGAGAATCCCAGCCGCGGGCGAGGTCGGAGAATCCCAGCCGCGGGCGAGGCCGGAGAATCCCAGCCACAGGCAAGGTCGGAGATTCCCAGCCGTGGGCGAGGTCGGAGAATCCCAGTCGCAGGCGAGGTCGGAGAATCCCAGTCGCAGGCGAGGTCGGAGAATCCCAGCCGCGGGCGAGGACAAAGAATTCTGGCCAAGGTTCCAGGTCAGTAGCTTTTCATCAGAACTGGAAGAAATTAGAAATGTAGCAGTTTATAAACAAATTCAGTGCATGGGGGAAATAACAAATGGAAAGTGAGTCTGAGATAGGCTGGATGGCAACAGCAATGGCGATCAAGTGTTGATGGTACAAAGGAAAAGGAGATAGTCATGTGACCAGAAACTAAAGAACAAAGAAAAGTACAGAACAGGAGGCCCTTCGGCCCTCCAAGTCTGTGGTGATCATGATGTCCGAACTAAACTTAAAAAAACTTGGTCCATATCCCTCTATTTTCTCCCTGTTCATGTACACATCCAGATGCCTCTTAAATGTCGCTAATGTGCCTGCTTCCACCACCTCCTCCGGGAACACATTCCAGGCACCCACCGCTCTCTGTGTGAAAAACTTTCTCCCTCTCACTTTGAACCCGTGCTCCCTTGTAATTGACACTTCCATCCTGGGAAAAAGCCTCTCAACTATTCACCCTGCCTATGCCTCTCATAATTTTGTAGACCTCTATCAGACCTCCCCTCTGCCTTTCCAGTGAAAACAATCCTAACCTAGTCAATCTCTCCTCATACATCAATTCTGCCATCCCCGGAATTATCTTGGCATAAACCTCCTCTGCACTTCCTTCAAGAGCAAGAATATTCTTTCTCAGAAAAGGAGACCAAAATTCCACACAACACTCAAGGTGTGGCCTCACCAAGGCCCTGTATAATTGCAATAATACATCCCTGGCCCGATACTCAATACCTCTTGCAATGAAGGGCAACTTACCATTTGATTTCTTTACCGCCTGATGCACCTGCATGCTTATCTTCAGCGATTAGTGCACATGGATACCCAGGTCCCGCTGCTCACTCACCTTTCACAATTTACAGCAGTTCAGGTAATAACCTGCCTTCTTGTTTTTGCTTCCAGAGTGAATAACCTAATTTATTAAATTATACAGCAGTGGACCATTCAGTCCTTTCAGCATATAATGTGCTTGTTTGACAGAAGATACTGGGATAGATGTATTACTGAATGGGTGGTGCCTGTATTTGCTGCAGGGATTTCTTACTCCAGTTTACCAGGGGAACTGCCAGTCTGTTGGGTTGAGAGTCGCACATTCTGCACTGAGTAGTTTATCAGAACAGTATATTCAATTTCCTGCCAAAAATCCAGATATAGTGGGGAGTAGGGAGGCGAGGCAGGAAACTACGAGTCCCCAGAGATATTTGAATCATTGATAGTTATAGGTGAGGTGCCTGAAGGCTGGAGACTGGCAATTTTTAAACAAAGGCACAACAAGGGCTGGAAACTACAGGCCAGTGAACCTCACATCTGTGGCGGGTTGAGTTGTTGGAAGGTATTCTGAGAGACAGAATGTACAGGCATTTAGAGAAGCAAGGACGGATTCGGGACATTCAGCCTAGCTTTGTGAGTGGAAAATCATGTCTCACAAACTTGATTGAGTGTTTTGAAGGGGTAACCAAGAAGGTAGATGAGGGAAGTGATGTTATATACATGGACTTTAACAAGGACTGTGACAAGGCGTGGTAGGTTGTTGCATAAAGTATATCTCACTGGATCCAATGTGAGGTAGCTAAATGGATACAAAATTGGTTTGATGACAGAAGCCAGAGGGTGGTTGTAAAGGGTTGTTTTTCAAACTGGAGGCCTGTGATCACCGGTATGCCACAGGGTTCAGTGCTGGGCCCATTGTTATTTGTCATTTATATCAATGATTTGGATGAAAATATAGGAGGCATGGTTAGTAAGTTTGCATGACATCTAGATCAGTGGCATAATGGACAATGAAGAAAATTATCTAGGACTGTAATAGGATCTTGATCAATTGAATCAGCGGGCAGATGAATGGCAGGTGGAGTTTAATTTAGATAAATGTGAGGTGATGCGTTTTGGTAGATTGAATCAGGGCAGGACTTGCTTAGTTAATGATAGGGTGTTGGAGAAAGTTACAGAACAAAGAGATCTAGGGGTACATGTTCATAACTCCTTGAAGGTGGAGTCATAGGGGGACAGAGTGGTGAAGAAGGCATTCAGCATGCTTGGTTTCATTGTTCAGAACACTGAATACAGGAGTTGGGATGTCTTTTTGAAATTGTACAAGACATTGGTAAAGCCACACTTAGAATACTGTGTACAGTTCTGGTCACCAATTATAGAAAGGGTGCTATTAAAGTAGAAAGAGTGCAGAAAAGATTTACTAAGATGCTACCGGGATTTAATAGTTTGAGTTATAAGGAGAGGCTGGATAGACTTTTTTTCTCTGGAGCACAGAAGGCTGAGGGGTGATCTTTAGAGGTCTATAAAATAATGGGAGGTGTAGATCAGCTAGTTGGTCAATATCTTTTCATAGAAGTAGGAGAGTCTAAAACTAGAGGGTGTAGGTTTAAGTGAGAGGGGAGAGATACAAAAGTGTCTAGAGGGGCAATTTTTCACACAGAGGGTGGTGAGTGGCTGGAACAAGCTGCTAGGGCTAGTAGTGGAGGCGGGCACAATTCTGTCTTTCAAAAAAACATTTAGACAATTACATGAGTAAGATGGGTACAGAAGGATGTGGGTCAAATGAAGGCAACTGAGACTAGCTTCAGGGTTTAAAAAAGGGCTGCATGGATTGGTTGGGCCAAAGGGCCTGTTTCCATGCTGTAAACCTCTATGACTATGACTCCAATGGTATAAACCTTCGCTGCACTCCCTCGAGAGCAAGAATATCCTTTCTCAGAAAAGGAGACCAAAATTGCACACAATACTCAAGATGTGGCCCCACTAAGGCCTTGTATAATTGCAACTGCACATCCCTGCTCCTGTACTCAAGCCCTCTCGCGATGAAGGCCAACATACCATTTGCTTTTTTTTATTGCCTGCTGCACCTGCATACTTACCTTCAGTGACTGGTGCACAAGGATACCCAGGTCCCGCTGCACATTCCCCTCTCCCAATTTACAGGGAGTTTCACTATGCCAACCCATGGGGCCCCTATGGGAAGACTATTTTTTCCAATTTAATTGAGGCATTGTTAATTTAAGAATGTGGATAACAAACATGGGAACTTACTTCACACATCGAGAAATGTTGAAAAAATTGAACTGCTTTGTCACAGTGAATGAGACCATTTCATCTTTCAGGGAAAATTGGATAGACAGTTAAAGGAGAGGAAAGTACAATCCCTACAGTGCAGAAATGGATGGAATGGAATGGAATTCAGGTAGTAATCTGCCTTCTTATTTTTGCTTCCAAAGTGAATAACCTCATTGATCAAATTATATGCATCTGCCATTGATTTGCTCACTTCTTTCATATATGTATAAGTGTTCTTGCCAAGAAACGTTACCCAGAAAATTTACGTGTGAAAATGCTGCTGGCTTCACACTCACACTTCCAAGAAATGATGCATTTGAACATTTGACACCTCTGCTCGCTTCCTGCCTCTCACATTCTTCACTGCCTTTCCATTAGTTGCAAAGTTTCAGACTTTGTTTTCCTACTAAAATGTGGTTTAGGTTGATTGGCCATGCTAAATTGACCTTCAGTGTCAGGGAGACTAACAGGGTAAATGCATGTGGTTATGAGAATAAGGCCTGGGTGGAATAGTGGTGGGTATAGACTCGATGGGCCAAATGACCACCTGCTGTTTGTAGGGATTCTATGATTAAAGGCTTCATCCTATCCTGATTCCTTCCACCATTTTACCTGTGGCAAAGGGATGCTCTTGCCGGATGGGTAACCTGGCAGCTTTTACTAGATGACCAAGTGTTAGACAAAGGGGAGAACTTTTTTTGGAAGTCCCTGTTCCCATCAGAGACGGAATACCACTCCCCCAATAAGGTCATAAACTCCTTCTCCCTTGGTATCCCAAACACAGTTCCCCTTCTCTCATCCCCCTTGCTGGATGGAGTTTGACACACAGGTCCATCGATACCCTGAATTTAACTGAAATCCAGCCTCCATTAGCATCATCAGGGACTACCTGTGGTACCAGCAGTGGCCACCGCTCAAACCTGCCCTGTTGGGATTGTATAAACTGGCATCTCTCACAAACTGGATTTTCCCCCCCGCGATGGTGGCCGTGGTCTCACCCTGAGGCAATTAATGCCCATCCAAGCAGTAAATGGCTGTAGGACATCCAAAGTTTGGATAAACGATCTTCTAACCCATCTTTTAGTTGTGGGGAGGGGTAGTAAATGCAGGCAGTATAAAGTACAATCCATTTTACTGTTCTGTTTCCGCTGTAGGCTATCTTTTTGAGAATGTCAGAGCCAAAATCCCTGTTCTTTGGAGATTAATTCCAACCATGCAGATATGATAATATTTATACTGAATGACTTATCTTGTCATTGATACGTGTAGATCAGTTAAGAGATCAGAAGATGATTTGTTGCACATATGTTTTTGTCCACATTATCAATAGAATCCCTACTCTGCAAAAGGAGGCCATTGGTCCCATCATGTCTGCACCCACCACAATCCCATCCAAACCCTATCCCCATAACCCCACATATTCACCCTGCTAATCCCCTGACATTAGGACCAATTTGGCATCTAATTTGCATGTCTTTGAATTGCGGGATGGAATCCGGTGCATCCGGAGGAAAGCCATACAGACACAGGGCGAACATGCAAATTCCACATAGACATTGATTCGAGGGTGGAATTGAACCTGGGTCCCTGGCAGGCAGTATGAGGCAGCAGTGCTAATCATTGTGCCATCCATAATAATGAGGTCTACAACTATTATGCTTCAAACAATAACAAGTCATATCCTCTATATAGTACCAAAAAGAAATACTCCTGATAGTTAAAGGATAGCTCAAGTATTTACCACAGTTCAGAGTATGAAATAATCTCATTGCAGGCATTACGAAAAAGAAGCTCGCTGATTCTTTAAGTTCTGGTAAATCTGTCAGTGTGTTTTATTTAGTTTCCTTCCATTGTTTTCTTTTGGACAATTAACACCACAGCTTTGCTTCAATCTGATACTGTGATTCTACAAACGGATATAACGTGCCAAGACTTTTTTTCCCTCTCCCCAGTGTTGATTATTCCGCAGTTCCTGCCCTGTATAAATTGGACTGTTTTCCCAAGAAGTTCACTTTACTGAAGTTCAGAACATGTTGATTTAACATTGTTTTGAAGTCAGTTTTGCTGCAGACTGTGTTTGTCTTCCAGAATCGAGCTCAGCAGGAGCCGAGGTAAAGGCTTTGCTTCTCTCAGCCCTCTGTAGGGCAACCTGAACCGTTCAATGAGGGGGTATTTAAACTCGACTCAAGGCAGCAACAGTGAACCATGGAGACCAACGAGAAAGTCAAAAGGGAAATGAAGGAGATGACTTGTTTCAATAATTCATTTTTGCAAGGGCTGGAGGGAAGTAGAAATTATAATAATTTTGGACTGTGCTGTGTTAATTGTCTTTCTCTCTGGTTCATATAGATGGTGAGCGATTATCTATTTCTGCTTCTCGTCTTCATCTTCATGCCGCATTCTAAAGGTACTTTAAATTTATTTATTAGTGTCATAAGTAAGGCTTAGGTTAACACTATTATGAAGTTACTATGAAAATCCCCTAACCACCACACTCCAGAGCCTGTTTGGGTACATTGAGGAAGAATTTAGCATGATCCAATGCAACTAACTAGCATACCTTTTGGACTGTGTGGAACTCCCGGGGGAAACCCACACAGGCACGGGGAGAATGTGCAGACTCCACGCAGTCAGTGACCCAAGCCGGGAATTGAACCCGGGTCCCTGACGCTGTGAGGCAGCAATGTAACCACTGTGCCACCCTGAGAGGTGTTCAACTTCGAACACTGTGAATTATTGACTTAAGTAAAAGTAAGTCATTACATTGATATTAATTGGTTTATTCCGTAAGTCAGGTCTCTACTATCTCAATGCTGAGTTAACTGATTCCATTTCATTTTCAATTCCTTAGCGTATTGAAGTTTTTTTTCAAAATAAATATATCTAACACTGAAAATCCTGAATATTTAGTAGATTGCCGTTGTGAGGAGGTGAAACTGAACAATGACTTGCTCTCTATTGTGTCTGTTGTACAGGGCAGGAGAAATCACCACACATTGAGGTCAAGGACAGATCAAATAATGATGCCCGCTGCAGCCTTTTCAGTGACTATCGCATCCAGACTTTTGATGGGAAGTTTTATGAGTTTCCAGGACACTGCAGCTACAAACTAGCCGGTGACTGCATCAAAAGCTCCTTCTCTCTTTTAGGTATTTCCACCAGTGTTTGTTTGCAAACATCTTTATTGCACAATTTTTATTCAAACCGCTAGCTCCTGAGCTAACGTTTGACAAGTGACACTGCCCCTTTTCCTTTCAGGTAACTACCAGGCTGGAAAACGGGAAAGCATTTCTTTGTATCTGGGAGAATACTTTGAAGTAACTATGACTTTAAAAGGAGAAGCGTTAGTGAGAAAAAAGAGGTAACGTCCATAGATAACTGAAAACTAGTGCAGTGTGTGTACTGGGTCCAGTGCCCTGGCTCTGTTGTCTGAACCTCTGAGACTTGCTTAGCCGTAAAGACTTGCATTCCAATCCGTATTCTGTAAACCAAATGTATGAGTTTATATTCCCTGTTTGTGATCAGAACTCCCCACTCACCTCATGAAGGGGCAGAGCCCCCAAAGTTAGTGGCATTTGCTATCAAATGAACCTGTTGGATTTAAACCTGGGATTGTGAGACTTCTTACTGTGTTTACCTCAGTCCAACGTCGGCACCTCCACACCTGGGAGCAGTGCCCCGGTTCTAGGTACAATGTGCTTGGTCTGGATGCAATGTCCAGGACAGGAGTGTTGTTCCTATCCCTCAACCAACATCAGAAAAACAGATTATATGCCATTACCAGTTCACTGTTGGTACAAGTTGGCTATTTGCAAATTGTCCATTACATTCCTTACTTCACAACAGTGACCACACTTCAAAAAATACTTCATTGGCTTGAAGTACTCAAGTTTGAAATGTTGGATAGTCAGAAAAGACATTATATAAATATACAAATTTCTTTAACTTCAACCATGGCTAACACTGGACTGGGTGTTTGGCACCCAGTCCAATTCACTTCCCCAGTGGGTGGATGAAACTAAAATTCCTCCCGTTGGATACATCCTGACCGCAGGGCACCACAAGAGTCATGAGGCCATTCCAAGTATTGATGGCAAAAAATTCATGCAGTTCATAGCCCCCACCAATGCATAAATCTAAGTCCATTGTTACTGTTTTGCTAGGATCATGCTGCCGTTTGCATCCCATGGTGTGTTTATCGGGACAGCAGCGGGTTTCTATATCATATCCAGTGATGAACATGGGTTCAAAGTCAGGATCGACACAAGTGGAAACGTCATTATCATGCTGTCGAAAAAACATTTTGACCGGACATGCGGACTTTGTGGCAACTACAATAACTTTCCTCAAGATGATTTTATAACTCAAGAAGGTAATGTAATTATATTAATGAATAATCACTTGAATTTTCAGACGTTTATAAGTGGAAACCATTGTGAGTATTAGCACAGGACCTCCTGGAAATTTTATTATTCTTGTTACGCTTTGAAAATATTCACACACTATTTAGCGTGCTTTCTGCTATCCCTTGCAAATATTGAAGTTTATTTATTGGTGTCACAGGTAGGCTTACATTAACACTGCAATGAAATTATTATGAAAATCCCATAGTCACACTCCAGCACCTGTTTGGCTACACTGAGGGATGCCACCTAACCAGTATGTCTTTTGGAGTGTGTGAGGAAAATCACGCAGACGTGGGGAGAATATGCAGACTCTGCACAGACAGTAACCCAAGCTGGGAATCAAACCCGAGTCCCTGGTGCTATAAGGCAGCAGTGATAACTACTGTACCACCCTGCTACTCCTAATTGCACTGAAAGGTCTGGCTCAGTGCAACTTGGAAATCAGAGAAAAATAATCAGTCAATACAGCCTCAAGATGGCCTTTCTGTCTCTGTACCCATTCCCTTCCAATCACTGTGCCACTGTACTGCTCATAATATTGGAATGCTAAATATTGGGCTGTGCATACTGACAGACTCCCAGGAACCTCCTGTACTAATTTGGCATGTTCCTGTAATCCACTGCAATCCTCCTGCAGATATTTTCAGGAATCTGTTCCTCACTGGAATCACCAACGTGAACTGTTTTTACTTGAGGATTCTCTAAAAATAAAGATATAATGCTTCCAGGGGGCTCCACAACAACAGATGCGTTCTTAAGAATTATCGGGAAAATATTGACACTGTCCTGGGCTTCTCAGCACATACCTCTGATCGCATCCATTGTATTTTATTGGGTACATCATTCTCTAACTTCCAAAGGTAATGGCTGGAATTCTCTAATTTTGCACATCCTGCTAATAATGTCAGCGAGAATGGAGACATTGACAGTCAGGTAAATTTCTGTTCATAGCAGTGAGACTGGATAATCCTAGTCACGGGTGAGAATTGCAACTAGTATCAGTTACCTAAAGTAAAGCACTGTTTTTGTAACAGTCATTTTTAATTGATTTGTAAGTGGGGTGGGGGTGTGGGGGGAGAGGAACCAGGTACATATGCAGTGACAGAAGTAATGTGATAGTGGTATATTACCCAATACACAAACAGTACACTCTAGCTATGACCGTAACATTACATTCTGCATTCTCTCATTTACTTTTGTCTAGTTTTATCTGTATAGTGTGCAAGAAAGAATACTTTTCACTATGTCAATACATGTGACAATAATAAATCAAATCAAATCAAAACATGATAACTAGTCTGATAACGTTAGGGAGCAAGGAGAAGAACCCTCAAACTGGCTCATATTCTGAAATACTATAAGTAGCAATTCACGCAGCCTGCAGGGTTAATTTGAAGCAAGTAATATGGATAAAACTAAACTCCACTCAATAGATTATACAGTTTTAAGTCCTCACTAATTAGAGAACCAGTTATCAGCAACTTGAAACCGAGGTGTAATAAGCATGAACAAAATTCATCTTTCTTTCTGAGTCTTTAGCATCATTAGTACTAATTATAGTTTGTCCCTACACATATTCAGACATTTTGGTGGTAGTATTATAATAAAAAGCAACACGTTTTAGGCAGTTTTTTTTCCTTTAAGTTTGCTTGTGGAAGCATAATTAAGCTACTTGAAAATGTGACAATTGCAAGCTTTGCTTTAATTTGACTGTCCTACGATTGTTGAATGTTACATTGCTTTTTATTTAATGCTCAATGCAAGTAAATGTTGTAAATTTGACCTCCAATAAAGCAGATAGTCAAGCATCAGACCGAGCTTTGGTGCTGGGTGCATTAAAGTTAAATGGAAAATACTTCCAAAACATCTCAGAAACTGAAATCACTTCTTCAACAATGGTGTCAGAAATGGGTGGGCAATGAATTATAATGATGCAGGCTAGAGCTGCTGTAGCAGTTGAAGGCAAATTAATGTTACTGTAAAAGAAAGAAATTACATTTAAATAGCGCCTTATCACACTGTAGAGCACTTAGTTTATTAAGTTTCTTTGAAATTGTTATGCAGCTAATTTGAATTCATTGATCATCAAATAGTAAATGAAACAATGACTAGTGCAATTAGTAATAAAAACACTGTTTTAGTAATAAAAATACTGTTAAATCAGTTTATCTGTTGATTGAGTAGAATCATAGAAGTTTAAGCATGAAAACAGGCCCTTTGGCCCAACTTGTACATGCCACCCCTTTTTTTTACCATTAGCTATTCCCAATTGTCCATGTTGGCCTATATCCATTTTACCCCATAAACTGTCTTTGTACTTTCTAAAAGATAACATTGTACCCACCTCTAGTACTAACTCTGACAGCTCGTTCCAGGCACTCACCACCCTCTGTGTGAAGAAATTGCCCCTGAGGCCCTTCTGTATTTCCCGTCTCACCTCAAGCCTAAGCCCTCAAGTTTTAGACTTCCCTACCTTTGGGAAAAGATATTGACTATCTAGCTGATCTTTGCCCTTCATTATTTTATAGAGCTCTATAAGATCATCCTTAGGCCTCCTACATTGCAGAGAAAAAAGTCCCAGTCTATCCAATCTCTGATTATAACTCATACTATCAAGTCTCGGAAAATCTTTTCTGCACTTTTTCTAGTTTAATGTTCTTTCCATAATAGTGATTAGAACTGCACACAGGATTCCAAGTATAGTAAGAAATGTTGGCCAAAACATGAAGAATCTCCTGCATTTCTATATTTTCATGGGCTCATTTCCACCAATATTAACTGACAGATGGGTCTTTGTTTAATGTCTTATCTCAGTGATGGAACCTCTAATAGTGTACCCTCTTTCAATCTTTTGATTTGATTTATTATTATCACATGTATTTGTATACAGCGAAAAGTACTGTTTCTTGTGTGTTATATAGACAAAGCAAATTGTTCATGGAGAAGGAAACAAAAGAGTGCAGAATGTAGTGTTACAGTCATAGCTGGGATGTAGAGAAAGATCAACTTAATGTGAGGTCGGTACATTCACAAGCTTGATGGCAGCAGGGAAGAAGCTATTTTTGAATTGGCTAGCACATGACTTTTGGATCTTTTTCTGACGAAAGAAAGTGGAAGAACATATGTCCAGGGTGTGTAAGATCTTTGATTATGTTGGCTGCTTTGCCAAGGCAGCAGGAAGTGTAGACAGAGTCAATGAATGAGGTGTTAGTTTGCATGCTGGATTGGGCTACATTCACAACCTTTTGTAGTTCCTTGCAGTCTTGGTCAGAGCCATACAATGTTGTGAAACAACCAGAAAGAATGCTTTCTATGGTGCATCTGTAAACATTGGTGAAAGTCCCTAGTCTGACGTATAAATTAAATAATTTTGTCGGCCCGAATTCTCGGATGCTGTATGCCCCACGACCGCTGCCAGTGAGAACGGAGAATTTGGTGCTCAGCCAAATTTCCCTTCATTGCAGAGAGAGTGGAGAATCCCAGCTGAGGTCAGAGAATTCTGGCCCAAGTCTTTGATTGGAGTTTAAATCCATAGTTTCTTACCGATAGACAAACATGCTGTAAATCAGTAAAGCTGAAACAATGTTCGACAAAAGGTATATCAAATTTTGTCACTAAATGACAGTTTTAGATAAAAGTCATAGTTTGGACTTACAATAACAATAGATAAACTTAAAACAGGGTGGAAATGAATCACTTAGATATTATAAAGGTCATATTCACTTCCTAATTAGTTGCTTTTGTGTGAATTGCTGAGGAAAAAAATGTCGTATTGATGCTACTTAAGAAATTTAAATGAAATGACATTTTTAGGATAGTAAAATATTGAATTCTGACACGTCTGACCAGAGGTGGCAAGGTGACACTGTGGTCTGCTACCTCACAGCGCTGGGGAGCCGGGTTCTGGCCCCGGGTGACTGTGTGGAGTTTACACATTCTCCCCATGTCTCGGTGCTCTGGTTTCCTCCAACAGTCTGAAAGATAAGTGCAGATTCCTTAGACTCATAGAATCTTACAGTGCAGAAAAAAGTCTTTCGGCCCATCAAGTCTACACCAACCACAATCTCACCCAGGCCCTATCTGTATATCCCAACTTTTTTATCCACTAACCTATGCACCCCGGGACACTGAGGGGCAATTTAGAATGGCCAATCAACCTAACCCGCACATCTTTGGACTGTGGGAGGAAACCGGAGCACCTGAAGGAAACCCATGCAGATACAGGGAGAATGTACAGAATCCACACAGATAGCGACCCGAATCAGAATTTGAACCCAGGTCCCTGGGGCTGTGAAGCAGCAGCGCTGACCACTGTGCTACGGTGCCACCCCAAACATTAGCTAACTTTCTGGATTAATACTCGAACAATAATACTACCAGGCCATTGCCTGTTTACTAGGTGCCTGGGTTAGGTTGATTGGCCATGCTAAATTGTGCTTTAATATCATGGGGACTAACAGGGTAAATAAGTGGAGTTATGGGGATTGAACTTGATTGGGGTTATGGTCGGTGCAGACTCGATGGACCAAATGGCCTCCTGTTACATTGCATATATGAAATGGTAATAAGATTCTTAAATGTGACTCTTGAACAGAAAATTAACATTGCCCTGTTGTATCGGAGCAGAACTGAAGCAATAAATTTTGGAAAGTTCAGGTTCACATGATGATTAAAAGCACTGAATTTTCTCACAGGTTTTCAGGTGGAGAATGGTTACGATTTTGCCAACTCCTGGGCAATGCATGATGCTGGGGAAATATGCAACAGAGTGTTTCCTCCAAGCAAAACCTGCAACATGTCTTCTCAGGCAATACAAAACGTAAGTTTGTTATCCCAGTAAAGCTGTAGAATCTCCGAAACTTTTGAGCACAGAACATTCCATTGTGCCCAGCTTTTTGAAAGGCTTATCTAATGATAGCCACTCCTCTGCTCTTTCCTGTGCTTTATCTATTCCGGGCAAGCAAGACTGGAAAGTATCAGTGCCAAAAACACAAGAGGCAGGTTTGATTAATTGTTAGTCAAGGATTATACCCACTTAGATTGACGGGATTTTTCACCTGTTAAGAAGAGCTTATTTTAATGAACTATCTTTTACTCATTAATATATCCATGATTCGATAGATGTTTATTCTAATTTGCATTAGATTAACTTTTTCAGTCCATGAAATTATTACCACAAAAAATATTGAAACACTAAATGCTCCTCTTTTCATTGCCATGTTCCTTTTGCTCCAAAGCATTGGTTTCTAATATTTACAAATTTTCACCTTATTTTTGAAGTATGCAGTTAAAATGACAGTGCTAAAGCATTATTTGTAAATCAGTTTCCATTGCAAGGTTAGGGGCAGTAATGAGGAAAGATTGGATGGGCTAGGGTTGTTTTTTTTAGAATGGAGAGGGCCGAGGAGTGAGCTAATGAGATATACCAAATGATGAGGGGCCTAGCTAGGGTAAATAGGAAATATTTGTTTCCCCTTGCTGAGGGTTCAATTGCTACGGGGCGTAGATTTAAGGGGACTGGTAGAAGGATTGAGGAAAAACATTTCCACTCAGAGGTTTGGTGAGCATCTGGAATTGACCGCCTAAGTTAGTGGTTGAAGCAAGAATGCTGCATTCATTCAAAAGACACCTGGATTTCCAGCTGAACTGCCGTAATCTGCAAGGTTACAGACTAGGTTCTGGAAAGTGGGATTAAAATAATTTCCTCTTTTGGGACTAGCACTGATCAGATGGGCTGAGTGGCCTCTTTCTGCACTGAAATTTTTCTACACTTAATTGTTGATGATGGTAAAAATATGAGAGGAAAAAGCAGAGGTGGACTATATGGCTGCATGTGAATGAGAAAGTGTACTTTCCTAATAAAGCAAACTTTTATTTGGACATAGAACGTCATGGAAAGATGCCAAATGCTCAAAACAAGTCAGATATTTGGAAAATGTAATGACCTTGTGGATCCAGAGCCATTCATTGCCGGTTGTGAGGATGATACTTGCCACTGTACAGGAAGGAATTGCCACTGCCAAGCATTTCTGGAATATGCAAGATCCTGTGCTCAGAAAGGTCTAATCCTTAATGACTGGTTTACAGCTAGTGATTGTAGTAAGTATAGAATTAATTTATTTTTGTAGATGTTTTATGATTTTATCATATAGTTGTGATGCCATTATTTAATAGTCTCCTCGTGAGATCTGATCTGTGTTAGAGTTTACATTGCTATTTCTAGTTGGCTTCCCTTGGTTCCATATGATTAAGATCAACATATAGACACATGAATAAAAATAAACTGGGAAACTAAATCAGTTCTGAAGTGGAACTTTTAATAGGCCATACTTCATGGATCACATGACCAGGCTGCAACCAATGGAGTGCGAGTGCACTAATCTGGGCTGATCAGGAGCAAGAACACACAGGCCAGGGGCTGGAGGTTGTAGTGAGAGTCAGGGCCTAGTTTGGAGTAACTTTGTAGTTGTGCTGTTAACCTTTTTTTTTGTATATATTTCTTCTCAATAAGTAAATTCTTTAATTTGTTACTTGCCCATCAAGTCACCTCCAAGTTATTACAATCTAAAAAAACTGAAGTCATTCTGATTCAGCCATTCAAGTCAATTGCAGGTTAGATTGTTAGTTTAGACTCCCTATTTCTGCAAATAAGCACATCAAAAGAAACAGTTTCTATAGTTTAGCTTTAGTCTTGAACACCAGATTTCACAAGCAAATATCCCATCTAAATCAAAATGAGAGCTGGAATCCTTCAGCCACTCCAGTTGCTCCTGCCAATGAGAATGGAGAATTTGGCACTCAGCCAAATCTCCATTCCCTGCAGTGGATGGGAGAATCCCGGGTGGGAGCGAGGTCAGAGAGCTTGGCCCCAGACCTGTAGCCTTAATTCTAATGGTCTCATATTATCAAGAAGTCTCACAACACCAGGTTGAAGTCCAACAGGTTTATTTGGAATCACAAGCTTTCAGAATGCTGTTCCTTCATCAGGTGAGTGACCACAAAGCTTGTGATTCCAAATAAACTGTTGGACTTTAACCTGGTGTTGTTAGATTTCTTACCGTGCCCACCCCAATCCAACACCAGCATCTCCACATCATGTATCAAAAGCTGTTTTGGAAACCTGGTGAAATATGGTACACACTATACCTTATCTACATTGAATAGCAGTGGTGCCTGTCCAGAATTTTTAAACTCACTTTGTCTGATGTAAATGCACTTTTTGTTCTAAAAGTCCTGAAGTGTCCGACTGGAATGAAATACCAAGCATGCGTGCCAGCCTGTGAAGAAACCTGCAGGAGTTTAAACATCAATCAGTTATGTTCTGAACAATGCGTGGATGGCTGCACTTGTGAAGGTGATTGTTTTACCTAATACCTTTCACAGCTTTGTCAGGAGCACTGTATTACCTGAGTAATCTTTGCATGATGATACAATGTTTGGCTTTCAGATGGGAAAATACTGGATGGGGACACTTGTGTAGCTTCTTCGGAATGTTCCTGCATGCACATGGGGAAGCAGTATCCTCCAGGTTCAAGTATCTCCCAGGACTGTCATGCATGGTTAGTATTGAAACTAAAGTCTGTAGTCACCTCCAATGAAATGTTAACTGTGAGATGCATCAGACTAGCTGTTGGGGGTGCTAATCAAGCGTTACCATTCACTGAGTGAAGCTTAGGAAGTATCCAAAGCTTTGAAAAGACATCCCCTCCCCCAACCCCTGCCTATTTTCTCACTGCCCATTGCACATTTTTCTCTGCATGTTTGATAGTATCTGTGGAGAGAGTAAGAGTCCTGATGGCTCTCGTTCAGCACGTTTTTGTCTAAGCCAGATTGCAGGTTAATGCTGAATTAAGGATGTTGTCCACACAGATGATTTGGAAGAGAATTATATTTAAATTATCCATTTTTAAATGAATGTTTTTGAAAAAAAACATGCTGAGGTGAAAAGTAGTCATACTGCTAATGCCAAAATTGAGAGAGTAGACAATATAGTAAGCAGTTTGTCTTGGTCAATAAAGAGCTCACACACATTGTGTTGGAAAGTTCCTGCTCTCAGATATTCAGCAGGTCTAGTTGTGAGATGCAACAGTAAGGTAAGGAGAAAGGTAGGAGAAAAATACATATTTACAAGCAGGGTTTTTTTTTTAAACAGAAAGTTGCCAGGACAGGATTTTATCTAGCTTCAGAAGATTAGAATACAGGAAAGGTTTGAAAAAGTCATTTTGTTTCATCAAGTAAAATGTGCCACTGAAGTATCTGAAGATGTGTAGTTTAAGTGGATTAGCCATGATCAATACGTGGAGGTAAAAGTGGGGGAGGAATGTGCCTATGTAGAATGCTCTTTCAGAGACTTGATGCAGACTTAATGGGCCTAATGGCCTCATTCTGCACTGTACAGATTCTATGGTTCTGTAAGATAGTTATTTTTATAGGGAGGACAGGGTAAGGCTTGTTATGCAAGCATATATATACAGCTATATGTGGAGAAGCATAACTTGTTCATTAGTTTGAGCTGATACATAATACAAGCTGGAGCAATTGTACATTTGCAAAATGTCTGGTCTGGTCTCGTCTTTCCAACACAAGCAGTCGTCCAATGAAATTTTAGATAAGCACACAACAGCATACATGAAAGCCCCAAAACCCAATTTGTACGTCAAGCGTAGGAGGGGCATTGTACGTAGGAGGGGCATTGCTTTTTATTTTGGTCGGCACAACATCGAAGGCCGAAGGGCCTGTTCTGTGCTGTATTGTTCTATGTTCTATGTAAGCAAGATGCATTCAATCTGCTGAGTTATTCTGTTGGATTAGTAAATGTTGGGCAGTGCAACTCTGCTCCTGTTTGTAAGGCATGTGGAAGTTACTTCAGGGAGTGATTGCCACCACTGAACTTGAGAAAATAACTACAGCCAACTTGCATTTGGAACAGGAGGTTTTGCACTGTGGGCCCCTGTTCACTAAAGGCTAGAACATAGAACAATACAGCACAGAACAGGCCCTTCGGCCTTCGATGTTGTGCCGACCAAAATAAAAAGCAATGCCCCTCCAAACTAAAACATTCCCTTCTCTTCCATATACTTATCAATTAACCTCTTAAACGCCACAAACTTGGCGCATCTACAACAGCTGCAGGCAGGGCATTCCACTCCCTAATCACTCTTTGAGTAAAGAACCTACCTCTGATATCCGTCCTATACCTCATACCCCTTAATTTAAAGTTGTGTCCCCTCGTGCTAGCTTTTTCCATCCTAGGAAAAAGGCTATCACTGTCCACCCTATCCAAACCTCTAATCATCTTATATGTTTCAATAAGATCCCCCCTTATCCGCCTCCTTTCTAACGAAAACAACCTCAAATCCTTCAACCTCTCTTCATAGGACCTGCCCTCCATACCAGGCAACATCCTATTAAACCTCCTCTGTACCCTCTCCAATGCCTCCACATCTTTCTTATAATGTGGGGACCAGAACTGCACACAATACTCCAAGTGAGGCCGCACTAGAGTTTTGTACAGTTGCAACATGACGTTGCGGCTCCGAAATTCAATCCCCCTACCAAGAAAAGCTAAGACTCCATATGCCTTCTTAACAACCTTCTCGACTTGACTGCCTACTTTCAGGGATCTATGCACAAATACACCAAGATCCCTCTGTTCATCAACACTATTAAGAATCCTACCATTAGCCCTATACTCTACACATTTATTATTCCTGCCAAAGTGCATTCCCTCACACTTTTCCACATTAAACTCCATTTGCCACCTCTCGGCCCAGCTCTGCAACTTGTCCAAGTCACTCTGTAAACTAAAACACCCCTCTTCACTATCTACCACACACCAACTTTAGTATCATCTGCAAATTTACTGATCCATCCCTCAATACCCTCATCCAGATCATTTATAAAAATTACAAACAGCAGGGGCCCCAAAACAGCCCCCTGAGGCACACCACTCGTCACCGAACTCCACGATGAATATCTCCCATCAACCACCACCCTCTGTCTTCTATCTGCCAGCCAATTCCTAAGCCAATTAGCTAAATCACCCTCTATTCCACACATCTGCATTTTCTGTAGAAGTCTTCCATGGGCCACCTTTCAAAAGCCTTACTAAAGTCCATATATACTACATCAACCGCCTTACCCCCATCCACCTCTCTGGTCACTTTCTCAAAAAAACTCAATGAGGTTAGTAAGGCATGACCTACCCTTCACAAAACCATGCTGACTATCCCCAATCAATTCATTTCTCTCTAAATAACTATAAATCCTATCCCTAATATTCTCTCCAATACTTTGCCCGCAACAGAAGTAAGACTCACTGGCCTATAATTCCCTGGAAGGTCTCTCTTCCCCTTCTTGAACAATGGGACCACATTCGCTATCCTCCAGTCCTCCGGAACCACACCCGTAACCGACGACGACCTGAAGATCAGAGCCAGAGGCTCTGCAATCGCCTCTCTCGCCTCCCAGAGAATCCTAGGGTAAATCCCGTCCGTCCCAGGGGACTTATCTAACTTCAAACCCTCAAGAATATCTAGCACATCCTCCCTATCTACTTCAATACTTTACAGTTTGCAACCCTGTACCTCAGTGTTCTCCATAACTACATTTACATCACCCTGCGTGAATACCGAAGAGAAATATTTATTCAGTGCCTCCCCAATCTCTTCAGGCTCCACGCACAACTTCCCACTGCTGTCTATGACTGGCCCTAATCTTGCCCTAACCAATCTTCTATTCTTAACATATCGAAAGAAAGCTTTAGGATTCTCCTTAATCCTATCATCCAACATCTTCTCGTGTCCCCTCTTAGCTCTCCTCAATTCACTTTTTACCTCCTTCCTAGCTAATCTATAGCTATCCATTGCACTACCTGAGCCTTCAAGCCTCATCCTGACATAGGCCTCCTTTTTCTTCTTAACCAGCAAATCAACTCTTTTCGTACACCAAGGCTCTCTTACTCGTCCATTTCCTCCCTGCCTGACAGGGACATACTTATCAAGGACTCGCAGCAGCTGCTCCTTGAATAAGCTGGATTGAGACGAGACAAATCCATTTTTTAAAGGATTTCACAGAAGAAAAAAAATAGATTTTTCACTTATCAGCCTGAGCTCAATTTAGAATCAGAAATGCAATATATAAAGTTCAATGTACCTTCCCATTCCTCCTACCTTCTCTTACCCCAGCCTCTGCCTTTGACCATTGCAATTTATCATTAGTTATATATGCATGTTATATTGTGCCTCACCTATCCTCCTTGCAAAAATGACTACATTATAGAATTCATACAGTGCAGAAGGAGGTCTTTCAGCCTAGTAAATCTGCGTTGACTATTCAAAGGAGTAGTCTACTAGGGATCACTCCTACCCCCAACCCCATGCATTGGTCATCCGCCCAACCTGCACAGCTTTGGACACTAAGTCACAATTGAGCTTGGCCAATCCACCTAACCTGCACATCTTTGGACCCTAAGGGGCAACTTAGTATGGCCAATCCACCTAATCTGCACCTTTTTGGACTGTGGGAAGAAACTGGAGTTTCTAAAGGAAACCTTGTAGACATGAGGAGAATGTACAAACTCCACATGGGTGACCCAAGCTGGGAATCAAACCTAGGTCCCTGGTGCTGTAAGGCAGTGATGCTAACCATTGTGCCACTGTGCTGCCAAATATTATGCCATCTCTATGGTGTAACTATGTTGTATTTTGGAATCAGTTAGTTGTAGCTGGACAGTAGAGATTCTGAAGAAGCCAGGTATAATGCAAGCTTGTGCAAAGAAAACTTATCTCAGAGATAGATAGCAGATTTAGGAGGAGTCTAATTGGTCTTAGTGCTTCAGGGTTATGGAGTAGAAAGATCAGCCAGGTTTCCAAATCTTAACCTGTGCAACTACATCTCAAGTAGGAAAGCAGGATGGCATAAACTTGCAAAGTAAAGGAAAAATCTGTACTTAAATTATTAGGACGTGATCTTATCACCTCATCCAGCCTGACTTTCAGTATGGCACATGGTATGATCAGCTGAGAGCCAATTTAAATATTAATGACATTAGCAAGTTCTGGGCTCATTTGACCTACCTACTCGCCTGCTGATGTTCTCACCAGCAAGTATCACAGTCTCTACCAGTGGAAGAGCAGACATGATAGCCTCGCTGAGGAAATTAAGGACCAGTGAGGTCCCCGGGTGGCTTGGGGCAGGGCTGGGCAGTGTATTCCCCTGCCCTCCTCCTCCTCCCCCGCCCCCCGGTGAGAATCTCACCCTGGCACTTCTTTTGAACTAAGTGCCAGAAGACTCTCTTCCATTTTCTCCCTCGTTCGATACTTGGAATTTTTTTTGAAAGATCTTGCCCCTCAAATCGCTCAAAGGGTCATTTAAAAAGAAAATCACAGATATACCGTCATTATAGCATTTAATGAATTGCAGTGGATTTTAGTGTTTGCTTCAGTAAAGCAGCATGAATATTTCTGCCAGATGTATTTTGCAATTGGACGTCTGCTGTACTTTAATTCTTTGTGAGATTTGTGAAGTTGTGTCTCTCAAAATACATCAATTTTAAGTTCATTGTTTGGATATAATTGGATGGGAATGGGTGCAAAGACAGAAGGGCCATCTTGAAGCTGATTATTACTGACTGATTATTTTCCTCCGATTTCCAACTTGAACAGTGCCTGAACCAGACCTTTCAATACAATTTAGGAACACAGTGGTTATCACTGCTGCCTCACAGCACCAGGGACCTGGGTTTGATTCCCGGTTTTGGTCACTATCTATGTGGAGTGTGCACTTTCTTCCGTGTCTGAGTAGGTTTCTCCGGCTGCTCCAGTTTCCTCCCACAGTCCAAAGATGTGCTGATTAAGTACGTTGGCCATGCTAAATTTTCCCTCTGTGTGTCCAAACAGGAGCTGGAGCGTGGCGATTAGGAGATTTTCATTGCAATGTTAATATAAGCCTTGTTGTGACATTAATAAATACACTTAAAGTTAAGTGTTACAGTTTGCAGAGAAATCTTGATTTAATGATGTCATCATCACCTTCCATCTCCCAATCCCAATTCTATATTTTGCTATGTTCATGTTTTTATTTTACAGCATTTGCAGCCAGGGTAAATGGGAGTGCACTGATGAGGAATGTCCAGGTGTGTACCTTATTATACAATGAAAACAGTAAGCATTCAGAATCAGATCAGTTTACAAGAGTCAGATTTTCTTAAATTCAATGTAATCAGGTTTATGGGCAACAATTTGAACTTTGAACACACGACTAACCTGCTCAGTCACACGTTCTCCTCCCCACCCCCAACTCCATCTGCAGATTGACATCTCCAGTGAAAGGTGCTTCACTGTGGGCACCAACATATGTGCTGAACTCTGTCCTTTGAATCAGTATCAAAAACACACACACATCAATGGTTAGAAACAGTCTTAATCCCTTCAGCTGAATTCTTCCTCATGGTAGATAGCTTTTCACAAACTTACATACCTTGCATAAATCTATTGATATCTGTGTCATGACAGGGATGTATGTAGTCATAAATGGAGAAATCTAGCTGAACAACTAATGCCTTCAATGCAAGGTATCACCAAGACATTAACACCCTAGAACACCATAACAGATTGCTTGGAAATGGCAGCCACATTTCCATACATGATAACATGACCTCACTTTAACAGTGCCTCATCAATCTTTTGTTTTGGGAAGGATGCTATATAAATGCAAATCTTTAGTCTCTCTCTCTCTCTTCCTGTCTGTCATTCTTTGCCTGTCTCTCACTCTGCCTCGCTCTCTCTGTCTGCCTGTCTCTGTCTCTCTGTCTGTCTGTCTCTCTCTCTTTCTCTCTCTTCCCCCCTGTCTCTCTGTCTGTCTCTCTTTGGCTCTTTCTCTCACTTGGACTAATACACAACAACTCACTTTTAAATACAATCACCGATACCTGGCGGGAAAGGTTTTTCTTAACAATAAGGGCAGATAGGCAGCAAATTCAATGAAGGAACAGTGAATTAATGTTTGCTGCAGTGGGTTGAGGGAGAAGGGTTGAGTAGGTCACTGCTCGAAGCCCGTACTCATCTTCACATTGGCATTGTTGAGCTTCTTAGACCCAATTACATAGAACATTGGTTTAGTCTCTCCCCCGAATGGGGGTCACCTCTGGCAATACAGCATTGCAGTGCAATACCTGTGTAAATGAAGCCCCTAAATGATGGAGTTGACAGTGAAGTCACAACCTGCCAACTCAGAATCAAGGGTGATGCTATCTGAGCCAAGCTGGTAGATGGATAAATCTGTTCGGGTATTTGAGATAAACCAAGAAGACGTGGTCAAGTAATGGCAAACTTGGATTATAGGAACCTGGTAAATAAAGAGCTTCACCACTTTCAAACCATAAGAATGGACCTGAGATAAATAATTTAAATAAAATATGCTTGATTACAAATGAAACATAACCTTGCATTATTGTGTTGACAAACCAAACCAATATTGTGTAACATCTTAACTGTTTTGCATTAGGGGAGTGCTTCGTCATTGGACAATCACACTTCAAAAGTTTTGATGACAAGTATTTCACCTTCAGTGGAATGTGCCAGTATTTACTGGCAAAGGATTGCGAAGAAAATACATTTTCAGCCTTCATTGAGAAAGTGCAGGTACAGAAGATGGACATTTGACTCAGTTGAATGTTAAACAATGCCCGTGATTAGCAGCGATGCTCAGTGCTCTCAACTCTCTTCCCCAGTGTGCGGATGACCCAGATGCTGTTTGTATAAGATCGGCAACACTGAAGTTCCGAGAACTGGTAAACATGACAATCAAACTTAAACATGGCGGGAGAGTTTCGGTGAACGGCATGGATGTACAACCACCACTGATTCAAGGTTACACTTCATTGCTACCTGCAGTTCTTACACATTATAAGAAGTTTTTCTGTGTGATGAAGGAACCTGTTCTGTTACTATACAGGGTTTGTTAACTGGTTGAAAGAAAAGTAGTTAAAAGCTTTCCTCTTGCTCTCCTTCACTTTGCTGCCTACCTTTCTTTTATTATTTGGATTCTAGGAAGCTCAGTTTCCCTTTTCCAATAACAGGTGTTCCCAATGTCTAGAAAAGATATTTCTTCTCAAGTTCCCTTCACACAGTAGCACAGAGGTTAGCACTGCTGCCTCACAGCGCCAGGGACCCAGTTTGATTCCCAGCTTGGGTCACTGTCTGTGTGAGTTTGCACACTTGCCCCATGTCTGCGTGGGTTTCATAGAACATAGAACATAGAACATAGAACAATACAGCACAGAACAGGCCCTTCGGCCTTCGATGTTGTGCCGACCAAAATAAAAAGCAATGCCCATCCTAACTAAACCATTCCCTTCTCATCCATATACTTATCAACTAACCTCTTAAACGCCACCAAACTTGGCGCATCTACAACAGCTGCAGGCAGGGCATTCCACTCCCTAATCACTCTTTGAGTAAAGAACCTACCTCTGATATCCGTCCTATAACTCATACCCCTTAAATTAAAGCTGTGTCCCCTCGTGCTAGCTTTCTCCATCCTAGGAAAAAGGCTATCACTGTCCACCCTATCCAAACCTCTAATTATCTTATATGCTTCAATAAGATCCCCCCCTTAGCCGCCTCCTTTCTAACGAAAACAACCTCAAATCCTTCAACCTCTCTTCATAGGACCTGCCCTCCATACCAGGCAACATCCTGGTAAACCTCCTCTGTACCCTCTCCAATGCCTCACATCTTTCTTATAATGTGGGGACCAGAACTGCACACAATACTCCAAGTGCGGCCGCACTAGAGTTTTGTACAGTTGCAACATGATGCTGCGGCTCCTAAATTCAATCCCCCTACCAATAAAGCTAAGACTCCATATGCCTTCTTAACAACTTTATCCACTTGACTGCCTACTTTCAGGGATCTATTGACACATACACCAAGATCCTTCTGTTCCTCAACACTATTAAGAGCCCTACCATTAGCCCTATACTCTACACATTTATTGTTCCTGCTAAAGTGCATTACCTCACACTTTTCCACATTAAACTCCATTTGCCACCTCTCGGCCAGCTCTGCAACTTGTCCAAGTCACTCTGTAAACTAAAACACCCCTCTTCACTATCTACCACTCCACCAACTTTAGTATCATCTGCAAATTTACTGATCCATCCCTCAATACCCTCATCCAGATCATTTATAAAAATTACAAACAGCAGGGGCCCCAAAACAGACCCCTGAGGCACACCACTTGTCACCGAACTCCACGATGAATATCTCCCATCAACCACCACCCTCTGTCTTCTATCTGCCAGCCAATTCCTAATCCAATTAGCTAAATCACCCTCTATTCCACACATCTGCATTTTCTGTAGAAGTCTTCCATGGGCCACCTTATCAAAAGCCTTACTAAAGTCCATATATACTACATCAACCGCCTTACCCCCATCCACCTCTCTGGTCACTTTCTCAAAAAACTCAATGAGGTTAGTAAGGCATGACCTACCCTTCACAAAACCATGCTGACTATCGCCAATCAATTCATTTCTCTCTAAATAACTATAAATCCTATCCCTAATAATTCTCTCCAATACTTTGCCCACAACAGAAGTAAGACTCACTGGCCTATAATTCCCTGGAAGGTCTCTCTTCCCCTTCTTGAACAATGGGACCACATTCGCTATCCTCCAGTCCTCCGGAACCACACCCGTAACCAACGAGGACCTGAAGATCAGAGCCAGAGGCTCTGCAATCTCCTCTCTTGCCTCCCAGAGAATCCTAGGGTAAATCCCGTCCGGCCCAGGGGACTTATCCAACTTCAAACCCTCGAGAATTTCTAACACATCCTCCCTATCTACTACAATACTCCCCAATTTGCAACCCTGTACCTCAGTGCTCTCCACAGCTACATTTCCAGCACTCTGCGTGAATACCGAAGAGAAATATTTATTCATTGCCTCGCCAATCTCTTCAGGCTCCACGCACAACTTCCCACTGCTATCTATGACTGGCCCTAATCTTGCCCTAACCAATCTTCTATTCTTAACATATCGAAAGAAAGCTTTATGATTCTCCTTAATCCTATCAGCCAACATCTTCTCGTGTCCCCTCTTAGCTCTCCTCAATTCACTTTTTACCTCCTTCCTAGCTAATCTATAGCTATCCATTGCACTACCTGAGCCTTCAAGCCTCATCCTGACATAAGCCTCCTTTTTCTTCTTAACCAGCAAATCACCTCTTTTCGTACACCAAGGCTCTCTTACTCGTCCATTTCCTCCCTGCCTGACAGGGACATACTTATCAAGGACTCTCAGCAGCTGCTCCTTGAATAAGCACCACATTCCAGATGTTCCCAGTCCCTGTCGTTCCCTAGTCCAATCTACGCACCCTAATTCTCTCCTGATGGCCTCATAATTACCCTTCCCCCAGCTATAACTACTGCCCCCAGCTTCATGCCTATCCCTGTCCATCACTAAGGTGAACGTAACCGAATTGTGGTCACTATCACCAAAATGTTCACTAACTTCCAAGCCTAACACCTGGTCTGGCTCATTGCCCAGCACCAAATCCAATGTAGCCTCACCTCTAGTTGGCCTATCTACATACTGAGTCAAAAAACCTTCCTGCACACTCTGTACGAAAACTGACCCCTCTAACGAGCTAGAGCTATAGCTATTCCACCAGGTTCTCTAGTTTCTTCCCATACTCCAAAGATAGGATGATTGACGATGCTAAATTATCCCTTAGCTTCAGGGGAATTAGCAGGATAAAGATGTGGGGTTAGAGGAATAGGGCCTGGGTGGGATTGTTATTGGTATGGACTTGATGGGCCAAATGGCCTCTTACCGCATTATAAATTTCTATTGAAGAAACCCTATTCCTGTAAAGCCAACCACAGTATTTCCTATTCACTTTATGCCCCACTGCTACACAGGCTGTCACTTTGAGGCAGGAGATTTAAGGGCCAATTAAAACTGTTATAAGGGTTTTGTGGACAGGAATTGAGGCCAACAACCAGCTCTCACAATCTCTGCAATGTAGGCCCAGGACCCTTTATTCCCCCAGTCTGATCTGTAGCAGCTACAGTCAGTACCTGCCTAAACCTGGTGCAATGTGATGGCTGGTTGCCAGGTAGCCATGGAGATTGCAGATGGTTAACACCAGTGAATCGAAGGAAAAGTCCCTTGCGCTGGATTAGAAGGAGGTTGACATGGTATAGAGATGCCGGCGTTGGACTGGGGTAACCACAGTAGGAAGTCTGACAACACCAGGTTTAAGTCAAGCGATTTATTTGATAGTGAATTCACAAGCTTTTGAGATGTTTCGACCTCGAAAGCTTGTAAGTTTACTATCAAATAAATTAGTTGGACTTAAACCTGGTGTTGTCAGACTTCCTGCTTAGAAGGAGGTTGTCAGGAAGGCCAGTGATTGAGGAGGAAAGCCTGGAAAAGGGGCAAGTCTGTGGCCTCCTTGTGGGATTTAAAGGAGCACTCATATTTCTCCTCACACACCAATGAAAAAAAATTATCTTAACTTGCTGATCACTGCTTGCATGAAGAAACTACAGCAGTTACTCTGCTTGAGCCTTGAGTTAAAATTGCAGTCTCACTGATGTCATTGAATATTGAGCTATATATTGCTGGTTTCCCGTGAATCTGCTCAGAAAAGCTTGCTGAGACTGTAACTCGCAGAAAGGCAATGGGATTAGGGCTGGCAAATTGGGTTCAAGTTCACAGCAATTCCTGTTGGATGGATAGAGTTAAAATCAGCCCCATTATGTCATTTCTAAGTTATCATTGAAAAGAACAACTGCTGCAGCAATATACAGATAGCTTTAATGTTTTTCCTATGGAAGTTGATGTATGTGAAAATGCCGATGGATATTATAAGTGGCAGATAGTCAGTCATTGAAAAACAAATCAATTCTGAACTATTATTTGTTAGTTAACTGCATTGATGTTGGTTCCATAATCAATTGCTGATTGGTAACAGTTATAAAGAAGCTCTGTTATACCTTCGACTGAAGCCCTGGGTTCTGTATCACAGTAAGAAGTCTGACAACACTAGGTTTAAGTCCAACTTAAAGTTGGGCTTAAACTTGTGGCATTAGTGGAGTTGGAGTTAAACCTGGTGTTGTCAGGCTTCTTACTGTGTTTATCCCAGTCCAACGCCAGCATCTCCACCTCAGTTCTGTATCACACCCAGGAGTGCTCTTACTGTTGTCACTGTGGCTTCAGTGATTTCTGAGATTGCAATGATTAACACCTACATAGAAGTGTGTTACCCATATGGGTGCCAATCTCCTGCTCCTATTGCGCCTCAGGCGTACCACCTTGCCCATTGATGTGAGGGTAGAACAATGTGCAGCTGTGAGATTTTGAAATGCTTCTGTCACCATTATCTGTGATTGTTCTCCAGATCAGATAAAGCCCCCAAAATCCCAGTGGCATAATTCTACAGATATCCCATTGTTATGTTTGTAACTCAGGGTAAGCCTACACATAGAATGCCTCACAGCTGTCACATGCTGCATGACCAATTGCAGTGTAAAGTAATATTTCCCCCGCTCTTACTTGTGCGTAACTGGGGTTCCAAATTCTTGCTGATTTTCCACGTCACTTTCCAGTTCTGGCTGTAGTGACCCAACTTAATGCTTAATAAAATCACAGAATCTACAGTGCAGAAGAAGGCCATTCAGTCCATCAAGCCTGCACCGACAACAATCCCACCAGAGTCCCAGCCCCGAAACCCCAAATACTTACAGTCCTAGTCCCCAATATTAAAGAGCTATTTATCATGGCCAATCAACCTAACCTACACATCTTTGGATTGTGGGAGGAAACTGGAGTACCTGGAGAAAACCCACACAGACATGGGGAAAATATGCAAAATGCAATACCTTGATATTCACCCCATTTCAGCGTAGACACATTGGACTCTAATCTATACCCTAGTTATCTATCGAAGAGAGTCGCTTCAACCTATCACAGCTGCCTATTCCCCCACCATAATAGTACTCTATCCTATATTTTGCCATCAAACTCTCAATCACTGAACATATGCACTACTGCTTGCTTCAGGAGAATATAATTATTCTCATATTCTTTCAATTTAACTAGTATTCTACTGAATTCTCCATGCAGTGGTTGGTATAATACAGATGCATAAATACATTCAGTTTGGGTTTTTCCAGGGTCACTGGGCTCCTGAACTCACCAGAGTTCAAAAGAGCTGAATACCAGAAATATGGTGAGCGTGTTGAGTGACATTAAAGCTGTCTTTGATCAAATATGACATCAAGGAACCTGAGCAAGGCTGAAGTAAATGGGAATCAGAGGGAAAACTCTCCACTAGTTGGAATCATACCTAGCACAAAGGAAGATGGTTGTGGTTGTTGGAAGTCAATTATCTCAGTCTCAGCTGTGGGAGTTTCTCAGGGTAGTATCCTGTGCCAACAACAAAGAACAAAGAGCAACACAGCACGGGAAACAGGCCCTTCGGCCCAACAAGCCCGCGCCGCCGTCCTAACGTCTTAATGACATATCCATGACTTTAGGCTATGCCTATTATGGAAGATTCCCATATAGGAACCAATATAGGGACAATTTGTTACCCAATCAGCCCAAGAGCACATTCTTGGGATGTGGGAGGAAACCGGAGCACCTGGAGAAAACCCACGCAACCACGGGGAGAACGCGCAAACTCCCGCAGATACAGGCCCAAATCTATGTGTCTGCACAGCAACAGCGATAGTCTCTGAGCTGTCGTGTTGCCCATCAGATGGTCCAGTTTAAGCATACACTAACGACTTGAAGCACTAGGTCACTCCTGAAGCAACATCCAGGAGCAGCCCTCGCATGACCTGCCGAATGCATGCACCTTGTTGGTTAACAAGGTGGACTGAATTGCTTGTGGAAACAAATAAGATATTTAGACAGTCCTGCTATATCCCTCTATCTGCAGACCGCTCATGTGGCTGTCCAAGAGACCCTTAAACAACCCTAGCGTGCCTGCTCCCACCACCTTACTCGGCAGTGCATTCCTCACCCCCACTACCCTTTGTGTGAAAAACTGCCCTCTAATATTTGTCTTATACATAGCCCCCCTCACCCTAAGGCCATGACCCCTTGTTCTATTCATTTCTAATGGTGGAAAAAGCTTACCACCATTTACTCTATCTACACCCCTTATAATCTTACATACCTCTATTAGATCCCCTCTCAGCCGACGTCTTTCAAGGGAAAACAACCTCAGTGTGTTCAATCTTTCCTCGTAAGGCAGCCCTTCCGTACCAGGCAGCATCCTGGTAAAAGTGGTGCCGAACCATCTTCAGCTCTTTCACCAATCAGCTTCCCTTTATCATAAGTAGGGATAGATGCAAATGACTGTATAGCATTCAGCACCACTTACAACTGCCTAGATATTGGCAATATGGTAGTGATTAGCACTGATGCCTTACAGTGCCAGGCATGCGTGTTCAATTCTGACCTTGGGTGACTTTCTGTATGTAGTTTGCATGTTCTTCCCATGTCTGTGTGGGTTTCCTTTGGGTGCTCTGGTTTCCCCTCAGTCCAAGGATGTGCAGGCTGGGTGTATTGGTTGTACTAAACCACCCCTTAGTGTCCCAAGTTGTGTGGGATAGGGTATTAGTGGTGTAAATATATGAGATTATGGGAATAGGGTTTTGGTAAGATGATCTTTCGGAAAGTCAGTCCCATTGCAATGAACCAAATGGCCCCTTCTGCAGTGAGGGATTCTATGAAATTCTACTGAGGTTGTCCATGTCTACATGCAGCACAACCTGGAAAATATTCAGGCTTGAAATAAAGGCAGAAAATACTGAAAATCTGGCAGCATTTATGGTGAGACAACAGGATTAATGGCCATGATTTTACTGGTAAAATTGTGGTTTCTTGCCTCTCGTGATGTTATCAGCACTAGCTATCCAGTGCAATCAACGTCCCGTCCATTTCTGGACTGAATAAGAGACTGAATAGTTTACTTAAATATACTTAAAAATAAGTTGACGTGATTAGCAAGCTGGGGATGCAATTGTTCTGGCTCACGTGCTTTATGGCCTCATTGGGCAAGGTGCTTATCAGTGGGGAATATATCTGGTCCCAATGAACATGTTGGCCTCACCAATAGAACTATAGGCCACTGAGGCCCCCAGTAATGTTAAGGGCAAAGGTGGGGGTGCCCCTTGGATAGTCTCAGACTGTTGCATTGGCACTGGGTAATGCCAGGGGATGGGACCTGAAGGGGCAGGGCCAGGTCTTGGTGGTCTGGTTGGTTAGGGAGGAAGCCCCGCTGTCTCACTGCTTGTGATTGATGGATGGGAGGGGGCGCATTCGGTCAGGATAGAGGTGAGGGTTTGGGGGGTGAATGTGGGACTTGTTATTGGCTGCTGGCCCCTGTGATTGCTGGGCGGGGGAGAGGGGGTCTGGTTGGGTATTTGCAGTTGTAACTGGTGCTTAACGCTATACAATCATACACTTCTATCCCTATTTATGATAAAGCGAAGCTGATTGATGAAACAACTAAACATAAGAGCATAAGAACATAAGAAATAGGAGCAGGAATAGGCCATCCAGCCCCTCGAGCCTGCCCCGCTATTCAATAAGATCATTGCTGATGTGCAGTGGTTCAGTACCACTTTTCCGCTTTCTTCTGTAACCCTTAATTCCCTTGTCAATCAAAAACCTATCCACTCTTGACTTGAATATATTCAGCAAGGAAGCCTCCACCACTTCATCAGGCAGAGAATTCCAAAGATTCACCACCCTTTGCGGAAAGAAATTCCTCCACAACTCTGATCTGATCTGCCCTCACCCCCCTTACTCTTGAGGCTGTGCCCTCTAGTCCTGCTGTCTTTGTTAAGCGGGAAGAGTGTCTCAACCTCTACCCTATCCATCCCCTTCATTATCTTATCTGAAGATGGTTCGGCACAGGATACTACCCTGAGAAACTCCCACAGCAACCTCTTCAGACTGAGATAATTGACTTCCAACAACCACAACCATCTTCCCTTGCTCTAGGTATGATTCCAACTAGTGGAGAGTTTTCCCTCTGATTCCCATTTATTTCAGCCTTGCTCGGGTTCCTTGAAGCCATATTTGGTCAAAGACTGCTATAATGTCACTCGACACTTCTTTCAGACCTGTCAGGGATCTGCTGCTGCAATTGCACGTTTGCAACCCAATAGAGATCTGCACATGTGCAATAGCACATAAAATTTGAAGTAAAGACTTGCCCCAACAAATGAAGCTCTCCTGTGTTCGTGCTACCTGGACGCTTAGAATTTTTCTCCTAAAATCACCCCAAAGTTTCTATTTCCCTGCCATGACTTGATGAGCACAAAATACAAACCACAACAAGAAAACAAAATAGTTAATTCCGCTTGATACAGCTAACAACCAAAGAGTTGAATGCCCGTGTGTAATTTCAATGACTGTTTTTTCCATTTTAATTAGAATTACACTGTTCTTCATCTAATTATGTTCATTCTGATTTCCACGTATTTCTTGTAGGTGTCCTTCGTATCCAGCACACTGTCCTGTCATCGATTAGGGTGACCTATGACGAAGATTTTCAGTTTGACTGGGATGGGTACGGCAAGGTTTACTTGAAGGTACGGCCTGAAACCTGCAAATGTGTCTTAGATTCTGCATTGCCCTGACACCAAATTAACTCTTTTCTTCTCTCTTTAGCTGGGAGTCATATACACAGGTACGACCTGTGGCTTGTGTGGAAATTACAATGGAAACCAAGGTGACGACTTCCTCACGCCATCTGGCCTTGTTGAAACCGAGATGGTCAACTTTGGGAATTCCTGGAAGGTTAATGGAGGCTGTGCTGACCTGAAGCAGATACATGCTGACCCGTGCAATTTGAATCCCAAGAGAGGTAACTGGGTTTCAATACTTTTTGGAAGTTGTACTAAACGTAGCTATTTAAATATTTTCTGTGCTCTTTAGACTCAGTGCAGAATGAAAACTATTGCTTTGAAACTAATCTAAAGCATGAATTCAGAGGTCCTGTGCCTTCATTGGGGTTGCATACTTGAAGGGAAAATTGCTGTGTCAGATCCTAATCTCCTAAATCCTATCCTAAAAGAGGAAGGGGAATTTCCTTCTCTACTACCTGCCTTCCTGGGGTTGCATACCTGAAGGGAAAATTGCCACGTCAAATCCTAGCCTCTGTTCTGCATTCCCTTCAAATGTGGCTTCTTGTTTAGAGAACTGGCTGTACCCTCAGATGAGATATTTAGCATGGAAAATCACACTCTCAGACCAGTAGCACATTTCATTGTGTGGAAAGTCTAGAAAGAATATTACAAACCTTCATTTTGGCTACCACTGTAATGGTACCACTGGAATTGTGTCCAAGGAATAGTGGGATTCCTATTGCTGCCAGCCCTTGGCATCTATGGGGGTACTTAAGCTTCCTTCATTTTTGGTGGAGGTTTATTTTTCTGACAAGGTGGAGCAGTTAAAATTGGGATTTTTCCTTCAATTGTCTTTCATCAAGATATCCAAAATTAGAAACAAAGCATTCCAAGATGTTACTGCAATGGATTATCTCTGCCCTAAGAAGAAAAAGCTTGTAAGAAAAATGAATTTTAAAGGAAGAGTTCAGTCAAGTTTCACCCTCCTTTAGCTCGCTGCCAGAAGAGAACTCGGCCAATCTATGAGGAGATACATAAACACAGTCACGTGGTTTGCAGAAAGAAGTGGAAACAATGACTGTAGCTGTCACAACGATGAAGGAAGAGGAAGTTAGAAATTGTTGATTTTAGCCACAACAATGTATGCCTCCCGTGCCTCATTATTCAGATATAAGGTAGTCAATCCATTTTTTATTCCCATAAAGGAAATAATTTGCTTCATTTATTGTTCATAATTTAAAAAAATAGTAAAATGGCACCAAGGCACTTGTTAGAATTGGATTAGAATGCGAAGTCTGCTAGAATATCGGCAAAGAACAAACTGTCGCCTTGTGTGCCACAGATAGCTGGACTGTCAGTGTCTTGGACACGTAAGCAAAGCATCAACTTGCACTGCATCTTTTATGTTAAATATTGTTGCAGTGTAGCGCAATGGCCTTGCATTATAATTTTATGCAGTGTCCGCTTATTAAATACGTAGAATTCATAGAATCCAATGCCATTGTGGGTTTAACTTCTACCAGAAAGACATTTTAACTTAAAGGGAAATAACAACAGAATCAGTAAACAGGAGCTCTGTTTGCAAAGTCAAGAAATAAACTCTGAACAGCATGGTGGTACAGTGGCTAGCACTGCTGCCTCACAGCGCCAGGGATCTGGGTTCAATTCCCAGCTTGAGTCATTGTCTGTGCATAGTCTGCACGTTCTCCCCATGTCTGTGTGAGTTTCCTCTCACAGTTTGAAAGGCGTGCTCATTAGATGCATTTGGCCATACTAAAGTTTCCCTCAGTGTATCCAAACAGGCACTGGAGTTTGGCGACTAGGGGATTTTCACAGTAACTTCATTGCAATGTTAATGTAAGTCTAATATGTGACAGTAATAAATAAACTTACAGGTAGTGAAGCTAAGTATTTACTCTCTCAGTTCTGAGCTTGCTGGGCATAATAAAGAACGGACAGGTCCCCTGCTTTTAAGACTTCACTCAAAGTGCCCGAGGGCATCCTGAAGTAACTTTCCTTCCAATTTCCTCCCCTAATACCTGTCCCCCCTCTCCCGTTCCCTCAGCACCATAAAACACATCCCATCACATTTTCACAGTGTGCTTTACCACTGTAGTGTAGCTGAATTTGGTAATTTAACATGATTAAGATAATCATCCACAAACATTATCGGATTAATAGTCTAGCGATAATAAAACAAGGCTATCACCTCCCCTTATATTATCTGTGTGAGGCTACATTCAGTAAATCTGCACTCCCAACAAGGAAGCCTTATTCAATTGGATAGAAGTCAAAGAACAGCCCAGTCTCTGACCTGTAATGCATTTTGGAAGGTTTAACACAGATAGGAAATATACAGTAAATGACAGAACTCTTAAAAATATTGATAGGCAAAGGGATCTGGGTGTACAGGTGCACAGGTCACTGAAAGTGGCAATGCAGGTGGAGAAGCCAGTCAAGAAGGCATACAGCATGCTTGCCTTCATTGGCCGGGGCATTGAGTTTAAAAATTGGCAAGTCATGTTGCAGCTTTACAAAACCTTAGTTAGGCTGCACTTGGAATATGGTGTTCAATTCTGGTTGCCACAGTATCAGAAGGATGTGGAGGCTTTGGAGAAGGTACAGAAAAGATTTACCAAGATGTTGCCTGAGGGCATTAGCTATGAGGAGAGGTTGGAGAAACTTGGTTTGTTTTCACTGGAGTGACAGAGGTTGAAGGATGACCTGATAGAAGTCTACAAGATTATGAGAGGCATGGACAAAGTGGATTGTCAGAAATATTTTCCAAGGGTCAGTTCTAGGGGACATAGGTTTAAGGTCCAAGGGTCAAAGTTTAAAGGAGATGTACAAGGCAGATTTTTTACACAGAGTGGTGGGTGCCTAGAACTCGTAGCCGGCAGAGGTAGCAGAAGCAGATACAGTAGTAACTTTTAAGGGGCATTTTGATAAATACATGAATAGAACGGGAATAAAGAGATACAGTCCCTGGAAAGATAGTCGGGCAGCATGGTTGGTGCAGGCTAGGAGGGCCGAAGAGCCTGTTCCTATGCTGTAATTTTCTTTGTTCTTTTTTTTGCCCCCTGTTGAACAAGGCTCCCTAGTGATATTGTTGAATTAGCCTCTCCCATTCTTGTTCTTTCAATCTACAGTTGAGTTAAATAGAATGTCAAAACTAATCCCAAAATCCAAAATAATATTTCTCCCATCTGAGATCTTAATAGAATTCTATTACCCTAACATTTGTAATGATCACTAACACTGTCTTCAAACAGGTATTACCATCCACTCTTGACCAACTATTTTACTAATAGTTAAATCCATTTATTCTCTATAATTCCACATTCCAGATTTGTCAACAACACTGTCAATCTAAGATAAAACAGAAAAAGTTGGAGACACACAAGTCTGTCAGCATCTCTGGAAAGAGCCGTCAGCTGATGTTTCAGACTTGCTCTTCCAAGGGAGGGAAAGCTCAGAAGTGTGAACCTTTATTCCACAGATATTCACTGATTAGCTTTGGGCTTCCAGTGTTTTCAGTTTTCCTTTGTTTTCCACTGTTATCCAGTGTTAAACTTCAATCTCTTTCCAGGTACTTAGTTTACTGTAACAAACCAAAAGACAGGAATCAACTCAAATTCATTGAAACAAACTTTTGTTTATTCAACACTTCAGGTACCAAAATTCAAACTTACAACAGTCGCAACACTTCAACTGTTACACTTCAACTCTTAACATGAACTCTTTAACTGAAACTTGAACTTCTTGACTGAAAATGAATTCTTGAGCAAATTGTCCAGATCCGTTCTCGATATAGATTCTTCCTCGTGGCTCCTATGTTTTCTCTGAAGATATTCCTTAAGGGCACACTTGCCATGGTTGGTCTTGAATCATCACTGGAGGCAAAGGCTGTAGCACATTTCTTTATCCCCAACCTTTCCCAATCTTCCAGAAAGTTCTATGGCAATCAGCCAATGACTGATCATAATGTTTGATCACTGCCAATGGAGTTTCTCATAAACAATTCCCAAATGTTTATACCAAGCTGCATGTAAACTATATAGCTTCACCATATATAGAATCAAGGCTCCGACTAGCATCCAGCATTATCTAAGCAACTATCCTTATTTAGTTAAAGTGGGAAGTGTCAGGTGACAACTCACTGCAGCCTTCTAACCAGCATCTGTATTTAATTACAACTTGACCAAAGTTCCCAGCATGCTTGACTCTTATTGACACAATTGCTCTTTGAGCTCACATTGCCATTGTTGTTGTTTCTGTAATCATGGTTGTGGTCAACTCTATGGTCACACCAGTATTGGCAGCATATTTTATTTGTTAAACAGTGGTAATTAGCTCAGATTGCCATGGATCTGGTGAGGTTAGAAATTATATTTCCGAATTATAAGTGCTGAAATTGAAACATCAGGTGTATGCTAAGGTAGTAATTATGTTATTTGATTATCAATCAAGAATTGCTGACAATTCTAAGCCGCTTTGAAACTGGGGACAGTGGTGTCTGTTGTTTGGGCAGTATTGGCATCATTTAGGGATCAAAATGGCATCAGATGTGCATGCATATACTTTTGCTGCATTTTGCACCAGACACCATCTTGTTAAAGAACAAATAAGAAGAAGTAGACATTAGTCTATTTGTCAAGCCAAATAAATGACCATCACTTCTTTCTGATACCTATTGCAACATTGGTTTCTGCTGATAAGGGTGATAAACACACACACATCGCTGCGGCTCCAGGTCCATAGATTTTGATTCCACTCATGGCACCAGCTCCCAAGCTTTCGATCTCCCTTCAGCCTCAACTCTCCAGCCTTCCTTCCACCTATGAAAATACACTGCAAATCTCAAAGCCTGCAATCTTTCTGTTCTATGAAAATACCTCCCAGGATCATTCTACATTTTCCCAGTGACATTTCCACTAACCTGCTCATCATTGCTCAGTTTGAATTCCACCAGGACCTAGCTCCAAACTGTTATGTTTTGCTCCAAACATGGACACTAGAGATGTTTCCTTGGATGAGATGAAATTAGGAGCGGCATGGTGGCATAGTGGTTAGTATTGCTGCATCACAGCATCAGGGATCTGGGTTGAATTCCCAGCTTGGGTCACTGTCTATGTGGAACCTGAAGGTTCTCCCTGTGTCTGCATGGATTGCCTCCAAGGTGCTCTGGTTTCCTCCCACAGTCCAAAAGATATGCTGATTAGGTATATTGGTTATGTTAAATTTTCCCTCAGTATACCTGTACAAATGCCAGGGTGTGGTGACTAGGGGATTTTCACAATAATTTCATTGAATGTAAAAAAAAAAAGTTTATTTATTAGTCATAAGTCGGCTTACATTGGCACTGCAATGAAGTTACTTTGAAAATCCCCTAGTCACCACACTCTGACGCCTGTTCAGGTACACTAAGGGAGAATTTAGCATGGCCAATGCACCTAACCAGCTCAATGTTTGGACTGTGGAAGAAAACCGAAGCATCTGGAGAAAACCCACACTGATGCAGGGAGAATGTGCAGACTCTGCACAGACAGTGACCCAAGCCAGCAACTGCACCCAGGTGTCTGGTGCTGTGAGGCAGCAGTGCTAACCACTAGACTGCCCTACATGTGACAAAGAACAAAACAACACGGGAAACAGGCCCTTTGGCCCAACGAGCCCGCGCCGCCACCCCGATGTTCCCACGTCTACCTGCGATCTCTGTCCATGTTTATAGGCACTAATAAATAAACTTTTAACTTAACAGCTCTTGATCATGTGTGAAAACAATGAGATCTGGTAAACCCAAAATCAGTGCCTTTTGAGGAAAACTGTTCACTCGCTGGAATTATTAGTTGCACTTTGTGGAGCGTGATTGTGGCTTATTGGAGTCCAATAATCTCAGCCAACGGCCATCACTGCAGGCGTTACTCAGGAAAATATAAAAGGCCACATTGTTTTCATCAAAGGCCTTAATTCGATCATAAAGTCAGCAATCATAAAATCTGTTCACTGATGGCTGTTCAGATAATGAGGTGTTTGTGCATTCAGCAAGAGTTGGACAACATCCAGGTTTAGGCTGATAAGCGACAATTTATATTCATGTCCAGTAATGATCACTTTCAACAAGGAAGAATCAAATCACTTGCCCTTCACCTTCAATGGTATTAACATTGCCAAATCATTCAACATCAACATCCTAGGGTCACCGTTGACCAGAAACTTAGCTGGGATAGTCCCATCAATATTATGAGAGTCAGCCAGACTCATCTCTACTCCCCAAAGCCCTTCCGTCATTTACAAAATACAAGACACAAGTCAGCGATGGAACACTTCCCGCTTTCCTATATGAGCTCAGTTGCAATAACATTCAAGAAGTTTAAAACCATCCAGAAATCTGTCTGACCAACATCCCATCCCCGAGCTTAAATATCCTTGCCCTCCTGTTGGTGGATCAAGGCTGCAGTGTGCATGATCTACACTGCACTGCAGAAATTGACCCTGGCTTCATCAGCAATAATCTCCAAACTGGAAATCTCTGTCACCAAGGTAACAAAGAACTATCAATATGACATAGACATAATTCAGCATTACACAGTTGTTGCTGGATTAAAGTTCTGGAACTATCTAACAAGCAGCATTGTGGGTATTTTCATCACACAAGGTTGCCAGATTTAAAACCGGGTCTACTTGCTATGTTTGAGGATTTTGGGTCTGTACTTGATGGACTTTAGAAGGATGAGGGGAAATCTCATCGAAACTTACTGAATACTGAAACGCCTGGATAGAGTGGATATGGCAAAGATGTGTAGATTAATAGAAAATACAATGATCCAAGGACACAGCCTCTGAATAAAGGGTTGACTTTTTAGATCCAAGATGAAGAGGAATTTCTTCAGCCAGAGGGTGGTGAATCAATGGAATTCATTGTCGCAGAAAGTTGTAGAGGCCAGGTTATTGAGTGTATTTAAACAAAGATAGATAGGTTCTTGATTGGTAAGGAGATCAAAGATTATGGGGAAAAGGTGGGAGAATGGGGTTAAGAAATTTATCTGCCATGATTGAATGGCAGAGCAGATACGATGGGCCGAGTGGTCTAATTCTGCTCCTATGTTTTATGCTCTATTATCTTCCCAAGGGAAATTAGCAATGATCAATAAATGCTGGTACTGTCAGTGGCTCCTTTATGTCGAAAAAGATTTTTTTAAAAAAACAAAGTGGAATAAATACAAAGCAATACCCCTTATTTATATCAAACATTATCCATGTTGCAAAGGATCATCAATGTATCTCAATTTTTTTGTGGACTCACTATCAGGCTCATCTACCTGGCTCTTACAGTTATAAAAATAGCTAAATAAATTTATTAAAGGATTTGTGCTTATTAATATTGAGTGAATTAACCAGTGGTCAACTTTGTTTAACTTAAACTGACCCAAGCTGATCTTTCTCCCTCACCAAATAGATTAGTGTCACCATTTTGTTCTCTACAGAGAAATGGAAACTAGCATCTTCACCTTTTCTGAGATACAGGGACTTGAAAGCGCAAGGTATGGCATTCTAGCCTCAAGGGAGCTGATATGAAAGAAAGTTTAAACATCAAATTTCTTTCTACCGATCTCCCTGATCTAAGTATTTTCCAAAAAGTATTTTTCCTCGTAGTCTAACAGCCTTTTTAATAGTATGCTGAAGCAAACTGACACAGCCAGTACTTGATTTAACTTACTGATTTTAGTGGTGCATTTTGTAATGAAGCTTTTCTTCCCTCCCATATCAGATTCCATTCCCATGCTTATACAGCCTTGCAACCTCTAGAGCATTAACACTGGGTTATCACTGACAATTACCTTCACTCTGCACTGTTCATCTAGCTGTTAACTATGAGTGTCTGTATTTTAAAGATGTCTTCACTTGTCGGAAATATGTCTGACAAGGACATTGTTGCTGACACCAAATATTGGGACTGGAAACTCGTATTACAGACTGTGTAAGTAGCAAGAAGAATTGGGGTGTGTCAGTGGAGGGTGTGAGTTTAATCCCAATCCAACTCAAATTTCCAAACTTAATCACGCTATCAGGGATTGGGCAGTGGCTATGACACTTTCACAAGTGAGGCAAATTGATTGAATTACAAACAATGAAGGATTAAAGTTAAAAATTATTTATTAACCAAAAGTAAGGCTTATCCTAACACTGCAATGAAGTTATTGTGAAATTCCCCAAGTTGTGACACTCTGGCACCTGTTCAGGCCAATGCACCTAACTAACACGTCTTTCAGAGTGTGGGAGCAAGCCAGAGAATTACACGCAGAGAACGTGCAAACTCCGCACAGACAGTGAGCCGAGCTGGGATTCGAACCCAGGTCCCTGGCGCTGTGAGGTGGCAGTTCTAACCACTCTGCCGCCATGCTGCCATTAAGGCAATTCTGAAAATATTACAATTCATTGGCCATAATATAGGCTAATTAGAACACTAAAATGAGTTAAATATTTGAGAAAATCTGCTAAAGCTGGTCAGTCATGTCGCCTTGCCAATGTCAGGGTCAATGAAAAGTACAAGTGAATTCCAAATCAGTGAAGAACCACACATAACTAGAGCACAGGTTGGGGAATGTTATACTACATTATAGCTCTACCTTTGTGCACTTGCTTTCGGTGGGGTAAGTATGAGTGTTCAGATACAGCAGTCATAGTCTCAATGCAAGTGACATGAAGTTTCAAGAATTATGTAAATATTTCAGGCATTGATATCATTTTACTGTTCCACTTCCTAATAGATCATAGTTTTTGTGAATATTATTTAAGACGTGATGTGTTGCAGCATGACCCAAGTGGATGATAGAACAAGCTTAAGAAATTGAATGGCCTCTTCCTGTTGCAATGTTCCTATGTAACACTGTGATGCATGTCTCTCAGGGCTGCTGCATGAAAGTAGCCCCAGATATATTGGGGTAAATCTTTGTCTGCATGGGTGGTAATAGAACCTAACTCAAATCAATGGAACGATAATCCTACCAGTTCTGTAGTGGATCAACGATCTGCCCGGCCAGATTGCTGTCCATTGGGCTGAACTTGCTCCTGGGCCTAGCCAAAAATGCTTTTAACATGTCCAATCAGTGGGAACGGGGGGTGGGGGCATGGTTATCTAACCCGACTATCAGCCCCTCTTCTGTAGCTATATTCACAACCATGGCATCATCGAGATCTCCTGTGCTCATTGAACACCATGGGAGTTGGGGTGTATTATTGACCTTCTTAATCATATTTTGATTTAATATTTTAAGTTTCCTTTCTGCGTTGCTTTTTGTTTTGAGTGGTTCCCTCCTTCCTGGGGGCTGACCTTCTTGCTTTGTCCCTGAGTTTGTTTGTTTTAGTGTAGTTCATTGACCCAAAAGAAAGTTGGGACAAAGACAAAAAGGCTACTCCCGTCATTTTCTCAGTAACACACTCACTTTGTCATATAGGGAGCCGGCATCTATTATTTGTCTGTTAAATGATATGAAACTAAATGGCAAAAGAACCCAACAATTGCAATGATCACAACACAGAAGCACGGTTGATGGTGGTAACACAAGCTATAACCTGCATGGCTAAACTGCAAAACCTTTTTGCATCCTCAGCCACTCAAACTATCCTATAGTGTCTACATTAGCTATGATCACGGTCTTTTAACCACTTCATGCTGAGCGAAACATTTGTGCTATTTATTACCCAAAATGGAGGGGAGAGTAGGTGGCAAAGTGTTTTAATTTCTGGGATTTTGATTCAAATCTGACCCAGACACATTTCCTTCCATGTAAATTTTCTTTATGAAATGAATTTGTGCAGTCCCAAGCTTGTTCTCATTGGGCACAGCTTGATAGTAAGTGAACTACAATCGTTCAATTCTGTCAGGGATTCTGGTGAAGGTCATGGAAATTTCAGACTGGAGTGTAGTTTGAGCTGAGGTACCAATCTGGAGCAGAGTAGAGGGACCAGTGCTGGATAGCTGGCATTGTTGTAGCTGGTTTGGGGCATGCCTGATTCTGAGCGAGGAGTTAGACCGATTCCCACACTGGCAGGCGAAACTAGAACTAGGGGGCATAGCCTCAAAATAAGGGGGAGCAGATTTAAGGACTGAGTTGAGGAAGAACTTCTTCACCCAAAGGGTTGTGAATCTGTGGAATACCCTGCCCAGTGAAGCAGTTGAGGCTACCTCATTGCATGTTTTTTTAAGGCAAAGATTGATAACTTTTTGAACAGTAAAGGAATTAAGGGTTATGGTGAGCAGGTGGGTAAATGGAGCTGAGTCACGGAAAGATCAGCCATATCTTACTGAACAGTGAAGCAGGCTCAAGGGGTCAGACAGCATACTCCCACTCTGAGTTCTTACATTCTTATGTTTGTCTTTGAAGGGTCCAAGTCCTACACCTTAAATTTTTAAGCACACAACTGATGGGGAATGAACATTAGAAAGGATAAATAAACCAATTGTTTCTTTAGTCCTCGTATTTCCTGTGATTGGAGTATTTTCTTAGTATTGAGTCATAAATAACTCCAATTGTATTTTGTCCTTACAAAGAAGGCTTCGACCAAACAACTCATAAATTAATGCAAATATTGTTAGCAAATCTTACAATGACTGCATAAACTTTGATTTCCTGCAGGCTTCATGGATTCTTTCTCATTTCATAAGCCTTGGGAATTATCACAGGCGGGATGGGAAATTTGATGGACCAGGAAAAGGTCCATTGACTTCCCTCAGAAGTTTCCAGTCCCGTGGTAGGTAGGACCAAAAGAGCCTTTAGCTTTTATCTGTAGCCTTTAGCCATTGAATTCTTCCTCGGTACATTGAGAAGGAAAATATGTGATGGAGTAATGTCACAATGTGTGACATTAGTTAAAACACGAAGTCTCCATTGTTAAAACAAGACCATGACCATGTTTTAGTGTAACGTAGGCAAAAAATTCTGATTAAGTAATGCTCCCTAAGGTCTCATACTTTGCTGAAATTAGGGAAGAAATGTTCTCACTTGTGCCTTGGATCGTTTTATGTTGTTAAAGGTGGTATGTAAACACATGTTGTATTGTTTTGGGGCTATGCAACATCCATTAGACACTGATTAAACTTGCTCCAAATAAATGAAGGAGTCCAGAAATCTCTTGTGTTATGAAAGCAGTGGTAACCAGGATGTTTGAAGATGGCATCGGATTTATTGTTGTGTACATTCTAATATTAAATTAAAAATTAAAAAATTCCAGTTTATCCTTTGATAGATTTCAAACACTGAAGACTTTGATATGTGTGCATTAGTGAGAAATGCTTCCAGATTGCAACTGTATATGATGTTTTCTCTAAGAATGTGTGGTCTTCAGAGAAAACCTCAAGATCCCAAGCACAACATTCATTTCATTGTTGAAGTAATTTTTTTCCTTTTGTTTCTTTTTTTTATATATGCATCTCATCTCCACCATCTACTTTCTCCTCCATTTACGATGGGGATATTTTTTAAGCTAACTCTGCAGATAGGAAACTGATGAAATCAGGTACATAATGGGCTTTACACATTGTCTGATGTATTGAGCGAAATGCAATAATGGGGAGGATGTACCCAACCTTATCCTGCCAGTTTCCCATTTGGAGTTAGGTTAAAATTGGCCCCAATTTTTGAGTTGTTGCTTTAGAGATGAGCTTTTTGGAAAATCGTCACCACGGGTGTGATATTTGTGTTTCAGCGACGTATGCTGAGGAGGTTTGTTCTGTACTTCTTCTAAATGAGTTTGAGCCTTGCCACCATGAAGTGAATCCTACGCCATTTCTCAAGATCTGTCATTACGATGTGTGCGCCTGCTCCAATGGCAATGAATGCCTGTGTTCTGCTGTGGCCAGTTATGCTGCAATGTGTGCCAAGAAAGGGGTTCTTATTAACTGGAGGTCCCCAAACTTCTGTGGTAAGTTATTTTTGTTCTTGCTTTTATTTGATTTTTTTTTTAAAGTATAATTTAACAACTCCAGGAGTTGGCTGTAAAGGAATAGTGCTTTATTGCACAAACTAAAGTGAAGCAAAACCACAAGCTTGTGTGAACACAAACAGTTCCCAACTGAGACAATACAACAATGAACCCACTCAGGGGCCTGCTTTATACAGGACTCAGTATACAAGCTCCACCTGGTAAGGTAATTATCGATCACTAGGCAGCTCATGTTCTGTGAATCCTACAGGGAGGTCAATCAGTGATTCCCTCTGCAAGTCCTGGGAATTATCACATATTAACTCAGTATTGAGTGGAGTATGGAATGAGCATTGCATTGTCACAAACCCTGTTCACTTTCCATTCAGGTGAAGGTTACAAAATCCTGTGGAGCAGAATGGCACGGTGGCACAGTGATTGGCATTGTTGCCTTTCAACACCAGGGATCCGGGTTCAATTCCTGCGTTTGGTCACTTTCTGTGGAGTTTTCATATTCTCCCTATGTCTGTGTAGGTTTCGTCCATCAACGGTTGTCATGTTGTTGAGATGCCGGCGTTGGACTGGGGTAAACACAGTAAGAAGTTTCACAACACCAGGTTAAAATCCAACCAGTTTATTTGATAGTAAGTTCACAAGCTTTCACAAGCTATCCCCTTGAGACAAGAACTCTCCACTCAGCTGACAAAAGGTCAAACCCCAAAAGTTTGTGAGTTTACTATCGAGTAAACTAGTTGGACTTTAACCTGGTGTTGTGAGACTTCTTACTAGGTTTCCTCCCACAGTCCAATGATCTGCGGGTTAAATTGATTGGCCATGCTAAATTGACCATGATGTCAGGGGGATTGGTAGGGTAAATGTGTGGGGTTACAGGAATACGGCCTGCGTGGGATAGTGAATTAACATGTGATAATCACTATAGACCTGATGTGCCAAATGCCTCCATCCGACTGTAGGGATTCTATAAGAGTGAATTTTGCAGTTGTTCTGGTCAAAGTTCCTCTCCTACTCAACACCAATAAAATCAAAAATAAAAAAAACCGGAAATGTTTGAAATGGGTCTCGTAGTAGTGGTGGAGAGAAAGAAACATTTCAGCCAAGGACTGTTCATCAAAATCAGTGATTGCAAACATGGGGCTGGATTTTATGAGAGGAATGAGAGTGAGGGGTTGAGCTATTGTTCCTAGAAGGAAAGTCAGCTGACAGATGTTACACCTAGACAGAGCCTACCCCGGGCCATAATGTACTGCTAGACAAATGTTGACAGCGAGAAAGTCCCAAGTTCAAGAGCTCCAGCCGGCCAGATTGATTGGCATCACTAGTAGCCGTGGCAGTGCCAGACCTCAGTGGAAGACGCTGCCGTGCCTGCAAGGAGGAGCAGGAAGAACAATAATGGCTGCTGGAGACAGGCAAGTCTTGGAATTTCGAGATGGGGAGGAACCTGAAAAGTTAGAGAAGGATCTGGGAGCCGGGTTCAGGGCTTGAGGGATGTGGGGATGTCCCCTGATGGAGACATGGCACACACATGAACGTCTTTGCTTTTTCATCTAGTCAGATGGAGGTTAAAATGTCCTATGGAGAAGAGGGAATTTTGCAGGGGTCCTGGTCAAACTGCCTTGTCAGCCTCTCAACACCATTTATCCTCAAAAAAAATGGCCTGTCCACAGCAAATGTCATGATATAAGTGGCATAATATTGACTGACTTGGCAGCAAGCTTGATTAAGCTGTAATTTTTGAATTTGAATATGGTGGGCAGGTTGCCAGTTTTGGCATCCGCCCCGCCATTGTATTATGGGGCACTGCTTGGGGGTCAGCGGGAAGGTGATGGGTTGGGCAGCCCCCATATTTTATATGCCCTCTCCATACACGGACATGGGGTATGAAATCCAGTCTATGAACTCTATGAACTCTGGGCAGTATGGTAGCGCAGTGGTTAGCACTGCTGCTTCACAGTTCCTGAGACCTGGGTTTGATTCCTGGATTGGGTCACTGTCTGTGTGGAGTTTGCACATCCTCCTCATGTCTACGTGGGTTTCCTCCGGGTTCTCCAGTTTTCCCTCTCAGTCCAAAGATGTGCAAGTTAGATTGATTGGCCATGCCAAAAGTTGCCCATAGTGTCCTGAGATGTGTAGGTTAGAGCGATTAATGGGTAAATATATAAGGATATGGGGGTAGGGTCTGGGTGGGATTGTGGTCATTGCAGATTTGATGGGCCAAATGGCCTCTTTCTGTACTCTAGAGATTTTATTCTATGATTCTATTTCTCTCTCTCCAGATGCTGCCTGACCTGCTGAGTGTTTCTAAGATCTTATGTTTTTATTTCCACAGTATTTGCTGTTGTGTTGGCATCTGAAACAAGCAAACTGACCTTTCAAATCATTGATGTATGTGGGTTCACGTTGAATGTGATTTTGGACACTACATTTGCTTAATGAACAACAATGACTGCGATTCAATAGTTGACGGCAAATATTTTGTGATAAGCAAGCTGAATAAATACGTCTGTCCTTATCTTTATTAAAACTTTACTTTGACAGAAATGACTTGTCCTGAAGGTCAGGTTTATAAACAGTGTGGCACTCCTTGTAACCAGACTTGCAGATCCCTTTCTAACCCAGACTCAGATTGCACTGAGTTTTGTCTCGAAGGATGCTACTGCCCGTCCAATCAGTATGTCAATGAAGATGGACAATGTGTGCCCAGATCAGAATGCTCCTGCTACTTTAATGATGAAATCTACAGACCACATGAAGACATAACATTTGATTTCACCATGTGGTAAGCTAAATGGAATAATTAGCTGTCCAACTATTTTAAAGAATTGATAATGATAGCAATACTTGCTGCAAGTTGAAACATAATTCTATTGCTGTTGTATTTGGCAAAAGGAGGAGATGTCAGCATTGGATTGGGTTAGGCACAGTAGGAAGTCTCACAGCACCAGATTAAAGTCCAACAGGTTTATTTGGTAACACAAGCTTTTGGAGCACTTTAACCTGTGAATATCCCTCTCTCCACTTGCATTGTCTGTACCTGTAAAGCATTGATTGCCTGCAAAGACTCACATTCCAACCATCTTCGCATTGCAATCTTATCTTGCCTATATATGCCGTGTTTGTGAACTAACCTCCACTTGCCTGATGAAGGATCAGTGCTCTGAAAGCTTATGATTCCAAGTAAACCAGTTGGACTTTAACTTGGTATTGTGAGATTGCATATTGTACTTGACATGCAACTTATAGTTCAAGTGTACAGCTGGATGGACGCAGTACAAGGTCCTACTGGTGATAATGAGAGTGACTATCAGGATGGGCGGAGAGGCATTAATACCAACATGACATTTGGAAGGCTTGAACGACTTTAGCTTTGGCCTTCGTTGACAGTTTTGTGGGGATACACTGCCAAACCATACTGATAACTGTGGTGAATGTTGTTTCTTATCCAAATTTCAAATAACCTGTGTTCTTTTACAGCTACTGTGAAAACGGTGTGATGCGTTGCAGTGCAAGCGAATTAGTCCATCATTATGCGCCAAGTATTTTCTTGGACTCAGAAGAGAATATCAGAGGTGAGTTGCATTGGGTGGAAGGAATTGGGATGAGAGTATGTGGGGGTGGTGCAGTATAGGGTAGTTGGGAGGGAGTGGGGAGGAGTTACAGTCCAGAACCCATTGATTTCCCTTATTGGTACAGTTAGATTGATTGGCCATGCCAAAAGTTGCCCATAGTGTCCTGAGATGTGTAGGTTAGAGCGATTAATGGGTAAATATATAAGGATATGGGGGTAGGGTCTGGGTGGGATTGTGGTCATTGCAGATTTGATGGGCCAAATGGCCTCTTTCTGTACTCTAGAGATTTTATTCTATGATTTTGCCAGCGTTTTTTTTTTGATTGGTCAGTTGCCTGGCATACATGGCAATCCATCAGCATGTTTAATCATCCCCAAACCAAATTACTAAGAAATCCATTCATGTATGGCTTCGACCACACAATAACAAGTGGTGTGCCATAGAGAGGGTGGGGCCCCAACTTCTAACAAATCTTATCAAAGATGGATGAAAGGACCAAAGGCAATTGTTGCTAAATCTGATGATACAAAGATAAGTAGGAGAGTTATTGGCTAAGTGAGTGGGCAAAGATCTGGCAAATGCAGTATAGTGTGGAAAAATATGTTAGTGTCCATTTTGGCAGGAAGAATAAAGAAGAGTATTAGGTAAATGGTGAGAGATGTCTGGGTGTCCTAATGCATGAATCACAGAAGTAACCAGGGATGGAAAATAAACACTGGCCAACCAATGATACCCATGTCCCATCAATGAATTAAAAAAAACTGAACCCTGCTCTACACCACCATGGGTGGCATGGTAGCACAGTGGTTAGCACTGCTGCTTCACAGCTCCAGGGACCTGGGTTTGATTCCCAGCTCAGGTCACTGTGGAGTTTGCACATTCGCTTTGTATCTGTGTGGATTTCCTCCAGGTGCTCTGGTTTCCTCCCACAATTTGAAGATGTGCAGATTAGGTTGATTGGCCATGTTAAAATTGCCCTTAGTGTCCTGAGGTTAGAGGGATTAGTGGGTAAATGTGTAGGGATATGGGGGTAGTTCTTGGGCGGGATTGTGGTTGGTGCAGATTTGATGGGCCAAATGGCCTCTCTTTGTACTGTAGGGATTCCATTCCAATGCTCTCTGAACCTAAGGTAGTGTTTCTTCTGACTGTCCCAGGAAGCTATACCTGGTTTTGTAACTATGCCTGAGTGGATAAGGTGGAGACAGAACCCCCAACCCCCACGTCCCATCATCCCCCCAACCCACTGGTACCTTCTCCTAAAATCTCAGAGATAAATGAACACAAAATTTAACAGTTATTTAGATCATTCCAGTCGCAGCAATCAATAATGAAATAATTTAAAATGACTTCATAGGAGGGCTACCTCAGACACTTTGGCATAAAGTCATAAGCAAGGTCTGTGTGAGATCCGGAAAATTTCGTAGCTTTCATGTGGAATTGATTCTGCTAGTTAAACACTGGTAGATATTACCAGTCCCCAGGTAATGCAGGTATTGTGAAAATAAGAGATCGGCGGGAAATTGCACAGAGCTGGCAGGAAGTTATTAATACAGAATCGAGTGTCAATTTCCAATCTCCATGTGTTTCATTCATACCAGTGCTGACACAAGGTGGATAATGCAGCATCCTGTTCATTAAGTCATGAAGGTGTGTTCTGCCTGAAGGCAGGTTCCTATCTCATTCCCTACTGATATTTCATCTTGATTTGTTTCATATAGTGCAACAGAGGACTTTCAACCCACTGAGTCACACTGACATTCGAGACCTCCCATCTAATAACATTTAACAGCGTTTTGGCCCTCAGCCATGAATGTTATGCCATGTCAAGTGCTCATCTGGGTAGTTCTTAAAGAATGTGAGGCAACCCATTTCTACCACCTCCCAGGCAATGCATTCCAGGCCATCACCACCCTCTGAGTAAAAAAAGGTTTTTCCTCACATTCCCCCTAAACCTCCTGCACCTCACTTTGAACCTATGTCCCCTCATTACTGACCCTTGTTCTCTATCCACTCTGTCTATGCCCCTCATAATCTTGTACAGACACTCTTAGCGGGTTGGTGGTTTGTCAGTGCAGCCACCTTCAAGAGCAGGATGAGGAGATAGGACCAAGGCCTCACACAGAACAGAAATTAAGACTGTGCTGTCGCTATTATTCTGAACTACACATTAGCCACTTTGCCCACTGAGCTAATTGGGCCCCTAATTTCCTGTGACACTACTCAAATGCACACTGAGTAATTTACAATGCAGAACAATGGGATTCAGGAAACCGAATAGGAGAGGGAGAGAAAAGTGTTTGGAAGTAAAATAAAAAAAAAAAGGAGTAAGAGAATCTGGATGGCAGATGAAGCAGAAGGAGGCACTGGGGGGAGAGAGTTAGAGAGTTTGATTGAGTGGCTGATGGAATAGGTGGAGAAAGAATGTGGGGAGCTGTAACCAGACTGGCATTAGAACATTAGTGGGACTATGAAGACACTTTCAGATGGAGCATGTTATGATTTTGATAGAGACCAATAACATGTTTATTTTTAAAACCTGGAAACTCAGTTATTTACTAAGAGAATGAAACAATGAGTGTCATTGATTAAATCAAAATAATTTTACTGCCCAAAACTAAAGGACAGGAATATTAATAACTACATTTTGTCTTGTGCATCCATGATGTGATCAAACCCTTTGAAAATAGATCAACCTATAAATCCTTCCAAATACTCCAATGACTAGTGGGTGGTAAGAGTGGGAGAGATTATTGGTCAACCACGCTTGATGTGAAATGGAGCCCATTGTGCTATAAGTCCCTAGCGAAAGTAGTGACCACTCCTGGGAATTACTAGCTATGGAAACAGATGAAAGTCTTAGTGCACCACTAGGTGCAGGAAGAGAATAGAAGACAACATTCTATTTTAAATAATCAGTTACGTTAAACATAATAAAAGTACAGTTGCTTATAAACTAGACCGAATTCTTCATGCATTAGACATATATAATAAACTCATTCAGATGCTTAAATCTGAGGAATTCAGGAAATTAGGGGCCCAATTAGCTCAGTGGGCAAAGTGGCTAATGTGTAGTTCAGAATAATAGCGACAGCACAGTCTTAATTTCTGTTCTGTCTGAGGCCTTGGTCCTATCTCCTCATCCTGCTCTTGAAGGTGGCCGCACTGACAAACCAAAAAGTTGGAAAACTAACTGCTTGGTTTCAATATTACTTAGAATGTTGAGATTTCCTTGGTCTTCTGGCAAGGTTTTCCCTTCAAATCCCCTCCAACATTTGCAAACTCTTTTTTCAAAACTAGCATCCCTAGCATCTTATGCATAAACATCTTGGGTCAGAGTTCTTTTGGCCCTAATATTATCTGACTCTGGAGTTTACCACCTAAAACTCTCTCTCTCTCTTTCTCCTATATTTGGCTAACTCAGATATAAACATAGTGTGGGCAGTCCCTCACTTAGCAAGAGTTTAAACTCTTTTAGCCAACACACAAAATTTCAACTAAATTCTGTTTGAGAAACATGTTTTTTTCTCGTGTGTAGCCAGCTTGTTCTCAAATCTAAACCTAAACTGCAAGACCACAGGGTCACACACTGTAATTAAACTGCTTTGACCCTTTTTCCTTTTTTGTTGTCTCACAGGGAACCTGGTCACATGATCATTTACTAGAAGTCAAGGGCATTACCAGAGATCACATCCTAGAGAAACCTGGTTCTTAATGCAATAATCATCCCAACATAAAATATTGACTTTTTTCTCCAAAGGCACATGGACCACCATAAAAACCCTAAAATCAATTTGTTGAGCACAGAGAGATGAAGATAGAAGTAAAGCACACTGGCCTTGGGTTTATAGTATTCAGAACTCTGGATGAGTTGTAGACAGGTGGTGGATTTAACCAGCAAGGGCAATTTGGAAGTGGTGGAAAGGTGGATTGGACTTCTACAGAGGAGAGAGGGCAATAGCGGCAAAGGTAAATATTATTTTGGAGATAAACAAAGTGGTCCTGGTGAACTCAACAAAGGCTGCAATTCCAGTAATTCTGGGATTAGTCCAGATGTGGTAGCTGCGGAAATTGACTAAATCAAAGCAAGTGCTATTTGGAGATGGCAGAAGTCAAACAGGTTAGCTTCAGATTTTGTTGATGTTTAGCTGGAGGGAGTATTGCCCCTTCCTTGTCTTAATGCTGGAGAAGCAGAAAATACGGTGGCAGCCTTGGCATTGTTGGAGCAGGACAAGAGGCAGAGAATCATTGTTCTGCATGGGGAAACTGACCCGATAACCTTATCAGAAGACAGCAGATAAATGATAAAGTGGGGGAGACCGAGAACTCGGATATGCCGGAGATGACAGCGAATTTAGAGTGATTTTCATCTGCCCCTTTGTTTTATTCAGTCAAATTTTGCAGGTTCTTCATCACTATAGAGAATGATGAGGACTATATAAGAGTTTTCCAAACAATACCATATGTTTTTATATTATATACTTCTGTGACCTCGGGGTGTCTGTGGTGGAGAATGGAATGCAGTCATACCTTTGTCAAATTGTATTAATATCAAACGTTCCTAGACAATGCATAGCGAGCTTCAATAATGCATTTTATTTGCACAGTCAGGGGAAAAAATTTCCTCCCATTCTGTGAGACTACTCATTCCTTACAAAAATACCTACTTTCAAAAAGTAATAGATTTTCTGCAAATTTTTTATATTCTCAAGTCATGAAAGACACAATAAATGTTATAAAATGCTATCCAAAGACAGCAAAAATATCCAAAGTTAGCTTGATTGACCCTTATGTTAGGGGATTACTAGGATAAATGAAGGTTATGGGAATAGGGCCTAGCTGGGACTATAGTCAGTATAGATTCAATGAGCCAAATGGCCTCCTTCTGTACTGTAGGGATTCTATGATTCTTTTTAAATATATTGAGGCCTAGGATGAAAGTGACAAGCAACTGCAACACACAAGTGCCAGCCAGTCAACATCCCTAGCAATTTATGGCCTCCCCTTGATGTTCAACAGTATTACCATCATCGATTGAATCTTTCATCATCAACATCCTGAAGGTCACCAATAACCAGGAATTTAACTGGACCGTTTAAAAACTGTGGTTCCTACAGCGGTCAGGTGTTGGAAATTCTTCAGTGAGTCTTGACTCTCCAAAGCCTGTCCACCATCTAAAATGCACAATTCAGAAATGCAAGGAAAACCTTTCCACTTGCCTGGATGAGTGCAGCTCCAACAACACTGAAACAATTCAATGTCATCCAGGGTAAAGCAACCTATATAATTGGCATCACTCCCACCACCTTAAAAGTCCACTCCCTCTATCACGGCTGCAGTGTGCACCATGTACAAGATGGACTGCAAGAACCCATTATCAACTCCTTGCAAACTAGTAACCTCTACCACCCAGAACACAGGAGCATCAGACATATGGGAACACTATTACCTGCAAGGAGCTCACTCTTCTACTCAAGATACTCAGGCAGGGAAGGATTGTACAGAAGTCTAGTCTTTACACATTTACAAGCTTTTATTTACAGTACACACATGTGCCTCTTAACTCAATAACTGCACTTTCAATCTGCTGTAATATATAGGGACACAAGTGAATCACCAATTTATGCCCAAGACCTGAATATAATTAACTGCTCAGTTACTATACAATCCAAGTCATGCCATGTCCTGATGTGGAACTATACTGCCAATCCTTTGCTGTAATAGCATGATTAGTTTACTTGCACCGCGAGGATTGCCATAGCTCAAGACGTTTGATCTTTACCACCACCTCAAGGTGAATTTGGGATGGACAATTAGTGCTAACATTTCCAGAAGTGCACATGTCCAATGAACAAATACAAATTTTAGTGTCAATTCTTTGTAATTTTCAATAAATCACATGGGGCTTTCCAAACCAAGTTTCTGAGATGAATTGGCAATGTATTACCTAAATACACATGCCCTCAATCCCCAGTAAATCTCCTACAAAAAATAAATTTAGTACCCTAAATAATAACCCATCATGATTTTTCATCCCTAATAATCCACACAGCAGAAATTCTGTCCAATTTGTCTTACTGAGATGACAGCTATTATCCCAGGTTCATTACTAAATGCAACCCAACTGATACTGAATGTCAAACTCCTTTCTTTCAGCCAAACGAGAGATAAGTTGCAGCCCACCTATGAGAAGATTTATTTGCCCAGAAGGTGCTCTTGCAGCAGAAGGCATTGAATGCATGCAGACGTGTCAGAATTACGACTTGGACTGCGTGAGCTCAAAGTGCACGTCAGGGTGTATGTGTCCTCCTGGGAAGGTGAGAACTCGGAACTTATAATGAAATATGGCACTGTTTCCTGTTAAGCAAGCAATAATAAACAGAAACCAACTTCACAAAGTAAATCCAAAGTAAAGGTTTAATAAAGGAACCTTGTTACACAGCCACTTGGCCGTGAGTCACAAATGCTTCTCCCAAACCCCATCTGCCTCCTATTTTTACAGGCTCAGCGGATTACCACAGCATGTTGCCATTGCTTACATTGTAACATATTGACCTCTTAATATATACTTGTGATCTATGCTTTAGGTACAGCAAGCGAACACATGCATTTCTCCAGAAATGTGTCCTTGTCTACACAATGGCAAAGAATATGCCCCTGAAGAATCTATCAAGCTAGACTGCAATATCTGGTAATGTCATTTCACTAATTAAACATTAAAACAAATCATTTGGAACTAGCCAAAATTCATAGTAAATTTAGTATCAGAAAACGGTTGGATGCAAAACTTTGTTGTGCATATTTATATTATGTTCAACATGTATTTATTGGTGTCACAAATAGGTTTATATTCAGACTGTAATGAAATTACTGTGAAAATGCCCTGGTTGCCATACCCCAGACCTTGTTTGGGTACGCTGGGGGAGAATTTAGCATGGCCAATCTACCTAATCAGCAAGTCTTTCAGACTCTGGGAGGAAACCTGAGTGGCTGGAGGAAACCCATGCAGACACAGAGAGCAAGTGCAGATTCCACACAGCTGGGAATCGAACCTGGGTCCCTGATTCTTGAGACAGCAATGCTCGTCACTGTGCCACAATGCCGCCCTTTAGTGTTCAAATGATTTGTGGGTGAGGCGGATCGGCCATGGTAGATACACAAGTTTATGGGGATAGGACAAAGGGGAGAGCCTGGGTGGAGTATTCTTTTGGAGAGTTGTTGCAGACTCGATGGGCCACGTAGTCTCTTTCTGCATTGAAGGATTCTATGATTCTAACACCTCCGAAGGGTCTTGGTCTTATGTTATCTTATTGGAAGCATTCTTGGGTTAACATTGGATGATAAATCTTAGCCTTGATGGCCAATTGGGACATTGACACACACATTAGGAACAGACATGTCTTCTGTATCCCCTGGTCTGGTCTATGGGGGACCTAAATTCACCAAGGATAGCAGGATTAGATTTCCCAGGAAAGTAAAGGAGGTTTGGCAGCTTCTCATATCCCACAAAAAAAAACCTAAAGTTAAAGTAATTATTTACTCTAATCAGCCTCTTCTTACCAACAATCCACTTCCCACAGGCCTGACCTGTTGAGAGATCCATCCAACTAATAATATAGTCGGGTCCCGATTACATCATTGGGACCCAATTTTCTAATTTAAAGAAGGCCCTTGCTGCTTCCTGGCTAGTGTCATACTGACCTACCCAGGTTGACGCTGGGACACAGCTGGAAGCTGCCGGTTGACGCTGGGACACGGCTGGAAGCTGCCGGTTGACGCTGGGACACGGCTGGAAGCTGCCGGTTGACGCTGGGACACGGCTGGAAGCTGCCGGTTGACGCTGGGACACGGCTGGAAGCTGCCGGTTGACGCTGGGACACGGCTGGAAGCTGCCGGTTGACGCTGGGACATTTCAAGGGTTCGTTCTGAGATTTCCACTCCATTCCATTACAATGGTGAAGTGCTCAGACCAGATACTGAACTTTATTGAGCAAGTTGGCACAAATGTAATGTACAAACAAGAGGCAGCAGGAAAGTAGCATGTTGTCTCATTAGATACTTAGCCAACCTCAAAATGACAATAAATAGACACATCCTACAGCTTGTGTCATCATCGCAACTGAACTGATCACGTTCATGCAACTATTGCGCAAACCTCCCTGAAAGGTTAACTCCATCGAAGGGGTTGTCTGTTGCATTAATTCCTGTCTCCACAGAGTATGTTCGCAGCACCGCTTTCCTGACATCAGTTGCTTTCTGTTATTTAATCTGTGCTGGAAGCACGTATTTCAGTGTGTATTACCTCCCACTGACTGAGAAGCCACTGGCTGCTTTTATTGGTCTGTGACCAGACTTTTGTTGTCAAATAGCAATGTCTCGTATCTTATCAGGACATGAACCTGGGAATCACTTTTGGGTGTCTGTCAGAACACAGACATTTCACAAACTTGTTTTCAAATCTTGAGCGTGATTTTACTGGCTTGCTGCGATGGCTGATGAGCCTGGCGAGCCGGAAGGATAGGCGTGAGACCAAAAATCCAGAATGACTTCGCACCTGGGAAGGGCACAAACTCTATTAGCACAGCATTGGCTCCATTTACGTACCATTAGCAAGTCCGCATTGGCATCATTCAGTGTTTTTAAGACAGGGATAGATATATTCTTGAGAGGATCAGGGATTATGTGTGGAAAAGGCAGGAGAATGGGGATGAGAAAAAAATCAGTTATGATTGAATAGTGGAGCAGACTTGATGGGCCAAGTGGCCTAATTTTACTCCTTCGTCTTATGTTTATGACTGCTTCCATCCTCCCAGATACTTCACCCTTTCACCAGTGAGACATCACACCAGCGAAAATCACCACTGCTCTGCAATAGCACAGACTAGGCACCATGGCTGTGCCAGAGGGATTGGAGGCCATTGAAAACCCATGGTGGTCAGGCAGACCCCATTTGGTATCCCAGCAGAGCCCACTTGGCACATTGGCAGTGCCCAGTTGAGCACCATAAGTGTGCTGAGAGAATGCCAAGTAGGTGGGGTTTAGGTGAGGGTGGGGATATGACTGGGGGTGTGTATTCACAATGTGGGGGGAGCTCTACAAAGTGTACATGGATGGGCCATGGAAGGGGTTATGATGGGTGTGGGGGGAGTATGTGGGGTCCACCAGGGAACTCATGCTGATGACCCATTTTGATATGTGAGGGTAACAATGCCACAATGCAGGGGGTGGATGGTTGGTGTTGGGATGGTGGTGAGTCAGGAAAAGGTCTCCTGTGGTTCAGCAGAAGTTCAGGGAGGCCTGTGCAATAGCACCCGAGCATCCTGGAGCCAGCTTCACTGACATACTTAAACTCCTTATTTGCCTCCCGCTGGCACAAAGCTCCAACAATCAGAAAAATTGACAAGAGTGTTGGAAGATTGCAGTGCATGGTTTACCCAAAAGACCAGCATGGAACATTGCCATTATCACACTATTTTTTGGGAAGGTACTGCCCATTATCTCTGCCATTTCAATGGAGATATTGACCTATATTTTCATAAATGAATTAATACTATAATGACACTATAATGCCAGGTATCAATATTGAGTGTGCTGTCAATCCAGTGGAGATTTGTTTTAAATTGGGAGGCTTTGTAAAATCTAGAGGCCTACTCAAGATGTCATGTTTGTTCTTCCAATAACGAGCAAATTAAAATGAACTCAAACATTTTTTCCAAAGTAATGAATGTGAGGAGTTGATTATTTCAACTGGATAGCCCAAGACAGAAACAGGACATTGGAAAAATCTTCATTGGAAGTCTTGCCAAGATAATAAAATCCCACCTGGCAGATTTTATGAAATCGTTCTTGGGAAATGCTCTTTCCATAATTTCCTGTGCTAAGGAGTGCACTTTGGAAGAAGTAACAAGGCAAGGAAGTATTTAATGAATGGCAGGACACTAGGAACCTCAGAGATACAGATGGATCTTTATTCACAAAATCCCAGAAGATGGCAGAGCAGGTGAATAGGATAGCTAAGGCATGTGGGACACTTGCTTTCATCAATCGTGGCATCAAGTGAATAGGAAGCAGCTGTTCCTCTTGGTTGATGGGTCAATCACAAGGGCAAATAGTTTTAGGGTGAGGAGCAGGCAATTCAGGAGGGTTTTGAGAAAAGGTTTCCCACTCAGAGTGGTAGGAATCTATGATGCACTGCCTAGGAAGATAACCAAGGCTGGAAATCTTTCAACCTGGAAAATATATTTCCATGAACACTTGAAATATTGTAATGTTCAAGGATAATGGGACAAGAACAGGCAAGTGGGATTAGCATGCCTTTGATGGTAAGTATAGTCGATGCAGACTCAACGGGCCGAAGGCCCTTTTCTGCTGTATGACTAAGTGTTGAATTACTCAATATAACTTGAGTGGTGGGGGACATAAGAGCTAACTTCAGTGCTACCTGACTGGGGAGATAGGAACATTGTTACTGACTGACCTTTTGTTCCAGCCTCTACCTCTAAGTTGAGTGCAGACTGTTTATTTTGGACTGAATGGTTGACATTGCTCAGTGAAGTTAACAGCTAATTTCATTGCTGTTTTATTTTGCAGTAAGTGCCTCAATCGCAAGTGGCACTGCACTGACAGAGTCTGTGATGGCACTTGCCTTGGAATTGGTGAGGCCCACTACATCACTTTTGATGGTCTGAAGTACACATTCCCGGGCAAATGTCAGTATGTCCTGGTTCAGGTAAGAATTCCCTCCCTTATTGTGGGTTTGTTTTTTGCATCATTTCACAAAAGAGAGCGAATTATGGGGATTTCCTAACATTTGTACCTGGAAGTTGAGACTGCACTGGCAGTGTACCTTTGTACGGTTTCTCCTACGCTCTTACCGTTGTAGAGGAAGTAACTAAGCTTATAACAGAGTGGCACAGTAATGCTTTGGACGGGAGAAAGCATTTGTATGTTTAAACATTAGGAAGATCAGAAAATGCTGGAAATACTCAGCAGATCAGGTAATAAGCATCTGTGGAGAGAATGACTGAGTTAAAGTGATCTCTTACTGAGCCTATCCCAAACTACCCAGTAGTTCTTATTCTCTTTTCTTCCTTGACAACTCTGTCTCCATTTCTGGTGATCAGCTGCACACCAATATCCATGGCTACCTTGACTACAGCTTTTCACACTCCACATCTGTAAGGATTCCATCACATTCTCTCAGTTCCTTTGACTCTGCCTCATATGTTTTGATGATGCCACTTTCCAAATGGTGCTTCTTCCTTAATCACGTTTTCAACCCACTGCGATTGACAGGACTCTCAACTGTGTCTGACTCATCACTCAGGCCATTGCTCTCTTCCCCTTTCTCTCCCTCCCTGAACCAGGATAGGGTCCCCCTCATCCTCATTTTTCACCTCATCAGCCCCCACGTTCAGAAGATCAGCCTCCACCATTTCCACCAACTCCAGCATGATGCCACTATTCAATACGTCTTTCCTCTCTCCCTCTGTCAGCATTCCACAGGTACTGTTGCCCCTGATCCACTCTTCTATGCACTAACACTTCATTCACTGGTAATGGCACCTTCCTATGTATTGCTTCTTCACCCTTCCTTACTCATCACTCCTTCCAGGTGAAACATCCGTTCATGTGCACCTCCTTTAATCTGCTCCTAATGTGGTCTACTCTATATCAGAGAGATCAAACACAGACTGGGTGACTGCATTGCAGAACAATGTCGATCCACCCACAAGCAACAGCCAGACCTTCTTGTTGCTCGCCATTTCAACACACCATCCTGCTCTCCTGTTCACATGTCCGTCCTTGATCTGTTGCAATATTCCAGTGAAATCCAACATAAACTGGAGGAACAGCACCTCATCTTCCAATTGGGCACTTTACAGCTTTCCGAAAATTGAGTTCAATAAATGCAGAGTGTGAACTCTGTCCTCCATCTTCACCCATTTAAATTTATTTTATTTCATTTCTTCTTTTCATCTTATTCATCCTTTTTTATTACTTTATAGCCTTATTTTTATTTTTTCACTTCTAAAATCTTGCTTTCCATCTTGTTTCACTGCCCCCCCCCCCCACCCTACTAGGGCCATCTGTCACATTCCTACAGTCTCTGCCTTTGTTCTTGCCATTTACACTCTCTTAAGATCCCCATTAAGATCTGTTAACTGACGTTCTTAGCACCATTCCTACCTTTATCATTATCATTTATATCCTCTTTGGCTTATTGTCTATGTCATTCCTATCAGTTACAGTCACCCCAAATCCTAGTCCCCACCCTCACAGTATAAATCTTGTTCTATTCTCCTTGTCTTGAGCTCTGATTAAGGATCATCCTGATTCTAAATGTTGGCTGTATTCTCTTCAAACCTGTTGAGATTTTCCAACGTTTTCTGTGTTTCAGATTCCAGGATCAGTATTTTGCTTTTCGTATAGATTCTTTATATGATTCCAAAGCGAATACTTGTGTATGCCTCCCCCAATAGGCATTAATCTTCCCATGCGTACTATTCCACAATCCTGCTGGTAATTTCTTATTTAAAAAAAAACCCCTTATATAAAGCTAAATTTCCTGTTTTCCTATAACCCCTTAATTGTGCCACCTAATCCTTGAAGCCTGTTCCTGACTTTATCAGCTCGACACTCCGTACTTGTGGAAGGTCGATGGAAGCGTGCTTATATACATGTTGTCATCTTACTTCCTTTCCTCATTACCTTTTGATTTTTTTTTTAGGATAGTTGTAATGGAATTGAAGGAACGTTTCGCATATTAGTGGAACATACAGGCTGTGGCTTGCCTGGAGAAGAATGTTCTAAAGACATCACAGTGCTCTATGATGGAGGAGAGTTGGAACTGTTTGGAAAAGAGGTAACAGGAATGCCAGTTAGGAATCTTTGTCCATATCGATTTGATCTATGCCAGTTCTCAGAAGTCATGGAATAAATCATTGTTTATGCATTTGTTAAAAAGTGATTTTTTTTTTACACATTTTAAAATGTCTCTTTTACACATTTGGTTTTAACTTGTTCTTCTTTGGTCCAGGTCACCATCAAAAAGCCCACGAAGAACGAAGGAGACGTTCAAATATTCACATCTGGTCTTTACTACATAATTGTATTGGGTAAAGAGATTTCTATATTGTGGGACAAAGGCACTCGGATTTCTGTTCAACTTGCGGGCCAGTACAGGGTGAGTTGATTTTTAAAAAATTTCTTTCTTCCCCTCTCCCTCCCTCACATCCTTATTCTCAATCCCTATTATAGGCTGCATGGTGGCACAGTGGTTAGCATTGCTGCCCCACAGCATCAGGGACCTGGGTTCTTTTCCAACGTCGGCTGACTGTTTGGAATTTGCACTTTCTCTCCAGGTTTGCATGAGTTTCCTCCCACACTCCAAAGATGTGCGGGTTAGGTTGGTTGGCCATTCTGGGTTGCTCTTTAGTGTTAGGGGTTCAGCAGAGTAAATACATGGGATTGTTGTGGGTCGAGACTTGATGGGCCAAATGGCCTCCTTCTGCACTGCAGGGATTGTGTGATTCTATGATTCTTTCCTTCCTCCAATCCTTTCTGCCTTCTTTCTTTTCCACATTCCAAATAGACACATAGAAAGTCCATTCCTGTCACGAGAAAATAGATCAAGAGGTGAACAACAGAGGTCTTGTATGTTATGAAATTGTTTGGTAGGGCAGACACAATCACTCCGATCTAGAATGACAAGGGTGGCAGACAACAGGACTACCACATGGAAATTCCCTTCTGAGTCACTTGCCATCCTGACTTTGAAAAATATTACTGTTCCTTCACTTTTACGGGGTCAAATTCATGGAACACACTTCCTAACAGCACCTTGGGTCTGCCTAAGTCAACACCTCAGGGACTGCAACAGTTCAAGAAGATGGCTCACCACCATCTTAGGGTTGGGCAATAAATGATAGCCCAGCTACTGATGCCCCCATTCTGCAAATAAATTTTAAAAATTTTAATTCTATGTAATAAAGTGAAAGGTAAGGTGATATAAATAAGAATAAATTAGGGGTGGCATAGTGGTTAGTACTGCTACCTCTCAACTTCAAGGACCCATGTTCAATTCCTTGGTAAGTGTGTTGAGTTTGTAGATTCTTCCTGTGTCTGTGTGAGTTTCCTCTGTGTTCCGGATTTCTCCCATAGCATAAAGATGAGCAAGTTCAATGGATTGGATGTGCTAAATTGCCCGTTAGTTCCCAAAATATATAGGTTATTTGGATTAGCCATGCATGAAGGCAGGAGATTGGAGGTGAGAATCACATCAGCCACGATTGAATGGCAAAGCAGACTCGATGGGTAGAATGGCCTAATTCTGCTCCTCTAACTTATGGTATTATGGTAAATCTATGGGGTTATAAGGATAGGGTAGGGGAGAGGCCCTGGGTAAGATACTGTTTCAGAGAGATGGTGCTGACTTGATGGGCAGAATGGTCTCTACTGCAGACTAGGGATCCTAATTGTGCAATTCATTATTTTGCAATTTTTATAGCTTTAGCTCATTAAATCTGGTGGTTCTGAAGAAGTTACCCATAAAAGCTATGAAATACTAAATTATTTAAATCCTGTTTTTATCCTGACTAATATCATTTATCCTCTTTTCAAATCACTCTTCAGCTGGCATTGTCTTTACATTTTGGTGTTTCTTGTAAACAAGAAGCTTTGCCAAATACTATTTAGAAATTAAAAATGAATTGTCATCATAATGCTATGAAACACAACAATGAAAGAGTTAGGAGAAATATGTATGTACTACTTCAGCTGAAGTATTTATGCTAAAGGAAGTTTTGCTAAGGTAAATTTAACCTACAATTAACATTTTTCAAATTCCACCCCTGCATCCCCCCATGTTTGTCTGATATAGGGTAGAGTCTGTGGATTGTGTGGCAATTTTGATGGCAATAGAAATAATGATCTACTGGGCAGTGGCAATCAACTTGAGATTGAACCTGTTGACTTTGGAAATTCATGGATGGTGAAACCTCTGTGTGCAGATGCCTATCAAGTAAGTTCTTGAGTTATATTAGTCTTGTTAACATTGTCTTGCAAAGACTGTGGAGACAATTCTTGCATCCCACTACACCGCTTTATTAGCGCAGCAGACTGGGAGATTAGCAGGAATTGTTTTGCAGGCTCCACATATTTGCCAGCACCAGATTTCCAGCGCTATTGGTGCAAAGCTGAATAATTTATATTTTAATCTAATTTAAATAGAATTAGCAGATCCAAGACTGAAATTTCCATGCCCTCTAACCTCCCCACCACTCCCCCCATTCCCTGTCAGCAATATTCCACTTCAGCGGGGTTTACAGTAACTCTTCACTTGTGCTGAGCTTGTGGTACAACCCTGTTGCAATGCAGGTGTAAAATTGGCACCCTCCATAACGTGGGGTGCTGGGGGGTGCCCCCTGGACATTAACACTTTGGCATTGTCAATCTGAGTCCCTGGAATTGCCCAAGGGGCAAAATGCCAATGCTCAGGGAGCAATGCTGTGGAGGCAAAGTATAATGGGGGGAAAGACCTCTGGGGGTGGTGGGGGGGGAGGAATAGGGAGAGGGCAATCGATGGGGGTGGTTGGGGTTCCACAGCTGGGATCGTGGGGGGAGAGTGGGAGGCCAGTGATCGGGGCTGGCCATAAGGGTGGGCAGGGAAGGGGGTGGCAGCCTGCTAGGGTCCTGGGACTGCATGGAGTAGGGGGGTTGGTTGTTGGTTGGGACTGCCGATGGGGTGGAGTGCAGGAGATTGAGGCAAGCCTGGGAGAAGGGATGTGGTCAGGCATGGCTGGGGAGGTCAGTAATCAAGCAATGGAAAGGGAGGGGGGCGGTGAGATGAGAGGGCCAGCGATGCAGGGGTTGTCGGTCGTTGGCCAGCAGACAAGGGCCACTTGCGCACACACCAGTCTTGGCACAGACAGATTAGCGCATGCGCAGTGGCCCACTCAGCACTATGCTGTCGGCCTTTTCAATGAGAATAGGCCCCACCCCCAGCATTTTAATGTGATTTATGCAAGTGCACTCTGCTGTGCACAGAGTATGCGAGAATTTTTTTTAAACTCCCGCTGAAGAAAACCAATGTGAGTTACTCCAGTTTTTAAGCAAATTCTATACTTAGAATTTTTTTTGGGAGAATTAATCAGTTAAGAGAGTTTGGGAGAGTTAAGCAGTTGTTGTGATCTTATTCCATTCCCCAGACACCTTCTCCATGTACTGGAAACAGCTTGAAGCAAGCATTAGTTGAAAATTCGTGTGACATCATAAAAAGTGGCCTGTTCAGTGAGTGTGCACAGCTGGTAAGAAACCTTTCCAAAACATTTAATGGACATTGAATCAAATGTCTGCCTAAACTTTATTAACCCTGCAAGCAGGGGCTTTGGAATTGTTTTGTCATGAGGTTGCCTACCCCATGTACGTGTCACGTTATTTGTCAATCCATGTTTTCTATGGGTGGAAGAAATTGACAGCTTTTACAGATGTAACAAATTTACAATAAAGTATCAATCTGCTAAGGATAATGATGGTAACTGCCAAGTTCTTCAAATCTCAGAAGAGAAACTTAAAACAATTATCCTCAATAACGTTTGCAATTTATACAGTATAAAGAGAGGTTTGAAATTCCGAAATGGTGACTCCAATTACTTGTGATGATTTAAAAAAGTAAACGTTCATTACCAAACAGGATAAACAATAATAAAGTAAAATAGAACATACATTTAGACAAAGACAACGGCTTATTTGCACATATCACTATTTTTTAACCATTCCAAACAATCTCAACTCAACTGTCTTCAGAGCTAACTCTCCCCAATCTATTCTGCAACATTGTAGAAATTTTAAGATCTGTAAACACCCAGTATTTTTAATTACTCAGCACCTTCATGTCTGTTGGGGTTCCTTCTGAGATTAATCAGCAGTTTTCTTTTCAATTCTGGCTCCCTTCACTGCTTGCTGGGAGGTAAACAGTTATTCCTGCCTTTGGCTAAGATCGAAAGAAAAACAGCCCCCCACAGCGGATAAAAACAAATTACTGCAGATATTGGAATCTGAAATCAAAAGAAAAATTGCTGGAGAATTTCAGCAAGTCTGGCAGCACCTGTAAGGAGGGAAAAGAGCTGATGTTTTGAGTCCAGATGACCCTTTGTCAAACCTAAAAAGCATAGGAAGTGGGAGATATTTTCCCCTACCCTACAGTATAAATATCTCCCACTTATGTTGTTTAGCTTTGACAAAGGGTCAGCTGGACTTGGAACACCAACATTTTTCTCTCCTTACGGATGCTGCCAGGCCTGCTGAGATTTTCCAGCATTTTCTCTTTTAGCCTTAAATACATTTTTCCCCTTTTATCTCTCCCTTGTCTTATTTAATTTATTATTATTTTCATCTCTTTATTTTAACCCTTGGAGTTTATAAGCAAAGTAAACTCACTTTATCTACTTTGCCTATGACACATTTTCTAAACACCTTGCATCTCTTATTTTGAATCCTTGACAACCTGTTCCATTTTATTCATGTTCTGTTCCCATTGTTATTAAACTGTCTCAGGTAAACATCTATTTGCAGTGTTGCTAGACTCATTAACATATCAAGTACACAGTTAGATTCGCACAGTTGCTCTGTCCCTGCCTGAATTATTTTACTCATATATTTAGTAGTCTCTAGACAGCCAATTACTGAGAAGGACATAAATTAGACAAACCTGCAGGGAGATTATGGAGAGATGCAAACATTATATAATAGTTATAATGGGGAGGTGATAATTATCCAAATGTAGATTGGGATATTGATAGCGCAGAGGACAGAGAGGGGCAAAGATTCCTGGATTGTTCTCAGAAAAAACTTTATACAATAATATGTATCAAGTCCAATAACAAAGTATGTACAGTTCTCTTGGTTCTTGCAATTGAGGTGGGTCAAATACATCAAATGTCAATGGAGGAACATTTAGGAAACAGTGATCATTGTATCATAAGGTTTAGGATGATTAAAAATATCTATAGTTGAACAATGGGCTAATTTCAAAAGGAAGACTTCCTGGATGAAAAGGGAGATAGAAATTAGAATAAGGAAGAAAAAGTGTGTTTATGACAGGTGTCAGGTAGAAGATACATTTGAGGACCAGAAGAATATAGAAAGTTCAGAGAGGAGGTGAAAGACAACAGAGAGCAAAGGAGGATCATGAGAAAGACTGGCAGCCAACTTAAAATGGAATCACAAAGTCTTTAATAGGCAATACATAGTAAAAGGCTGTTAAAAGGAGGAGTAAGGCTGATTAGAGATCAAAATCAGCTAGAGGGGGAATTGCTGTTAACAACTCCTCACTCAATGTTTATGCTTCCTGCGCTTTGCCATGGCAAAATTGCACTAATATCCAATTTCATTGTGCTAATGGACCTCCCAAAGTCTAAGGAGCCATTAATGCTACCCACATGGCCAGCAAAACCCGTGATGCAGTAACATGGCATGCAAGTTATATGGACGTGATTTGAAAGCATAATACAATCACATGCAGAATAGTGCCAAATAGTGCTACTTAAACGGATGTCCCTCATTGAAGACTATTGTTCCTTCTGTCAGTATAAACTTGTTCCAGGATTAGCCTAACAGTATCATAGTCACAGAATCCAGCAACATCTTGCAATATCAAAGCGTCATCATAAGAGTTGGAGGCTGGAATCTTACCACCATTTATGCCAGTGGGATTGTCCCATCCCACTGCAGTGAATGGAGATTTGGCTTGCTGGTAAACTTCCTGATCTCACTGCAGCGAGAGTGTGGCATGACAGCAATAAGATCATGCCAATAGAGTTTTACTATACGGAAGAGACCCTTTGGCCCACTGTGTTTACACCAGCCATCAGACACTTAATTATTCTTAACACATTTTCCACCATTTTCCACAGCCTTATATGCTATGGCAATCAACTGCTCATTTATATGCTTCTTTAATGTTGGGAGAAATTCTGCCTCTACCACTCTTTTCAGGCAAAGTTCAGATTCTCTCTGAGTGAAAATGTGTTTTTCCTCAAATCCCTTCTGAATGTCCTGTCCCTTACCTTAAATCTATGTCCCTAGTTATTGACCTGTGAAGCTAAAGTACTACACACAGTGCTCTATTGTGGTCTAACAAACGTTTTTTACATCTCTCTCAAAACCTTCCTACTCTTTTATTCTGTGCCTTGGCTAATAAAGGCAAATATTCCATGTACCTTATCTCCCTGCTCTGCTGTCTTCAGGGAACTTTGAGCAAGCACTCCAGGCACTTTGGCCTCTGTACTTCCTAGCATTCTACCTTTTGTTATGTATTCCCTACCATTCATTATGCATCACCTCGCACATTTCAGGGTTAAATTCCATTTGCTACTGTTCTGCCCATCTGAGTGACCTGTCTCAATCATCCAAAGATTTTTCTCCTCATCATGGTGGCACAGTAGTTAATACTGCTGCTTCACAGTGCCAGAAACCTGAGTTCAATTTGGGTCACTGTCTGTGTGGCGTTTGCACATTTCCCCGTGTCTACGTGGGTTTCCTCTGGGTGCTCTGGTTTCCTCCCACAATCTAAAGATGTGCAGCTTAGTTTGACTGGCCATGCTAAATTTCTCCTAGTGTCAGGGGATTAGCAGGGTAAATATGTGGGATTACAGGAATAAGGCCTGGGTGGGATTGTGTTTGGTGCAGACTCAATGGGTCGAATGGCCTCTTTCTGCACTGTAGGGATTCTATGATGCCTTGCTATTTAGCACAGCACAGATTTTTATGTAATTCATAAACGTATTGATCATATCCCTCCCCCCCACGCTACAAACAGCAACCCTGTGGATACGGGCTTCTAGTGACAAAAACAATCTTCAACAATCACCCTCTGCCTCCTGCCATTGAGAAGCTTCACAATACCAGGTTAAAGTCCAAACAGTTTATTTGATAGTAATCCCACAAGCTTTTGGAAACACTGTGTGTGGAAAGTTCTGGTTGGAGAAGGGCATATAAAGTCACACATAGTTTACAGAATACCGATTAGAATGCAAGTCTTTACAGCTAACCTGCTATTCAAGTCTTAAAGATGCAGGCAATATGAGTGAAGATAATATTAGGCATAGATTAAACAGATGTGTATTGTCTCCAGACAGCACAGTGCCATTAAGCCAATTTTGGAAGCAATTTGCCAAATTACACTGTATCCCAAGGGCTCTTACCTTTCTGATCAGTCTCACATGTGGTGCGTTGTCAAAAGCTTTACTGAAGTCTATGTACATTACATTAACTGCACTGCCCTGAACTACACACCTAGTCACCTCCTCAAAGAATTCAGTATATCCATGTATTACTTACGTCACTCATCACATGCATGTGTCTATACAGTCTGAAGATTGAAATAATGAGGAAGAAAGGCATAAAGTATAGGGAGCGTCTGGTCTTATATAAAATACTACTAGAAAAACCACAACATTCATAATTGATTCAATATTGACAGTTTGTCTACTGGAGGAACAGATAAAACAGAAAAAATGGGTTGGCAGATAACAGTTGTAATTTAAACATGACAGTGTTTGAACAAACAATGAAGTGGTTAACTCAATACATCCAAAGATAAGAAATAGATTGTATGATTTGTATTGTATATTACCCAATGTTTATTTTCTAGTGACATTCATTTTATATATTTGAAGCCATAAATCACAATAGAAAGTACAAAGAGAAGTCAGGTGAGGATAAATACTTGTTGCATTTTTTTTAGATCAACCCTCAACCTTTCTGGGAGATTTGTGTGTATGACACTTGCTCTTGTGACTCTACTGGAGAGTGTCTTTGTCTGTGCAATGCTATCGCTGCCTATGCACATGAATGTGCACAACTTGGTATCCATGTCCAGTGGAGGGCAGCCAATCTATGCCGTAAGTAAACTGGATTCCTTTCGCTTAGATTATGTCTGAAGTTGTTCAAATGCATGCTCTGTGTTATTCTGCGATCAACTATAGTAGGCAAAGAATAATTTCCACCAGTAAAATTGTGGGTAAAATGAGTTATAAAATATATTTTTGCTACACATTGTTAAAAGTGATTTTAAAAAAAGTCGTGGCTTTTAATGCGAACAATGACCTACGAATGGTAGCTAGTGAACCATTCAGATTAGTGTCCATGTCAAAAGAGTTATTAACCACAGATGTTTTGGGCAGTTTTTGTGGTAAATCTGAAAATTCTGTTCACCCCAATTTATCCAGGAGGCCTTAAAGAAGAATATTTTTGCCTTAGTCATAGCTATTCCACCCAATCTGGGACTGTTGGATTACACAATCACTCATCAATTCTGACCTCAGGTCACTATCTGTGTGGAGTTTGCATATTCTCTGAGTGGGTTTCCTCCAGGTGCTCTGGTTTCTTCCCTCACTTCAAAAATGTGCGTGTTAGGTTGATTGGGCATATAATATTGCTCCTTAGTGTTAGCAAATATGAGTTTATGGGAATTCTTATGTTCTTATGAATTAGTGGGATTGTGGTCATTGCAGGCTCGATGTGTTGAATGGCCTCCTTCTGCAGTGTAGGGATTATAGGTTCTAGGTATCTCAGAAACAGAGTTTAATTAAAACAAATGAGACTGAACGTATGGATCTGCATTCTGGAGATGAGGCTGGATCCTCCATGAGATGTAGGGGCCAGGAATTCATGGACTTCCACGAATAGAAAGTCTTGAGAAATACAACTGTGATTTCCCAGTGCACCGGGAATTGAGATTTATCAAATTTATCCTTAGTTGCAAAATGCGTGAATACTTGATGGACAACACTCACTGTAAATGAGTGAAAGTATTGGTATATTCTTCAGCTGCCCTAAAATCTTGTTGACTAAAGTATTTTGCTTTTACACATGGAAGCAATGAGCTGTGAGGAGCTGAACAGCGGGCAAGCAGAGTATGTGTGCGAGTGGAGATACAACGTGTGTGCGCCTGCCTGCCCCAAGACCTGTCAACATCATGTGGCCGAGGAAGACTGCCCTGTGAAATGTGTGGAGGGATGTCATGTACATTGCCCTGCAGGTAAGTTTGTGATAAGGGAAGACTATGAAGGCAGCATTCAGCAATTTACAATGTTACTGAATGCAGAACAGTCTTAAGTAATGCCATATTGCTCTCACCCTTTTTAGGGTTGACACCCAGGTCAGGCATATGGCAGCCACCTTGCTGGATATTTTAAATTTGCTGGCTATTTAGGCAATTCAGTAAACTTTTCCAACAACGTTATACTGGGCTCAATTTTATGAGCCTGTATGGAGTGGAATTTTCCGTTCCCGCTGAAGTCAGTGATTTTTGAATGGCTCATTGTATTTTCCAGTCTGGCAACTGCCCAAGGAGCAGCCATATTTCCCTCGGCCTCCTCAGGGGACCATTAATGGCCTCCAGGTTCCAGCAGCAAGGCCAACGCAACTGTTCTCCATTCATAGGGTTCAGGTGTTTTCCTCGCCAGAGAGAACCTCCCCTGCCAAGGTTATGAAGTGAGCTTGTTGATTGAGCTCCAGGCTCCCTAATGTCATGTAAATTAACATTGCAATAAATTTAAATAATCTATTCAGCCCCTCGTCTATTTTCAGTGAGAGCCTGATTTTGCCGGAAATCTGGTTCTCCTGAGTCCATAAGAGGTGAGAAATCAGGCATGATTCTGACTTCTTGGTTCTCACCTGATTTTACCAGTAGGGCGGAGCGAGCCAGTAAAATCCAAGTCATGTGGTCAAATACAGAGCAGAACCCACTCATTTAGAACAAATCTCATCTGAATGAAAGCATTTATTTGGTGGATTGATGTCACTTCAATCCAAAATAGGTCATTAGGGCTAACAGTATAGTAATGAAATTATGGAACTTGCACAATAAAATTGGCAAGGCTGTCTTCTCAAAGCACAGCCTATCTTGCCAGAAGTATGCTGCAGATGGATGTTCCCCACTTTCTACTCCCTGCAATCCTACAGGGAGTGTGATCATCAGGACGTCTTGTTTCAACAGTCTATACTGATTCAGATGCTGCATACTGGCAACGGTGGCAACTTCTTCATTTCCCAAATTCACCCTTACAAAGGGGAGAGGATAGTTTGGTGGTAATGTCATTGGACTATAATCCAGGGACTGGGAATACTTGCTCAAATTCTACCGCAGCAGTTGTTGGCATTTTGATAAATAATTAAGAGAATATAATTAGTTAATAATTCTGGAATTGCAAACTTGTCTCAATAAGAGTGAATATGAAACTGTCATCATTGGACAGTGATAGCCTTTTTCCTAGGATGGAGAAAGCTAGCACGAGGGGACACAGCTTTAAATTAAGGGGTATGAGTTATAGGACGGATATCAGAGGTAGGTTCTTTACTCAAAGAGTGATTAGGGAGTGGAATGCCCTGCCTGCAGCTGTTTTAGATGCGCCAAGTTTGGTGGCGTTTAAGAGGTTAATTGATAAGTATATGGAAGAGAAGGGAATGGTTTAGTTTGGAGGGGCATTGCTTTTTATTTTGGTCGGCACAACTTCGAAGGCCGAAGGGCCTGTTCTGTGCTGTAATGTTCTATGTTCTATGTTCTATCAAGTGTCATAAAAATCGTTCTACTGTTTTACAATATACTATCCTTACTTAGTCTGGCCAAAATGTAACTCCAGAGCCACAGCAATGAAGTTGGCTGCTCTCTTACTCTCTGTTCACACCATGCTCCCTGCAGCAAAATTGGAGAAACTTGATAGTCAGCCAAATTTCCGTTCACTGTAGCAGAATGGGAAAACTTGCCTACGTGAATGGTTGTGAAATACCAGCCATTGACTCTTAAATGCCCTCTAAAATAGTCTAGCAAGCCTGTTATGCAAGGTAGAATGTACAACAAATGCTGGCTTTGTCAGCAATGCACATATGCCATGAAAGAATTTTTAAAAGTCTATTAAGTTTTGAAATAACTAATCTGAACTCTGCAATAGCTGCTATTGCTATTTAGCTACTAGGCAACAGTATTGGTTTTGAGGATATATCTTTAAGCCTTTAAAAGGAATGGTTTCACTAGACATTTGCAGCAACATTATTCAACTTTTTTAATTATTGCAACAACATATAGGAACCATACTGGATGAGAGTTCACAGAAATGCATTGACCCTGCATTGTGTCCAGTCTGTGTCCATGAGAATCAACGCATTCCAGATGGACAGGCAATCACTATCAATGAAGGGACAGATGAATGTCAGATCTGGTATGTTTTATCTTCTGTAAAACCGCATTATGTTACAATATACCATTCAGACTTCCGTGCGCATTTAAATGTGAGTTAGGACAACCATCACAGAATGAATAATTAAACCCACTGCTTTTTGGCTCTTGCAAGTGTCAGAATGTAACTGGTGCCAACTTTGTACTGAATGCAATGTGACCAATGGTAACAAGCTGTAAGGATCAGCTGACCCAGTAAACCATGGAACCAATTACATAATGATGTGATGGTCAGCTGACTCACTTTAAATAAGAAGCTGTTCGGAATTGTGGGGGAACTTGGGTGTGCCCCAAATTTGGAGTAAGGAAATTTCTTTGATTTATAAGTTGGAGTAAGTTTGTTATATTTTCATCGTCTGCATTTGAAGGCTTCCTTCCAAAGAAACATCAAGTGGTTACTACAGTGCACGTGTTTGCTCTATGGTGATTAAAAATGATTTAATCATTTTCAAATGCACTTTGCATCACATACTAATTTTGTAATATGTGCTTCTTAGAAAAGATACAGGTGCAATGAAGAATAATCTGCATTGTGTCATCTGTCCTGTATATATATGAGTGTACGTATGTGGAGGGTAGAAAGTTCACACTAATAAATTCCAGATGTATATTCTGAGTGTTGTTCAGTGCTGAGATTACAGAGTCTCACACCCTTCCTCACCACCCATTTCACCCCCCCATCCCTGCCACTCTCCCTACGCTCCCAAAACTCCTCCCAGCTCATAGGTCCTTTTTTTCTTAATGGTCACCTTTCTTTAGGGTTCATTTCATACTAGTAAAATGAAAGCACTGGAAAATGGTTTTCCAGTCATTATCTCATGTTTACCACATAGTGGTAAGTGACCTAAACCCCTCAAAAAGATGGGAGTGCTTGTCCTATTCCTTGTGGGAACATTAGGCAAAGTGAAGGAAGATCATTGAAAAGAAACCATGTGATTCAGATGAATAATTCTCAACCTGTACTCATCAGAGACCCATATTTAGTGCTATCCAGTGGTGCGGTTAACTGTGTGGCTCATTCAAATCTATGTGGTGATGCGTACTAAAGATGATCGAAACTAATTATTTATTCTTTTTTTGTTTCATGCCAATGTTCCCTCAGCCTGTGTACTGGAACCTTCTTGCACTGCCAAGTTTGCCCTCTACAGATACCAACGACGACATCAACCTTACCAATAGAAGTCACTCCTGAAGCTGGTGGTTGCCACAGGGTGATGGAGTTGGCTTTCTTGATTGATGGCAGTAACTCTTTTTCAAGGAAAGAGTTTGAAGGTGTGAAGAGGTTTGTGCTGGCGATGATGCAACAGATGCAGATCGGCCAGTCGAACATACGGGTTTCGGTCCTGCAGTTTCACTCTGTCGTCAGAAAGAAGTTTGACCTGTGGGAGAAGAAGACTGTAAGAGAACTTAAAGCATTAGTGAAAACAATGCAATACATTGGCGGTTCGAAAGCAAACATGTTTGAAGCTTTGAAACACACATCAATTCTTGTCTTTGGGAAGGATGCGAGGAAGAAAGTTCCCAGAATAGCCATACTTGTGACAGCAAGCCCCTCGTCCAATCCTATTAAAAATGCCTTACGTTACGTTATCCAGAGGAAAGTCACAGTGATCACAGTGGGGATTGGCTCAGGTGTCAACCTAAATGAAATTGACTCAATAACAAGAAAATCTCCTGGAGGCAAGTCATTTATTTTGAAAAATGTGGGAGAATTGACAGAATACCAAAGGACAATTTTAGATTATGTATGTAGTCGTGGAGCTAGCCCCCCAACTCCTACCACCATCGGAATTCCATTTCCAGAGACGACAGCGTCAACAACCACCACCCCATCTTATTCCCATTTATTGATCAGCACCCAACCGCCTCGTCGAAGAAAGAGGCATGATGTCGTCTTCCTCGTGGAAACATCAGACAGGGTGGGAGAAAGTAACTTTAACAAGACCAAAGAATTCATGATTAAAACCGTTGAAAAATTCAATGAAACAGAGCAAGATACATACATATCTGTTGTCCAGTACTCGGATACTGTGAACGATGCTTTCAGTTTCATTAACGTTCAGAGAAACCAGGAAGTCATTGAAAGGATAAGACAAATGAAGTATCAAGGAGGGGAGAACACTAATACGGGCAGTGCTATAATGCACGTCATTGAAGCGACGTTAACAACGCACAATGGCGCGAGGGAAGAAGCGCCTGATCTCGTGTTCATGATAACCAGCAACCCCCCCTCAGATAATATCACAAATCCAATAAAAGCAGTCACAGAAAATGATATTGAATTGATAACAATTGTCGCTGACCCTGACATTGATATTGCTGAGTTCCCTCTCCCAGTCCTGCCGACAAACTATGAAGACATTGTTGACCTTGTTGATGTGGTTTACAATACCTGCTGCCAACCAACCACGAGTGAAACCATGGCTACCACCACAATGGCTGCTACTACTCCCAGTTTCAACCTGCTGCCATCAGGTGAGAATCCTTTATTAGCTGAGAACAGACAGATTTTTAATCAGTAAGGGAATCAAGCGCTAAGGCAGGAAAGTGGAGTTGAGGATTATCCCATCAGATTGGTCATGATCTCATTGAGTGGTGGAGTAGACTCGATGGCCTGAACATAACAGCACAGAACAGGCTCTTTGGCCCTCAATGTTGCGCTGACCAATTAAGAAAAAGCAATGACCGTCTAACCTAAACCATTCCATTTTCATCCATAAACCTATCCACTCACCTCTTAAACACCCCCAAATTTGGCACATCTACAACTGCTGCAGGCAGGGCATTCCAAAATTTTACCACCCTATGGGTAAAGAACCTACCTCTGACATCCGTCCTATAACTACCACCCCTTGTCTCCTGGTGCTAGCTTTCTCCATCCGAGGAAAAAGGCTATCACTGTCCACTGTCTAATCACCTTATATGTTTCAATAAGGTCTCCTCTTAGCCGCCTTCTTTCTAACGAAAACAACCTCAAATCCCTCAGCCTCTCTTCATAAGACCTGCCCTCCATACCAGGCAACATCCTGGTAAACCTCCTCTGTACCCTCTCCAATGCTCCACATCTTTCTTATAATGTGGGGACCAGAACTGCACACAATACTCCAAGTGCGGCCGCACTAGAGTTTTGTACATTTGCAACATGACGTTGCGGCTCCGAAATTCAATCCCCCTACCAATAAAAGCCAAGACTCCGTATGCCTTCTTAACAACCTTATCGACTTGATTGCCAACTTTCAGGGATCTATGCACATATATACCTAGATCCCTCTGTTCATCAACACTATTAAGAGTTCCACCTTAACCTTGAACGGCCTACCTCTGCTCCTACATCTTAGAGTCTTGTTTCTTGAATTGTGAATAAGCTTGAGAATCTATATGGAAAGATGCTGAATTTGTAGCACAAGGATAGGCCATTCAGTCCAGCTGAACTATACTGGTGATTTCATACTTCACACGAGCCTCGTTACAGCTCCCTCATCCTCTCAGCATAGTAGATAGCTCAGTGACTTGCATTGCTGCCTCACAGCACCAGGGACCCGGGTTCAATTCCCAGCTTGTGTCACGGTCTGTGTCGAGTTTGCATATTCTCCCCATGTCTACGTGGGTTTGGTTTTCTCCGGGTGCTCTGATTTCTTTCCACAGTCCAAAGGATGTGCCACTTTAGCCATGCTAAATTCTCCCACAGTGTATCCAAACAGGCAGCAGAGTGTGATGGCTAGGGGATTTTCACAGTAACTTCATTGCAGTGTTAAAGTAAGCCTACTTGTGACACTAATAAAAAAAACTTTGGCTGGCTCCTCGAATTTTACATCCCCACTGGTAGGAGCAGAGGGACTGAAAAATCTCTCCAGTATTTCCGATTGGTGGCCTGTCACCTGACCTGGAGAATAGTAGAGATTTAAGCAAGTGCAGAGCCAAGGAAAAAGTGACTGGAGAGGTAGAGACGGGAGAAGACTGATAGGGTAGAGAGCAAACACGGTAAGATTCTCACAACACCAGGCTAGAGTCCAACCAGGTAGAGGGCAGGCAATTTAAATGAGCAAATTAGCAATTACTTATGGTAGGGACAGATGATAATGAGAAACATTGAGGTAGAAAAGATGGGTCCAATTGAGATGAAAATTGCTTACAATATTCCTACATAAAGCTTGTATTGTAAAACTGGCCTTGTATATTAGGATTTATTCCCATGACAAATAAGATGCCTATTGCATGATGTGGGCAGGATTTTTAAGTTGGCATGATTTCCCAACGTTCTGTCCAAAATGTCAGTAGGAAACGCACCCACCCCCCCCCCCCCCCCCCCCCCCCCCACCCCACACACTCAGAAGGAGTTCCAACCTCAGAGAGCTGCTGAATATTCTGATTGATTGGCTGGATGCTCTGTAACCCAGTAGCAATAGTGCCTGGGGTTGGGACTCTAAGCAGTTCCCATTTTCTAAGTCAGATTGCACAGCAGGCTCGAAGGGCTGAATGATCGCCTGCTCCTGTCTCTTATGTTCTAGATGGAGAAAACAGGATGTTAGGGAGCACCCATGGATTGGCAGAACCTGATGTGCAAAGGGGGACTGACACCTTCTTCTCCCTCGAAGTCTGGGTAGTGTGTGTTCCACTGGGATTCCCTGAACTTCGTTTTTGCTCAATTGAATGAACTAAGCCAAACGAACTCAGACAATGCAAGAAGGACAACCCCCAAAAAGAAGGGAACTGCCCAAAAACAGAAACAAAGCAGAAAGGAAGCATTATATTAAATCAAAATGTGAATTAAAGGGATCGATAATACATCCCAGCTCCCATGGTGCCCAATGGACATGGAAAGCCTCCAGGATGCCCCTAGACACTGCATTGCAATTCCTTGAACTCTTGCCAATAGACTCAAATTGAGGCCTAAACAGCCACTAATTGGTTATTAATTCCCCACTTAATGGCTTCAATTGGGTCAGAGGTTTGAATGTTCAATTGGTCGACTGTAAAATATTTCATTGGCGGGGGGAGGTGTTCACAGTATTTTGGCCTTGTCTAGAATACAGTGCATGGTTGTGGGACATCAATATGTTATGGAATGGAGCTATGGGATACAATTTATGCCTCCAGTTTCCTGTGTTTAATAATAAGGAATTGGTTAAATGCATTTGGGTGAAATGTATCTAGTTTACTGACGCTAACAACATGATAGCCTAAGAATATGGGATAGGGCATTCAGGACTGAGATGAGAAAGAATACTTTCACTCTGAGTTGTGAACCTGTGGAATTCTCTACTACTGCTGGAGCCAGTTCACTAGATATGTTCAAGAGGGAGCTGGACCTGGCCTTGCAGCTAAAGGGATCAAGAGGTATGAAGAGAAAGTGGGAGTGGGATACTAAAGGTGCATGATCAGCCCTGATCATATTGAATGATGGTACAGACTCGAAGGGCCGAATGGCCTACTCCTACACCTATTTTTTCTGTTTCTATGTTAGATGGTTGACCATTTTATTAGAATTATAAACAATGACATTTTGCCTAAGCATTTTGACCATTTTATTAAAAATAGCCCGCTGAGAAATTTCCAACCCACACATTTCTGACACTGAAACTATTTACTCTTGCCAGTGTCCTCCAGCACTCAAGCAACTTCATATTTCTTCAGTAGCATAAGGCATGTTCCCTCATTTCAATATACCATTTGCATTGTTACATTTAGGAACTTTACATTACTGAGGCAGTTTTATTAAGGGCGGCACAGTGGTTAGCAGTGCTGCTTCACAGCTCCAGGGACCTAGCTTCAATTCCTGGCTCGGGTCACTGTGTGGAGTTTGCACATTCTCCCCATGTCTGTGTGGATTTCCCTGGGTGCTCTGGTTTCCTCCCACACTCCAAAGATATGCAAGTTAAGTTGATTGGCCACGCTAAAATTGCCCCTTAGTGTCCTAAGATGCTTAGGTTAGAGGGATTAGCAGACAAAATATATAGGGATGTGAGGATAGGGCCTGAGTGGGATTTTGCTCAGAGCAAAGGGCCTCTTTCTGCACTGTAAGGTTCAGTAATTCTGTGAAGGTGTAAGATATGGTAGTTCATCAAAATTCATGCACAAACTTTAGGGTACATGCTTTCTATGCAGAGTAGCTTTTGTCCATAAGCAATGCGTTCCAGAACGATGTGACTGCTAAAGAAAAATGTATGTGAATGATTGGAGAATATAAACCCAATTCTGTCTCTTCCTTGTAGCTCAATGCCCTGAACCAATGGACATTATTGTACTCCTTGATGGCAGTGACAGTATTGGGGAGACAGAATTTGAAGAAATGAAAACATTTGTGAAATCCTTCATTGGAAAAATCGAAACAGGTCAGTGCAATGAACATCAGCCGTTTGGAAAGCAATAAATCACCACACAAGTCCAGTCACAGCTCAAATAAGTGCCTGTAATAGAAACAAAAGGTAGTAAGTATGACTGCAAGGATGGAGAGATTCGGGGAGTATAACAAATCGAGAACAACTTGATGCAGCTTTAATAATAAAGGCTTTATTGCCAACAGAATAAAGATATCTGTATACATGTTAAGACGAGATTACAAATGCGACTGCTCTTCTTGACTCCTGGGCTCCAACTGCGAGACCCAGCTTGACCCATGGTCCACACTGTCTTGCAGATAAGCTTAGCTTCCTGCCGGGGAGATCCACAGGGTCCTCACTGATCATATAGCCCTGAGAAATTTCCGACCAGTTTGGCCATATCAGCCTTAACCAGTCACGTCTCATTAAACAAGGTCTGTGACCCTTAATAACCAAAGACTGGCAGTTTCACCATCTGATTCTGATATATCACTGTTGCTGCACCTAACGCTGGCAGTGGTTCTCCAGTATATGGGGACAAAGCAGGAGCTGTCTCACTTAGTCTTAATGGTTGGAATGTTTTTGAAGATGACAAAATGTCTGTTCCTTTGTGCCGCCTCGCTTTTATCAGGATGTCCAGCTAACAGTGATTATAAATAGAATGATGAATTAAATGAAGTTGCATACCGCCAGAAGGAATTTCAATGGCCAGCCTTCCTCCTGGGAGTGGAATAGTGTCACAGCTCTCACCCTATCTCTGGTCAAAGACAAAGTGGGCATGTTCAGTTCGATTTCAGCTTCTGTTTTAGCTTTTTAAACGTTTTTAAAAATTTTGAGTTCCCATCTAACTAGCAGCCTGGTGGCACAGTGATTAGCACTGCGGCATCACAGCACCGGGGACCCAAGCTCAAATCCTGGCTGTCTGTGTGGGGTTTGCATATTGTCCCGTATATGCATGGATTTCCTCCGGGTGTTGCGGTTTCCTCCCACAGTCTGAAAGACATGCTGTTTAGGTGCATTGGCCATAATAAATTCCCCCTCAGAGTACCCGAACAGGCGCCGGAGTGTGGCAACTAGGGGATTTTCACAGTAACTTCATTGCAGTGTTAATGTAAGCCTACTCGTGACACTAATGGTCAGAATTCTCAGCCATTCATGCCAGCGGCATTCTCCATTCCGATTGGCAGTGTACCCCCATCCTTGTGTTTCCCATGGGCGTGGGTTAATATTAAAGGGAATTCCCATTGATAGTGATGGGACCAGAGAATCCTGCCACTAGCAAACAATTTACCATCCCCTGCTAGTGGGAAATATGTGGCCAGAAGGCCAGAGAATCTCACTCATAAACTTTAAACCCTCTCTTTTCTTCCAGAATGTCAGATTTCTGTAACTATTTCAGCAGGAATTTTGAAGGATCGCTCTTATTCCACGGGGCGGCATGGTAGTACGGTGGTTAGCACTGCTGCTTCACGGTGCCAGGAATCTGGGTTCGAATCCCGGCTCGGGTCACTATCTATGTGGAGTTTACACATTCTCCCTGTCTTTGCATGGGTTTTCTCCGGGTGCTCTGGTTTCTTCCCCCAGTCCAAAGATGTGCAGGTTAGGTTGTTTGGCCATTCTAAAACTGCTCCTTAGTGTCCTGAAATGCATAAGTTAGAGGAATTAGTGGGTAAATATATGGGGGGTAGGACCTGGGTGGGTTTGTGGTTGGTGCAGATTCGATGGGTTGAAGGGTCTCTTTCTGCACTGTAGGGTTCTATGATTCCAGCTGCATTGCTTCAACTCCACCCCTCTATATGGCAGATCCTGAAGAAGCTTTGTTTGATGTCCATCAAATGAAGAATTATTTTTATTATTCACTAAGTCATTTTTCCTATTGTAGGAGAAGATGCCACTCATTTCTCTATCATACAATACGGGAAGACCAACACATTGGAAATTCCTTTCGATGAGAATCAGGAGAAGGAAAATCTTATACAGCTGATTGATAATATTCAGCAAAGGAGACCAGGACCAACTCAACTAGGTGCAGTGGCTATGATGTTAAAATAGTTTCCTTATTGAATTTTTCAGAGATAAGAATTTTGCCCTTTTTAAATGGCTTGGAATATCTGCAAGCAAATGTAACAATATCTTCCTGAAATGCCTTTGTGATTTGTCACAGGAAAAGCATTGTCCTTCGCCATGCAGACTGGAGTAACAGAGATAATAGGAGCACGAGTAGGTGTTCCGAAGGTTGCTGTAGTGATAGTTACTGACAGCTCTAAGGATAGTGTTGATGGGGCAGCGGAAGAAGCAATGGTAACAGGTATGTCACTGTAACAGATAACAATTGCAGTGAAACTGGACTTCCATAGCATACAAGGCTACAGAGCAAGTGCTGGAAAATGGGACAAAGATAAGTTGTCTGATGGCTAGCGTGGATGTGATGGGTCAAAGGGCCTCTTTCTATTCTATAAAACTCTATGGGAGCAGTAATTGTTGAACAAATGTGAAAATAAACTTGTTTTTATGGCAAGAGAAAAATTCAAAACTTACGCCGCTGAGAGAAAAATAAAGAGGCCAAGTGCAATTCTTGCCAGTAGGAGGAGTTCTATACTTGCTGGGAAGCCGGCTGCAGACTGCTAGAGAGCGCCCTTGTGCATGCACCAATCTCCCAGTGCACTGATGGTGGCCCAAACCCCATTGATTACCACCATGTTCACCAAAATTGCATTCTGGGGCTCACTATTAATACTAAAAACTGCTCATTCCCTTCCCAGACGTGAGGTTGATTACTACGGCAGATTGCTGCAAGTAAAATTGTGAGAGGTGAGAAAGTGGGTGCCAACCTGGTTTTTTGTCCCTCTTACTGGCTTGCCACGTCGATCGACTGGTGTGACAAACTGGTAAGATCGCTCCCCCTCGTGACTCTTTCAAAATATGCTATTTTGGGGAGGATTGCATTTGGGGGGTGTAGGTTCTATCTTTTGGCTTAACTGAGGTGGCTGCATCTTAAATAGATGTAAAATATTACATGGTACAATTTAGAAGAAGAACAAGGAAATATTCCTTGTGTGTTCTGACCAATAATTGCCCCTCCACAACATCATCAAAACACAATCACTATAGTATCTTGGCTCAACCTGTTATCAATGAAGATAGAACCTTTATTAAGAGTAATGCAGATTCAATGCTTAGTCATGTCTCCAGAATCTAACTGCTGGGAGAAGCCCAGACAAGTTAAAGTGAAGCCGCAACTCAATTTCCAATCGGACAGTCTAGCCATGTGACCCTGGGGCCAGGCACCATAATCACACTGCTATTTTTTTGAGAGTTTACTGTTATTATTTTACCAATGACTATACATATAAGATACTTAATTGGTTTTAAAGTGCTTGGGGCTTTTCTGAGCTTCTGAAATGAGATGTATAAATTCTTCTTTCATCGTTAATTAAGCTACAGGAAGTGTTCATTATTTATCTCCAGCTATCAGGCACTGATACTATTTGGACCAGGATTTCCCGGCCCAGCTAGGACCTTCTGGTTCCGCCAAACATCAGTGGACTTTTAGCTGACCCTCACATCCCTGCAAGGCAGCACTAGAAGATCTCAGCTCAATTTATCTTGGCTCAACCTGAACAAGGGAAAATTGCAAACAGAATTGTTGTCCTGGCCCATGTTGAAAGATTGATTTTACTTGAGAGATTGCAGGGTGGGTGGGGGGAGGTGAGATTTCTCTGGAAATCAACGAAGGCCAATAGTGGGTGGGGAAGCTGACAACAGTAATAGTGCAAACTTGTAGTGCAGCAGTTTGGGGGGAGAAAAGAACCTCAAGGGTCTACGATGTATCAGCAGCAGGACTGCCACTGATGCACTCACCCCGCCAGCAACTTAGACAGCTGAGGAGTGGGGCACCATTATTAAAGGCTGCCCAGCACTGAGAGATCAAACTATTTCATCCTGGAAACCACCCCCAACATTCTTGTGGCACTACCTGGGCCTTGCCCCTGACTAACCCTGGGCACTGCCCAGACAGTACCAGTGTCCAGGCAGAGCTGTGGCAGAACCCCCTTCTCCCAGAGCCCTCACCTCAGCTCCCCCATGAGATCTGCTCACCATCGCATGCTTTGGGAGACCAATTATGATTCACATCACTGTGCTGTCACATTGATGTCGATGGGTTTTTGAGGGAAGCTGATTCAGGTGCAGGGCCTGATAATGATTTGGGAATGTTGCTGGCAGTTGCGGGAAGGAGATTGAATCATGAATTGATGCCGAAGTGAAATTTTGCAGTTCTCACAATATTTTCCACTCCCGTCGCAGAACTTACCCAGCGCGAGCAGGCATGGAAAATCACAGCCTTGGTGTCAGCCTGTTTCTATTGGGTATGCGATAAAATAGGTAGCAGTAGGGGAACACCCAGTCACACTTTGGCACCATGTTATTGATATGAGTACTTTTCAGAGTAGTGAAATTGTAACAATCACAGTATAGTCCCTGAATGGATTTTATGAAAACAAGACACTGGAGAATCTGTTTTATACCAACTTCTCCAGGTAAACTTTGTGATGATTCCTTGATTGTCACTGTACTTTTCTTCTTCCCTTTTCTGTTAGGTGTCACAGTGATCCCAATAGCAATAGGACAAAAATATGATGAGCACCAACTTCTAACCTTAGCTGGGGAGAGGTCACATCATGTCATTCATCTGGGTGAAATGGAAGACCTTCCCATGATGGTGGCACTTAGCGATGAGTTTATCAAAAAGGTCTGTGCAGGTGAGGCTGATAAATGGATATTGTGAAGTAATTTTTGGGATGCAAAGAACGATATTTTGGAAGAAGACCCTGAATTGTCTTTATAAATGATACGACTTATTATTGTCACATGTATTAGTATACAGTGAAATGTATTGTTTCTTGTGTGTTATGCAAAGCATAATAGAACATAGAAACATAGAGAAACTACAGCACAATACAGGTCCTTTGGCCCACAAAGTTGTGCCGAACATGTCCCTACCTTAGAGATTAGTAGGCTTACCTATAACCCTCTATTTTTCTAAGTTCCATGTACTTATCTGAAAGTCTCTTAAAAGACCCTATTGAATCCACCTCCACTACCGTTGCCGGCAGGCCATTTCATGCACCCACCACTCTGAGTGAAAAACTTACCCCTGACATCTCCTTGGTACTTATTCCCCAGCAACTTAAACCTGTGTCCTCTTGTGACAACCATTTCAGCCCTGGGAAAAAGCCTCAATGTTCATTGAGAAGGAAAGAAGAGGGTGCAGAATATAGTGTTACACTCATAGCTAGGATGTAGAGAAAGATCAACTTCATGTGAGGTAAGTCCATTCAAACATCTGACAGCAGCAAGGAAGAAGCTGTTCTTGAATCAGTTGGTGCGTGATCTCAGACTTTTGTACCTTTTTCCCAATGGAAGAAGGCGAAAGAGAGTATATCCGAGATAGATGAGGTCCCTAATTATGCTGCCTGCTTTTCCAAGGCATCGGAAACTTTAGACAGAGTCAATTCACACTATTGCAATCAGGATTAATTTCATTTTCCATTTCTCTTTCACAGCAACTTCCCTTCCGGAATGCATTGATGATGAAGGGAATCGACGGCAGGTAAACTCAATCATAGAAAAGAATGCATTAATGCTGGCACTGTAGACCCACACTGCCAGTCTGCACTTGTGCTGAATGAAGTTCTATTTGCTTTGTTGCATTCTTTAAACGTACACAGGGTCACAAATTTTTTCCACAGACTTGCTTGTATATAACTTGACCAGGAGTGCGGTGGGAGTTGTTCACAAATAATTTTTCCACTAGTCTTCTGCTGGAGCCATAACCATGGAGTGGGAGCAATTGTGAAGGAAGTGTGGGTTAAGACGAGGGATGCAGGCTGCAGAATGTTTCAAGAGTTCAGTACTTTGCTTATCTGATTGGTCATCAAAAATTAATACCAACTCAAGCACCCACTCCTTTTAATATCTACTCAATTGCCACGTAAACATTTTCCATACACTGTGGGAGACATTTTCTGTCGCCATACACCCGATGGTGATGGAAAATCTCATGAGATTGCAGGAATGAGAGTCTTGGCGGTGAGATCCCATTTTCTGGCTTTCCTCATCTCCCACTGGGAGGTTCCCACCTGATTAAAACCATTTAAATAAATTTAAAGGACTTCCCCTTTGTTCCTCCCAAGTTTTAAAAAAAAACCCATTCCCCCCTCCCGCCCTTGCCAATGTGACATCACACCAGTCAATTTCACAACAGGAATTTTAAAATTTGAAGTAAGCAGAGGTGAACCTGCTGGGGGCACAAGTCTCAGTGTAGCCCCAACTTGGGAGTGCCATTTGTGAGGAGGGGTGTTCCCTTATCTGTGTGGTGGAGGTGTCCTGTTATATGTGTGTGGGGGAGTGTCCTCTTATGTGTGTATGGGGGGTATCCCTTCATCTGTGGGGGGTAGTGTCCCCTTCTACATGTGAGGGCGTGTCCTCCTATGTGTGTGTTTGGGGGGGGGGGGTGTCCCCTTATGTGTTGGGGGAGCAGTGTCCCCTTCTGTGTGTGGAGGGGTGACCTCTTGCGTGTGTGCAGGGGGTATTATCTGATGTGTGTGGAGGGGTGTCCCCTTATGTGTGTGCGAGGTATGTGTGTGGTGGGGCGGGGGGGGGCAGTGTCACTGTGTGTGGAAGAGTTTTGTCCCAGTGCTCCTGAGTTATGGGGAGCTTGGTGGGTTACCTGTGTCCATGAGGGAGGAATTTGCCTCAGTTCCTGTTGAGTGAGGGAGGAGGGTGTTCTCTGTATCCCAGGTGCAGTGGAGAGGGAGGGAAGGTGGTTGGAGGATTGTGGCTCTCTTTGGCCCCACTCTGCATTGTGACGGTGAAAACCAGGTCCCTAGATTCTCTGAAGGGACAACTCGACGCTGCCACTGAAGACACACACACACCGGTTTTCTTGCCTCACCAGTACCCTGTGCAGAAAGTTCAAAACTCCCTCAACTGCCTTGATTCATATCCTTTCCAAAACAATTAAATCTTCAGCATCTACACATATTCCCTCTTCTAAGCTTAAATCTGTGTCCTCTCATCCTCTTTTAAAGTTGTTGCCAATATGACTATAACTGAAGTTAAATGGATTGGTTCTGTTGTGCTGACTAGTGTTTTTCTATTAGCTGCTAACACAACATTAATTTACAAATCAATGTCTACGTAGAATCAACAACTAACACTTGATATCATTATTATTGCTCCCATTTTTATAAATGATATCATGCCATATTCTGCCTACATGAATTGGAGTAAAGTTACAATTTAAGGTTCTAAGAAAATTTTTTTAAACACTTTAAAGAGCGGAATTTTCTCACTCTCTGCAGTGGATTTTGTGGTGACGGGAGCACTGCTCGCTGATGGCAGAATGTTATGGTCCTGCCATTGTCGATGGGGTCTCCCATTGAACGTACCTCTCACTGCTGGGAAATCCGGGTGTGCCATCAACGGCACTGCAAAATCCCACCAGGGAGAACGGTAGCAAGGTTTTGGTGATAGTCTCAGTGCCAAGACTGAAATCAGGTCATGAACTGGACATCATGAACCAGGGGTGGCGGGGGGAGATGTTATTTGTGGCAACCAATCAAGAGTTTGCCACAGGACTTTTTTCATGATGCCAGCCTGATTCTTCAGTCTACTGGTCAAATGAGAGAGCTTTTAGAAGAGGCTGCTGCTGTGACTACAAGAAGAGAAAGGTAGTATCTTCCTGTCAAGGTGCCCTCAGAAGGCAGGTAAGATCATTCTTATTCATGTGAGAGTCAGACACGCTGGTGATCAGGATGGTGAACCCTCCACTGATGGTGTTGGAGCCAGGGGCCAGCCAATGGTCGGGTAGAGGGTTGGGTACTCCATCAGCCATCGAGCAGGCACACCCCCATCAGAAAGTGGCTTTTAATTAGCCAATCAATTGTAATAATTGGCTGCCCAACCTCTGGTTGCCTGTTGCTGCTGTTCTCGCAGTAAGAAGTTTCACAACACCAGGTTAAAGTCCAACAGGTTTATTTGGTAGCAAATGGACAATACGGTAACTCAGTGGTTAGCACTGCTGCTTCACAGCTCCAGTGCTCTGGGTTTGATTCCTGACCTGAGTCACTGTCTATGTGGAGTTTGCACATTCTCCTCATGTCTGCATGGCTTTCCTCTGGGTACTCCCGTTTCTTCGCACAGTCCAAAGATGTGTGGGTTAGGTTGATTGGCCATGCTAAGAAATTGCCCCTTAGTGTCCAGGGATGTGTAAGTTAGAGGGATTAGTGGGTATAATATGTAGAGATGTGCAGGGTAAGGCCTGGGTGCAATTGTGTTTGCTGCAGACTCGATGGGCCTAAGGGCCTCTTTCTGCACTGTAGGGTTCTATGATTCAAAAGCCACTAGGACAGGTTGAGGCTGTCCTAGTGGCTTTTGCTACCAAATAAACCTGTTGGACTTTAATCTGGTGTTGTGAGTCTTACTGTATTTACCCCAGTCCAATGCTGGCATCTCCACATCATGGTACTGTTCTAGCCATTAACAATATCCCACAGCTGCGGGTCCGTGTTCAGCTTCCCTCCTGAAATGTTGCTTTTGTCGTGGCCTTTTGCAGACCAGCCTATCTCCGGAGGCCTGTGAAATTCAACCCCATTTACTTGTGAGAACAGATTCTAACACTGACTTCGCTACATTTGTTCTAGCCTGGAGAGAAATGGGTGTTGTCTGATAAGTGTCACAGTTTCACGTGCAAACCAAATGGGGAGGTCCTCTCCTCGAACCACAAAGTGAACTGCGAGAAACTACAGAAACCAACCTGCAGCAACAATCTTCCCAGCATCAAGATTGAGGAAACATGTGGCTGTCGCTATGCATGCCCCTGTAAGTAGCATGATAAAAATGGTCATTTTTAATCGAGGGTTTTTTTGAGATGTTAGAACAGAGTCTCACTTGACCCTAGTTAAACAGTCTTTTCTTGTTCCAGGACTCTGACATTTTTCACTCAGCTAGACTTTGTTTTAGTTGAAGCCACTTTCTTTATTTATCACTCACTCCCTCTCATTCATGTTACTTGGATGTCAGTCTTCAGGTTTGGATTTTGGGAGCTGTTGCTGACACCCAGGAGTGGGATTTTCTGGCTGTGCTCACCCTCTAAACCAAAGAATCCTATCTGTGTCCCGCCCGCTACGATTCCCCTGGAGAGTGGGACTGTAAAATCCAGCGTCCCCGCCACTCGTCACCCCAGTATCCATTCTCTTAAATCCATTCTCTATTGTTTGATAGGTAAAACTGCCACCGCACCCCCCCCCCCCCCCCCCCCGTTAACATTCCTGGAGTACGTTCTGAACACACTATTCTGAGTGACTAGTTAAAAGGTCAATGTAAAAATAACTTCTGTGTTGGCAGGCCAAAGGGACTCAGGGGACTAAATATTCAGGCTGTACTAGAACTAAATGTTTTTCATCCCATTGATTTTAGTGGAATGAAAATTATGAGATAAAGCTGAAAATTTATCTTGTGCAGTGCCAGGTCTTATAAGGTCCATATTTTATTGGGCAAGTGGTGTTGGGGGGCAGGAGGCAAAAATGTGCTAAATTGGCGAGGGTTATAAACAGGGTGTCACTTTGTAATATTATATAAAGTAATATAATCATAACTTAATAGTTAAGCAGAATATATATTGATATCATAAGGAAAAGATTGTTGGAACTTTTTTGTACTACAGTTTAATGTTAATTTGGCATCCTCCCTTAAAAATATTTTTTAAATGACAAGATAATTTCAAGTCAAGAAATTGTGGGTTCATGGCCTGCAACAGATACCGAGGGCAAATAACCTTAGCTAACAATACTATGCTGTATTATTTGAGGAGCTGCCTTTCAGGTGAAGTATAGAACTAAGGGCCTATGTGTGGGGATAAATGTGAAAGCTCCCGTGATATATTTTTTCAAGAGGAGCAATTCTCATCCCTCCATCCATGCCCGATGCCCCAATCATGGCAACTCATCCGCCCCACCCATGCCCTATGGTTGTCATAACATCCATACCAACATCCCCTAACACAACTGCCCCATACCTCCATGGCCATTCGTAGCCCCAAATGCCAACTTAATTTCAATTCATGTCAACCCACTCATCCTTTGCCTTGCCCTGACATGCAGCATGCCAACTTACTCAATAGCCACCATAGAAAAACTGCAGGAACCATATTGAGTAAAATAAAGTTTTAAATATCTATTATTGCCTTTACTATATTTTAAAATCTCCCATTCATGAAAGTCCATTGAAAACTTTTAAATCCCCTTTCTACTTAATCCCTTAAAACTAATGTGTTCATAATCCCATGTCAAATGTAGCTCATTCTTTTATAATCCCTTTGAGTTCCACAACCTATAATTGTTTAAGAAGGCAGTCTTAAATTGAAATCAAGACCTCCCGCTGTAACAATTATAGGTTGTAGAAAGCAGTCACGCATTAATAATGACACAATGTTAACTCAAATTTCAAAAAAACAGCTATGGTAACTGCTAGGAAGGGCGATTTTTACTTCACACTGACACAGGCAAGCTTTTTTAATTGTTAAAGGGTGGGGATTTTAGATATTGTCATACTGTGAAGTTTCTACAATCAGTTTTTCTGCCATTCAAGAGTATTCACATTTATTGTAAGAATTTATAGGTCCCACATTGAACTCAGCACTGAGTTCAGAATGGCCCTGTTGAGCTTGGGTTTTCCCTTTCCAGCATCAATGCAATCTGCTGGAAATGGAAGCGGAATTTCTGGGTCCCACTACCCATTTGAGAAGCAGAGTCTGTGTGACATTGGGGTGCATTTAAGACATAAAAGGGCACTTTAGAAAATATAGCATTGAGTGATCAGCCTACATTATGTGCTTGTTATCTGTTGCAGGCCTTGAATCCACAATCCTGTCATTAAGAGCTGTTTAAAAAGGAAAAAAAGAATTTTTAAAGCTGTTTATACTGATAGATTTCAAAATAACATTAGCACCAAAACCCCAAGAGTTGTTTATCACCTCACATTTTTCAAAATAAGATGTTGTTTGATCATGTAGACATAGAGAAAAATTTCCTTTTTTGGGGAAATCCAAAACTTGCAGCCATAAGCCGTAGTCATTAATAAATCCAACAAGGAGAGTAGGTCATTCAGGAAGTGGTTAAAATGTGGAACTTAATGTCACATGGAATGGTTAAGGCACTGACAAATGTCAAGGGAATCTAGATAAATACATGTGGTAGAAATGAATAGAAGGATATGTCATTAGAATTATAGAATCCCTACAGTGCAGAAGGAGGCCATTAGGCTCATTGTGTCTGCACTGACCACAATCCAACTCTGGCCCTATCCCCAAAACCCCACGTAATTATCTTGCAAATCCCCTGACACTAAAGCAATTTAGCGTGGCCAACCAACCTAACCTGAACATCTTTAGACTGTAGGAGGAAATCCGGACTCCCGAAGAAAATCCACACAGACGTTGAAGAAGGCGCAAACTCCATACAGACAGTGAACCTGGGTCTTTGGAGCTATGAGGCAGCAGTGTTAAGCACTGTGCCACCATACAGCCGAATGAGATGGGGAGGGGAGGAAGTCTCCTGTTAAGCATAACATCGATATAGACCAGTTGGGCCAAAGACCTGTTTCTAAGCTGTAACTGTTATACAGTATAGATTATATTTCTTTTTTATTAACAGGTGTATGTACAGTGTCTGCAAAAACACAGATTTCTACTTTTGATGGCCAAGAATTCCCATTAACTGGAAGGTGCTCTTACTTGTTGCTACAAGTTGAAAATCAAAATACAAGATTAATCCTTCATAAGGGTCCATGTCACTTGACCCCCAATGAGAACTGCATCAAAGCAGTTGAAATCAATCAGCATCATACCAAAATTTTGCTGCGTGATGATATGACTGTGAGTACATGCTGCTCATCTTCAGTTTACTAGCAGGTCAAAGCTATCTATTTGGGAGATTTGGACAGTATGATAAGGTGTTACGTAAATGGTTTATACTTACCAGTTATAAACAAATATTACTGTGCTCAGTTAGATATGACCAAAATCAGGAGAGAGTGGAATCGGATACATTTTGTTAATGAATGAGAATTTTAATCTGTTCTCTATTCTTTTTTATTAGATTTCAGTCAACGGACAACGAACCTTTCCACCTTTAACTATTGGGAATATAGAGATCATTGACCATGGCTCCAGCAATATTGTGGCTAATATCCCAGATTTGGGGTTAATTCTTGTCAACAGCCCATTGAACCATCTTTTTGGTCTTTGGGTTTCTCCAACGCTGTTCTTGACCAGAGTATCTGGTCTCTGTGGTGAGTGTGAAAAGCAGTGCGATGGACACTGTTCTGCCAGGATATTTGTAGATATTGTTAGCCCATTAATGGGCCTACATTTTCTTAAGAAAAACAATAGGTGGCAGCAGCAGTAGTTCTGCCATTGGGATCTTCCAGTCCCGCCGATGTCTATGACATTTTGCATGGCTCGTCTGTCCCACTGCCGGGGAATCCACCATGGGGGTGTGAGCGTTGGGAAGAGGGCTGGGAGGTCACTTCTGGTGGGACCAGAAGACCTGCTGGCAGGAAGGGCTAAAAAAAATCACCCCTTCTCCCAGATTAATTCTCTAAAGGCATGCTCCTGGAATGACTGTCAGAAGTACTAGGTATGGATCTTTTTCTTTGTTGCCTTTACCGCTGTTAAGAGACAGTATTATTAAGAGTTATGTCATGATCTTATTCAATGGCGGAGCAGGCTCGAGGAGCCAGATGACCTACTCTGACTCCTAATTCCTATGTAATGTTGTAACAGTATTTTTCACAAGGTTACATGACTCAATGGGGTGTGCTTCATGGGTCTGATGAACTTCACCATCTCTTCATTTTTTTTCTATGGTTTTTGTTTCAATTGACAATAGCAAGTTAACTGAAGTTATTATCATTTTTCCCACTTTGATAAGTATTTTTTCAATTTATTAGTGCTAGCTACGGCTGTAGCCACTTGTTTCTTGTCTGCCAAATCTTTGCAAGTGCCATTCTGTTACCTATTTAAACGGTTTACATGTGAGACTAGCTCATCTTCACTCTCCCATGACCTGAGTTACCAATCCTGAAATCAGAACTCCAGCACATGCAGATATCTCAATGTGAACGCCACGATACAACATTCTGCCAAGATTTTTTTCCTTACTGGCATGGAAATTTAGACGTAGAACTGAAAGCTGTGTTCGGTAATGTATGGGAATTGAATGAATTTGTTATTTTGTTTTGGTAATTGGGAAAGCAAAGAGGTTGGAAAATGATATATCCTGACATTCATTGTTCCACTAGATTTTCTTTTCATTTTTTAACTCCGTCCTTAATGTGGAGGCTTTGGAGAGGATGCAGAAAAGATTTACCAGAATGTTGCTTGCTATGGAGGGCATTAGCTATGAGGAGAGGTTGGAGAAACTTGGTTTGTTCTCACTGGAGCGACGGAGGTTGAGAGGAGACCTGATAAAAGTCTACAAGAGGTATAGACAGAATGCATAGTCAGAAGCATTTTCCCAGGGTAGAAGAGTCAATTACTAGGGGCATAGGTTTAAGGTGTGAGGGGCAAGGTTTAAAAGAAATGTACGAGGTAAATTTTTTACACAGAGAGTCATGGGTGCTTGGAACTCAGTGCTAGGGGAGGTAGTAGAAGTGGATACGATAGTGACTTTTAAGGGCGTCTTGACAAGTTCATAAATGAAGTGGGAGTAGAGGGATGTGATCCTCAGAAGGGTAAGGGTTTTAGTTAATTCGGGCAATATGTTCAGTGCAGGCTCGGAGGGATGAACGGCCTGTTCCTGTGCTGCAATTTTCTTTGTTCTTAAAATTACAGAGCCAGTGCTCAGAGTGGACTGAATCCATTCCTTGCTTGCACCAAAAATCAAGTTCAAAATCCACTGAATCCAATTCAAGGGCCCCACCAGAAAGACAATCAAAATCAAAGCTGACAAGATGAGGCATTGCACCCTATCTTGGCCTTGACCTGACACTTAGCCAAGAAGCACATTGCTTTCAGCTGCCTACGCCTAAGCTCTGGAATTCTCTCTGTAAACCCCTGTACCCCCATCTCTCCTTCCATTAAAACCATCTGTAAAGTTTACCCTTTGACTAAGTCGTTGGTCATTTGTATTAATATCTGCTGATGTGTTAAATTTTGTTTGAAAACTTGCCTGTAAAGTGCTTTGGAACATTTTATTTTGTCAAACATGACAAGTAAATGCAAATTGTTATCAGCTAACACTCTTTTATTTTATTTTTTTCATTCAGGAACATGTGACAATGAACAGTTAAATGATTTTGAACTCCGGGATGGCACTATAACTAATGACAGTTTCGCGTTCATAAATGACTGGACTCTGAAAGAATCGCCATCACAGAATTGCCAGGAGCGAGTAGCAAAGGTGCCGCAGTGTGAACTGACGGGGGATGAGTGTGGCATTCTGTACTCTGCGGTGTTTGACGAATGCCGCAAAGTGGTTGACCCGCAACCGTATCTCAGACTGTGCGAGCAGAAAGCCTGTAATCACAGTGACATCTGTGACTCCATTTCAGCATACGGCTTCAGGTGCAAACTTCTGGGCATCTGCGTCAATTGGAGGTCTGATGACTTTTGCCGTAAGTTCAATTCATCCTTCTTTTTATTGATTCTACAAGTGCCCTGAGTTGACAAACAACCAATCGCGATACAGGAGAGTTATCTCAGGAGCACATGATGCTTGGCCTTACTTCCCACAGAATGATCCATCCCTGAAACGAGATGTATGATTCAAGTATTAAAATTCCATAGAGTACATAGAGAGGAATATTTTCCTCAGATAGTGAAGTCCAGAGTAAGGGAGCATAATTGTTTAGATTAAAGCCAAGTCATTCAGAATTAAATTCAGAAAACACATCTCCACGCAAATAATAATTTGGAACCCTCTTCTCCAAAAGGCTGTAATGCTGAGACAATTGGAGACTTTTATTGGGTAAAGGTTTCAAGAAATATAGAAAGGGTGGGTAGATCAGCCAGGAGGAAGGAATGGCCAACTCCTCCTATATAAATATTTTATCTTAATCTTTACCATACACCATTTAATTGTATGTTGTTGAGATGGAGTGTACATCTGCAGTTCCTTTGACTGTACATTCACCCTGACTACGTGAGACGCCTTGTTGATGCGAAGTTTTGTTGGGGTTGAACACAGTTCTGAATTTGGGCTGAAGGTCCATTGCTTTAATTCAGGACAAAATAAAACTCTTGAAGGCCACGCTGCTGCACAGTTGGTGCCTCCTGGTGGCTGAGCTGCAGATAGCCAAGAATGCCTCCTAAAGGGAAAGTGAAGGCTGTTAATGTTCTAAACATTGATACTGTCTCATGCTTCCTAACCACTGACATTGAGATATGCCAAATCAGCCAGTTGAGTGCCCACAAAAGCACTAAACAGGTGACTGATTCTCTTGGCAAGAAAAAATTGCATTTGTTGCTTTGCCTATGGACAGGAAGGATCAAAATGAAAGAGGAACAGAGCTTTATACCAGATTCCGGAATTCCGAGTATAGATGACATCCTTGTACCATTCTGGCTATAGGATTTGTGCAGATGAACATGGAGGAAATTGCTGCTTGTGCCCATGGCTATTTCCTGTATATGAATATCTCTGTTCTTTTTGAATGTACCAACAACCAGTTTTGGTTGTAGATTTGCATGTTGGACTCCCTAAAGCTTTTTCACAAATACTGAACACTCTGTGTATTTGGAATGGAATACAGATGAGCATTTTACAAGATCTTTTACTACAGAGACAGCGTTTCCCATGCTGTCTCTGTAGTAAAAGATCTTGTAAATTATCTTTTACTACAATGCGAGGTGTTCCCTGAAAGAGATGAATATTACATTGGTGGGAGCTATGGAGGGTCATGATATTCATTCCCTCCTCTTCTTTCACTTAATCCATATCAGCATGCATCACCATGCTCCACTCTGGCCTACCCTGCAGCCTGAAGCACTGGAGGCTTAATTAACAAATGCCCCTTGGGAATTCCACCCCTTCATTTGAGGTGGAAGCCCCAATTCTGGCCAAGATTCTACAGTCCCGGCAGCACCAGGGAAGTGTCAGTGACTGCTGTCAGCATTGCTGGTGAAGAGAGGGCCTCCAGGTTGTGGATATCTGGAGAAGGTAAATCCAGGACTTGGACCAGGAGGTTTTGGGTCAGTTCAGGAGATGGGGATTGGAGGGGAATGTGTTTAAGTGAAGGAGAAGGTAGGAAGGAAGGAGTGAGTGGAGGCAAGTATTATCCTTTCATCATCAAAGAACAGGCTCCCCAAAGCAAAATCCAATCCCCTCCCTTTAACAATTTAACACTGGGCTTTCTGCTCCTGTTCTGTTGCCCATTCCAAACAGGTAAACAGTGTATTATCAATGTCAGTAGGCTTGATAATATATTGAATTGATCCATCGTTATTCATTTAAATATGGGAGGTGGACTGCCTATCTCAGCACCCTCTATCCCTCTATTACAGCAGGGATAAGCTCGGGTGCAGGTGTGAAGGTAGTGGAATGAGTGTCCTCCTACATTTTTCATTCCCCTCCACGTGGGAAACATGCCTGTCAGGGGCAGATATAGTTCAGCTGCAAAGTCTTACATTTTGTGTTTATCCATAGCTGCCTGTCTTAAAGTGTTATTCCTTCCCTTTAGCTCTCCATTGCCCTAACTCGCTCGTATATGAACCTTGTGGGATAAATTGCATCCGTCATTGCGATAGCATCGTGAATAAGAACACCTCGCATTGTCTAGTTTCTCCGACTGAAGGCTGCTTCTGCCCGGAAGGGAAGGTGTTGTTGGAAGGAAAATGTGTCACCGCTGATGTCTGCACTCAGTGTATTGATCACCAGCAAGTTCCTCATCAGGTAAAGACACCATTCCAAGAAGTAAGGTCGGGAAATTTGAAAACTGGCCACTTCTAACTGGGCAACTCCAAAAAACTGCAAAATCTGAAGGTGGGAACAAAAAATACCAGGGATTCTGAGCCAGTCAGATGGTGTCTGCGATGAGCTGATCAATGAACTAGGGGAAATGTTAACCTAAATCCAATCATTAGGTAGCTGATAGAGCTGGGTGCAAAGTGGTCTTCCACTCAGCCTGAATCCCTACAATGCAGAAGGAGGCCATTTATCCCATTGAGCCTGCGCTGGCCACAATCCCACCCAGGACCTGTCCCCTTAACTTCATGCGTTTACCCTAGCTAATTCCCCTAACCTGCCAATCCACCTAACCTGCATTCCTTGGACTATGGGAGGAAACCCACACAGACATGGGGAGAACGTGCAAACTCCACACAGAGTGACCCAAGGCTGGGAACGGAACCTGGGTCCCTGGCGCTGTGAGTTAGCAGTGCTAATCACTGTGCCACCACACAATGATTATGTTTTTCTTTAAAGTCAGTGGAATGTAATATTTATTTATTTATTAGTATCATAAGTAGGCTTATATTAACACTGCAATCAATTTACTGTGAAAATCCCCTAGCCACCACCCTCTAGAGCTTCCATTTGGGTATACGGAGAGACCAAACTAGCACTTCTTATAGACTGTGGGGGGAACTAGTGCACCCAGAGGAAAGCCACACAGACATGGGAAGGACGTGCACAGTGACTCAAGCCAGGAATCAAACCTGGGTTCCTGGATTTGCAAGGCAGCAGTGCTAGCCAGTGTGCCACCATGCCGCCACCCCTGAAATTTGGGCAGGTTGTGAATTCTATGGACATCCCACTCAGTAGGTTAGATTAAAATTAGCCTCACAATTTTAAGTTGTTCCGTTTATCATCATCAAAGGAATGTGATGACCAGAATTGAATGCAATGCTCTAAGTGTTAAAACTTTATAAAACCAAAGTTTTATAAAGCTGCAATATGTATGGCAATGAATTTTCCATTGATTCAATTAAATTTGTTAGCAGTAATTTACTACTAGGGAAAAAGTAAGGAAATAGATCCATTGGTAAAATATCCTGTATGATGACTGCACCAGATAATGGCACATAAAGAGGTCAGTCTGAATGTGGCTCTTTAGTAATAAAAATGCCTTCAATCATTAAGAGTTTTAGCCTCTGTTATAAATATAGTGTTTCCATTCCAATTTTCTTTCCGCATCTAGTGGTTTGCTAAGGCAGACTTTCATCTGCTTCCATAGCTAGTATTCTTGGAACAAGTTGCTAGTCCATTGCCAGGGACTTATAGCATCAAGTGTGGCTGAGCAGGAGTCTCTCCCGCTTTTACAGCCTCCAATTGTCTTGTTGGAAGCATTTTGCTGGTTGACACTCAAAGGCCAGAATCTTATCAGCATTCAGGTCGGCAGGGCTTTCCCACCCCGCCGCAGTGAGTGGAGATTTGGCTGCCTGCCAAATCCTCCAAACTCGCTGCAACCGGAGCATTGCATGAACTTCAGGTAAAACTGTGCCCAATCTGTTAGGCCATTCTCCTTGGCCATCACCCTTGTGCTGGGACTGTTACCTGGAGCTCAGAGGTAGGGATGCTACCTACTATATCACAGAACCTTCATAAATGCACATTTCTGTGTTTGCTCAGGCAGGATTGTAACACAACTGTGTACACATTCAATCAAACATTCCCAGGTCAACTCTTTTCTGAAAGATAACATTTCATTAGATCAGCATGACTCTGTTATCACATTATTTTAATGTACAAATTCCATTGCTTGTGTTCTGAGTTCTTCAGCTGGAAGTGCCTGAAATGTAAAGACTATTTGAGGTCATGGCCACCTTTGTATTTGGAATGATGTGAAGACTGACTACGTTTCACACTGGACCCTTGGCAATAAATGTAGAATCCCTATAGTGCAGAAGGAAGTCATTTAGCTTATGGTGTCTGCACTGACATAGAAAGAATCTCCATCACCTCTTCTGTTGGTAGTGCCTCTGAAGAGACTGGGGGTGGAGGGAATGATGTTGCATATTGCAACACTTTAATATCCTTTGAAAATTAAAGACAAACGCCACACGATTAATTGAGCCTCAAATATATGCTACACAAGACAAACTAAAGAACGCAAACAAAAAAGAAAACTCTATTGTGTTAAAAACTATCTGGAGAATGATCACTAATTTACAGCAAAGCTGCAGAGACTAGAGAGAATATAGTGATTATCGGGCTGTGGCACCATACTGGCCTGAAAAGCTTTAATTACAAGCTTTTTTTAAAATGAATTTAAAGACAGAAAGCAACGGCATGTCATGAAAAGGGAAATGGTGAAATGATTGTTTTAACATTGTGGTAACAAGATGAATAATATCTTGAGCACAAAGCTTCATGATATTGTTCACGCAGGGTTTTTAGTATCTTGTTTTTGTTTTGCAGCATTTGGATACTTGGATACCAGGTAACAATTCGTGCCAGTTGTGCATGTGCTTAGACAACAGGCAGATCAACTGCACAAATAGACCGTGTCCCACTATTGCAGGTAAAATACAATTCACATCACCTTTGACATCTCTTGACATTTAATTGGGTTAACTCAATTGTGTGGTATTTCCCTGGGCATTATTTTATTAGAGGTACTAATCTTTCAAAACATGCACCTTTTTGGGGACTCCAGTTTCTTAAGAAGACTCAGCTTTGATTATTAGATAAACATTTGGTGAGATAATTGACTAAAAATTGTTATCCACAAAAATAGTCAAGAAATATTGTAAACTCGAAATCATGCCACTATTTAACATCAACTATCCAACTTTGCATTGTCAATACCTCACACTCTCATTAACTTCACCCTCTGATTAACTTCATACACTCATTAATAAGGGGGTGAGGTTAATGGTTGGATGAGGTTAATAAGAGAATGAGGTTAATGAAAGTATGAGAATAATCAGGGAGTGAGGTTAACCTTATATAATTGTTAACCTCACTCTCTTATTAACCTCACACACTCATTAATAAGAGAGTGATGTTAATGAGTGTGTAAGGTTAATAAGAGGTTGAGATTATTGAGAGTGTGAGGTTAATAAGGGAGTGAGATTAACCTCATACACTTACTAACCTCATCCTCTTATTAAATATGTCCATTCGTTAATCTCACCCTCTTATTAACCTCATACACTTGTTAACCTTACTCCCTCATTAACCTCATACGTTCATTAACCTCACACATTTCAATAAACGGACAGACATCTTATTGATATTGAAGTCCATGAAATCCAAACTGAAGGTCTAAAAAGAAACTAGTTTTAAATGTTGATTGGAAATACTGTTGTGACCTGTCCTTTTCCTCCATTTTTCAGTCCCAGTGTGTAAGCCATGTGAGAAAGCAGTATTACAGCGGAACACTGATGAATGCTGTCCACAGTATGCGTGCGGTATGTATGGACACATCCAGCACTCAACTGCAGTTTTCAAAGTACATTAATGCTTTGTCAAACTTGAACAGTAACAGACCACTGCAACTCATGTCTGAGTATTACATTAGTTGGTAAAAACTGGACAATACTTATAAGATGAATGGATTATTTTTGTTCCTCACATACTGAAATAAATTTAGAATGGTGTTTTTTTTTGAAGTTATATTTTGGATTAAAGAACTGAAGTGCATTAGCAAAATATTTTATCTGTACACATCAAGTTTTTAGCTTCATTATATAGTCAAACAAGGATAGTTTATAGAATGATAGGAAGTACATTATTGACATTATTTTCTTAGCAAGCTTAGATTCTTCAGTTGTGCTATTTTGGCGTCAATCTTCATTGCATATGCAAACTTTTGTCCTTTTTTTACACACTATTGGTTCCTATCTATGCATGCTTTTTCAACCTTACAGCTCTCTGAGATTTTTGCTCCTTCAATTCTGTCCCTTATGTGTTGCCCATTTATATCTTTGTACTTTTAGTATTAGTTCTTTCAGCTGTCTTCTTCCAAAGCTCTGGAATTACCCCACTCAACTTCTCTGCCTGTCTATCTCTTCTTTCTTTAAGTTTGTGCTGACTACCTACCTCTAATCAAACTTTAGATCATCTTATGTGGCTTGATGTGAACTTTTGTTTAGTAATGCTCTTGTGGAATACTCAGGGATGTTTTACTAAGCTAAAAATGCCTTATCAGTGGAGGTAGTTGTTACAAAGGATCTATACTTGAGCTATCGGAAAGCAGATGTTAAATCTTTGGTATGATGGCTGTATTCTGACAAAAATTGCTGGTTCCAGAGCAAGTTTTGAACTGACAGCAGCAACTCATTCTGAAAACGGAGAAAAACCATGCGAGTATGTAAACATCCCTAGAATCTCAACACAATTTGCAAGCTGTCCATTCTGAGTTTAAAATAAGTGGTCCCCATTGCAACAAGCTGTCCAAGAACTTGAACGCGCACACCAAAACACAAAGAAAATTACGGCAAGGAGCAGGTCCTTTGGCCCTCCAAGCCTGCACCAACCATGCTGCCCAACTTAACTAAAACCATCTACCCTTCAGGAACCATATCTCTCTATTCCCATCCTATTCACGTATTTGGCAAGACACCCCTTAAAAGTCATTACCATATCTGCTTCCACTACTTCCCTCGGCAACGAGTTCCAGGCACCCACTACTCTCCGCATAAAAAATCTGCCTCATACATCTTCCTTGAACTTTGCCCCCTAGTAATTGAGTCTTCCATCCCCAGAGAAAGCTTCTGACTATCCACTCTGTCCATGTCGCTCATAATCTTGTAGATTTCTATCAGATCACTCTTCAAACTCCGTTGTTCCAGTGAGAACATATGATTCATCCTGCAAACATGTGACAGAAAAAAAGGAGAAGCTAAACATTTCTAATCTGAAAGCAAAATCCAATGAATGCTGGAAACGTGAAATGAAAGTAGAAAATTTGAGAAAGTGCTCAGCAGGTCAGGTGACATCTGTGGAGAGAGAAACAGACTTAGTGTTTTGGGTCAGTGATTTTACATCAGATTGGAAGAATCAGAGATTAACAGGGTTTAAACATGACTGGGGGAAAGGGTAATTTCCAATAACATAACTGAATCCCAATGCATGAACCTTTGATGTACATTTCTAACCAAAGTATTGTGCAACACAAACAGAAAATATTGGAAAATCTCAGCAAGTCTGACAGCATCTGTGGAGAGAGAATCAAGGATCTTCCTGACTTAAAACATCATCTCTATTCTTTCAACACAGATGCTGTCAGACTTGCTGAGATATTCCAGCGTTTTCTGTTTTTATTTCAGATTCCAGCATCCACAATATTTTTTTGCTTTTATCAAAGTATCATGCAGACAGGAATCTCTGAGTGAGTTGTACAACGGTACACAAGTGTCTTGTGATTTTAAGGACAAAATATTTTTGAAGAACTTTTGTTGCCAAAGTTATTTGGCTGGAATTTTTCAGCAGTTCACATCCTGCCGTTGCTACAAGCGAGGACAGAGAATTTGGCGCTCAGCCAAATCTCTGATCAGAGCAGTGGGACCAGAAAATCCCATCCATGTGAAAGCTGGAAAATTCCACCCGTTGTGTTATTTGTTCAATATTAGTTCACAGTGCTTTGGTTTAATTAAGACCCAGTAGAATAAATTACAGCTCTATACTGATGGATGTTCCCTGTTTCTGTAGTTTGTGATTTAGGGGACTGTGATCAGCCACCTATCCCAAGGTGTAAAGATGGAAGTTCTCTACAGCTGAAAAATCCAGGGGAATGCAAGCCAATTTACGAATGTGGTGAGTTGATGGCAAATTTAATTATTTAATGCTGGGTGGCACAATGATTAGCACTGCTGCCTCACAGTGCTGGGGACCCGGCTTCAATTCCGATCTTGGGTCACCATCTGTGTGGAGTTTGCACATTCTCCCCATGTCAGCGTGGGTTCCCTCAGGTATTCCAGTTGCCTTCCACACTCCAAAGATGTGCAAATTAGGTTGATTTGCCATGCAAAATCAACCCTAGTGTTGGGGAGAATGGCAGGGTAAATATGTGGGGTTACAGGAGTAGGGCAAAGGTGGGATTGTAGTTGGTACAGACCTGATGGGCTGAATGGTCTCCTACACTGTAGAGATTCTATGCAGTGTGCAATGTTTTTCTTTTGTTATATAAACCTTGTTCTAATTTCAGCTTCCTTAGAATGGCACTATATAGGGCATGGATTTTAATGAGTTCACATTTCAGGGGTGTATTTCACACCTTTGCTGCCTTTGTATGTGGAAATAAGGATCAGAATTAAGACTATAAAATGTTTTTGACTGTGCACTTGTCAGACAGACCCTCACCTAACTGGGGTGAGAATAAAGGAATATATGAGGGTAGCATACCACAATTAAATCCTCCCTTTAATTGTTCTTCCTTCATATTTGAGGACAAACATAGAAACTAGAAGCAGGAGTACTCCATTCAACCCTTCTGGGCCTGTTCCATCATTCATTTTGATCATGGATGATCATCAAATTCAATATCCTGATCTCACCTTTGCAACCCCCCCAAATAGTCCTTTAGCCCCAAGAGTAGTCAACAGTACTTGGCTGAAAAAGTGCAAACAGCCATTAATTGATTACTGTGCTAACTCAACATATCAATATCTGGATTCAGCACACAGTTTTGGTCCTGACTGCCAATTGCCTTGATTTGAATTTGCCTGGAGGTGCTAGACTAAAAACCTGCAGGTTTAACACAAAACAGCAGATCTGATATGCTTTGTGGAGTTGCATATGAAGGCTCTGAGTACCCACTTCCACAGGGATAGAGGCGAAGGGCACACAGTTTTTTGGACATGACACTGGACAAGAAGCTCCAGAGAAACAAGTCTGTCCCTTGTTCTGCAAGGAGTCCACCTCACCCTTCTGTCTATCTCACCTTTGCTTGGCCTCACGCTCTCCTCCCACTCCTCATCTAAATCAAGGGGGGGCTGCTAGCAAGATGCCCCTATGCAATTTCTCCCTTTATCCTGGTGATTCCTATAAGCTTTCCAGTACTTAATTCTTTTCTGGTGAAGCCTTCAGAAACTTAGTGGAATAAATATTATTTGAATGTCGGTGAAGTCCTAACAAAGTGTCCCAGAAAAGTGCCTGATGTTTCTCAGTGGTTCTCCAGCACTGATGAATATGAAATAGGAAACATTCCATTTAGTATTGCTTAAGTGGACATCAATGCCTTGTTTCCTCTCAGTCAGATAATTGTTGTTCGGAACAACATTAGCTCAAAGCTTAAGCCAATAAAATTCTATGAAGCTTTGATTTGATTTGCTTTATTGTCACCTATATTAGTATACAGTGAAAAGTATTGTTTCCTGTGCACAATAGAGACAAAGCGTACCCTTCATAGAGAAAGAAAGGAGAGAGTATAGAACGTGGTGTTACAGTCATGGCTAGGGTGTAGAGAAAGATCGACTTAATGCAAGGTAGGTCCATTCAAAAATCTGATGGCAGGAAAAAATTGTTTTTGAGTCAGTTAGTACGTGACTTCAGACTTTCGTATCTTTCTTCCAACGGAAGAAAGATAGAGAAAGTACGGGATGGATAGAGTCCTTAATTATGTTGGCTGCATTTCTGAAGCAGTGAGAAGTGTAGACAGAGTCAATGGACGGGAGGCTGGTTTCCTGAGTTGAGCATCATCTGGCATTTTAAGTGGCAACCAGCAAGCTTGTGGATGGCCAGTCCTTCTTGGCACATGTTCCAACTCTTTTACCAAACAAAGTTTTGCTCTAACAGTGGGTGAAACCAATGTTTTAGCTCTGGACTCCATCTTGCCCATGTCAGAACACACAGAACCAGAACATACTCCCGAAATCCTAAAACAGCAAAGGAAGGCTAACTTCAAAAACGCCTTAAAAACCATCCAACTCAATTTCTTTGTGTGTTTTAAGGTGTATTAATGAAAGTTAATAGTATTCAGCATATGATTGCTTTCTGGAACATTATTAACATGGAGAGCAAGCCAGGAATGCTGATGAGAATGTGACATTGATGCTCCTTAACTCCCTTTCCCTTGATCCCTTCCTTTACCTGTTCCTTGGAGTATATGATATTAGCACACAGCACCAAATGTGGGTGTGCTGGCACCCACAATGGTGATTTACCCGGGCTAAGGTAGAGCAAAGGAATAGTGCAGCCTATGGGGTTAAACTGAGGTCTTACCTGATGCAGTTTTCAAAACCACCTTAACATTTTGGCTCAGATGAACATTAGATCAAGCCTGGGAGGATTGCAATGCCTTGGCAAATTAAGCCCAAGATGGGATGCAAAGTCTTGCTTTGTCAGCTTGGATCTGGTTTGTCCCTCATGTGGGGACCATGATTGGACTTACTTCAATTCTAATCAGAAAAGCCAAGTCAAATTATCAAAAGGTACCAAAAAAACTTAGTAAGCCTCAGAGGAGATCAACTTGATCATGAAAACAAAGTGAATTTCCTTTTGGTAATGGGTTTTTACCTATTAAAAAAGAGCCTTGAAAATGCCATAGTAATGATACAAATTGCTCTTAATATTTTCCTTCTCACTTGTCTCTTCAGATCCTGCTTTTCCTGAACCCTTTGTGCTGGGCAATCTGTACCATGGAAATAATAATCTGTACCTTTAAGCAAGTGGCCATTATTCTTAAATACACAGTGACTGACCTCTCTATTCAGTGGCAATCCCAATTCTGTCATCACAAAATCATCAAACGCATACATTTCCAGTGAGCTGGTGAATGGGATAGGAGATTAAATTTTTGCCAGTTTAGCATGGGGGTACTGAAACAATTGTAATGTCTCTTCCAAGGCATTAGAATAAGGTTAAATTAGCATAGACTGGGGATCTGCCATTTTCTGGATAAACTTGAGTGAATCACCCACTGTGATGGTAGATTGAATAATTGGGAGAAATGTTGATTATCACTAATTCAATATTGCCACTATATGAGTAAAAGTTTATTATGCCAGTGGGTCCAGAACAAAAAAAATCTTGTCCTGTACCAATATAAAAAGATACACAAGTCTGAGGTCACATATCTAACGACTCAAGAACAGCTTCTTCCCTGCTGTCATTAGAGTTTTGAATGGATCTATCTTACATTAAGTTGATCTTTCTCTTCTCACAATGACTATAACACTACATTCTGTACTCTCTCATTTCCTTCTCTATGAACAGTAAGCTTTGTCTATATATTTCACTGTGTTCTAATATATATGACAATAATAAATTAAATCAAATCAAAATGCTGTGGGAAAACTCTCATTTAAAAGTTCTATCTATACTGTTTGAATATCTCCAAGCTATAATCAACAAAGGTTCATGTCAAAGGCAAATAGCTGCTTATGAAGACTAATCCAAGTGTGCTACTGTTTTCAGACTGTGATAGGAACCGATGTGGAGTAGAGCAAATAACGTGCCCACCTCACCGATCACTATCTGTTATAAAGACGCAGTGTTGTGACAAATTTGAGTGTGTTTGCAGCTGTAGCAATGAAATAATAAACTGCCCTACTGGATATTCAGTCAAATCGATAATAAACGACTGCAACTGCACCACATCCTATTGTGAACCAAATGAGGTAACTGAACCAATGTATGTAACTGTCCTGAACGTTATTTTGTGTGTGTCTTGAAGTCTGTGTGGAAATGATACAGATGTAGTACATTGAAGATATGTCACTGCGAAGATATAGTGCTGTGAGGGGATATTAATGTGGGGAAAGATTGCTGATTGCAAGTTATTGTAATGTTAAATTACTGAGTGTACATCACTGTTAGTTTGTAACAGTGGTGATATATTGGGAGCAGTTTTCCCAAAGGAACTAAGTGCCTAATAGGTGGGAAAACAGGAGACATGCTGCCTGTTTTTGGCACTTAGTTGATTGAACTTCTGGCACTCTGTGCACCGCAGTATCCGCCAGTGGATTCACACTAGTAATTGCACCCAAGACTACAGCATCAGTGTGCAGAGCAGACTGCTGGCCAACACCACCCCCCCCACACCCCCGATCATTGCCCCCTCCCCAATAACTTCCCAACCCACCCCCCCCATCCACAGTTGGTCAGCCCCAGTTGTCCCCCCAACACCCCCCTAAGCTAGCTCTGATCACTCCATCTCCCTCCCCCAATGATCTGGTCAGCGCCCCATCTCCCCAGCATGACCTATCGGTCCACCCCTCGTCTGGCTTTGCTCCAGAAGATCCTGCCCCCTTCCCATAGAAGGTGCCTCATGAGCAGTGCCAAGGGGAAACTCCTCCCCTGACCTTCCAGGAAAGCCTCAGTGGCCTCTGCAGCACCAGTGTAGACATCATGTCTGATCCCCATTGCTGGGGATCAGATTTAATCCCCACTGATAGGAGCCTCTGTCCGCACCGCAACTACCCCCCCATACCCCCAAGCAGGGTGGAAAACAGCAACCCCAGACAATACCATTCTGGGTTCACTAATGAGATTCCGATGTCAGCTTCTATGTGGTAATTGTTTTCTGGTACAGGGCTGATTATGCTGTGAAAATGCCCTGGGGCAGTCTCGGTGGCTTCCCATCTCAGCCCTCCTGCTGCACAACAGGCTCAGAAAATCATACCCATTATCTTGAGCCTTAGCCATTATAAAAGGGAATCATCCTTGGCACAGTAGTCTCACTTTGCTCCGAATCCAGAGTTTGTGGGTTCACTCTCCTCCAAGACCTGATCACAACAATAAAGGCTGACCCTTCAGTTACAAGTGCCATGTTGATCTAAATCAAGGTTGCTTGTTACTGTGGTTGTATCACTGTGTGGAATATTATTGCATCAACAATATATGTACATACATGGTATATTATCATTCTACAATGTTTGTGTGCATGACATTTGATGTTTTCCATGTACAGGTTTGCATTCACAATGGTGTTGTCTATCTAACTGGAAGAACCTGGGAGGAATCTTGCCAGCAATGTTCTTGCACTGACAGGAAGGATAGCATCACAGGACTTTTTGCAGTGAAGTGTGTCACTAAACCCTGTAACAAAGACTGTCCACCTGTAAGTAGAAGTATGTTAGTTTTTTTTATTACATAGAAACATAAGGGAAACTCAAATATCAACTGTGTTCACCATTACTATAATGTTTCATGGAATGTGCAAGGTATTTATGGTTTGCAATGTAATGGATAAGTCGCAGCTTACTGCTTAACTTAACCAAATACAGAGCCATCAATATTGGGCAAGTGTTGAGACTGAGATTTGCAACCTGCATGTATGGCACAGGTTGAGACATCACTCCACCATATTTATCTAATTTGATCTCAGTAACTGTGACTGTGACTCAAAGTAATCCATTGATTGTGAAGTATGCCAGGACATCCTGACAATGTGATGAGGTGTTACCTTCTTCGTGTGAGGTTAGTCCCATGGAGCATGTAATAGAGAATCACCTGCAATGGTTTCCCTTCTCGCCATCTCATTGTTATCTTGTGGGTCCCTCAAGATTTGTTCTTTCCTCCTTTTATTTCTCATCTACATCTTCCCAAAGTATAACACCAGGTTCTACATATGTGCCGATGACAGCCAGCTTTATCTCACTACTGCCTTTCATTTGTCAGTTTAATTGTCTAATATCTAGTACTGGATGAGCAGAAAATTCCACTGACTAAATATTAGGAAGACCAAAGCCATTATTTTTGATCTCCACCACACGTTTACTTCCCCAGCCATTTGCTCCAATTCTCTTCCTTGCCACTGGCTCGGGCTGAATATGTATAGCATCCTCTTTCACTCTGAGATGAACTTCGAACTCCATATCTGGTTCCATCTCTGTAACATTCCCATCTAAGATCATTTGCTGCTGAAATCCTTATCCATTCCGTTGTTACCTCTGGCCTTGACTGTTCCAATGCTCGCCTATAGTCTGGAGTGAGCACAGTTCCAATAACAGTCAAGAAGCTTGGCACCATTCCAGACAAAGCATCTATTTGATGGGTACTGCATTCACCACATTCACTCCATCCACCACTGACTCACAATGACAGCAGTATGTAGCACTACAAGAAGTGCTGCACCAACTCACCAAGACTCCATTCACAGCACTTTCCAAACCCTCAAACTCTACCACCTAGTGGAACAAAGGCAACAGATACATGGGAACATCATCACCAGCACGTTCTGTTCCACGTCACACACCATTCCAACTTGGAACTACAGGGTTGTTCCTTCACAATCACTGGGAAAATCCTGGATCTCCTTCAGAAGCTAGGGTGAGTCTAAACCAGATGGGCTCCAGTGGTTCAAGATGATGGTACACCACCATTCTCAAGGGCAATGCGTTATGGCCAACAAATGCTGCCCTTGCTCACAGTAAGAAGTCTGACCACACCAGGTTTAAGTCCAACCAATTTATTTGATAGTAAACTCACAAGCTTTAGAGGTTCCCCTCTTCGTCAGGTGAAAAGGGAAACCTCTAAAGCTTGTGAGTTTACTATCAAATAAATTGGTTGGACTTAAACCTGGTGTTGTCAGACTTCTTACTGTAGTCCAAAGCTGGCATCTCTACATCTTGCCCACAGTGCCTACACAGCATGAACACATAAAACAAGAAAGTTGTGTTTAATTGTTTATCCATTGGGGTGATTTAATACTGCCACCATCAGGAAATGGTTTCAATTGAACAAGATTATTCCTCATATAGGACAGCGGACAGGAAATGGCCATATGGGGTTATTGGAACATCGGTATCAGAGTTGATCATGTTATAACTCACCATGGGACTCCTAACAGTGGACAATATTCCAACATCAAGTGGAAATTTAAGCTTGCAGCTTCCATTAACCAGTTCCAAACATGGCTTCAAATCTTTCCCTCCTTTCTGCTCATCTGGAAGATGAATCAAAGATATTCGGCCATCAGCAATAGGTTGCTGTTACAAAGGAAATGTTGTATTTGAGTTAACACCAATTATCATGTGACAAACATGAGCCAGAGTTTGGACTTATACCATTAAAAGTACCTATTTTTTCTAAGGGGTATACCTACAGAGACGTGGAAGGTGAATGCTGTGGAAAATGCAAACGTGCAGTCTGTGAAGTACATGTCTTCGACAGAGGTGACGCGAATGTACAAAAAGTTGTGCATCAGGTGAGTACGTACAATCCTTTTTTAATAGTGAAAATAACAAAGTTTTAATGTTTATTTATTCATGTCACAAATGGGCTTACATTAACACAGCAGATAATAAAGGAAGCAAATGGAATGTTGGCATTTATAGCTAAAGGAATAGAATATAAAGGAAAGGAAGTATTGTTGTAATTATACAAGGCATTGGTGAGGCTGCATTGAATTTAGCATGGTCAGTACCCCTAACCAGCATGTATTTTGCACTCTGGGAGGAAACCGGAGCACTCGGAGGAAACCCACACAGACATGGGGAGAACGTGCAGACTCCGAACAGACAGTGAACCACATTGGGAATGGAACCTGGGTTCCTGGCATCGTGAGGCAGCAGTGCTAACCACTACGCCATCGTGTCACTCCAATTTGTGTCCTGTTCACCCTGAAGTTTTGCCTGAGAATTTCATTGTTATATTTTGGAGGAAGTAAAACCTTCAAATGTCAAATCAAAATAAAACAGGAGGAAATGTTGGAAATACGAAGCAAATCATCCCAAATTGGGAAAAGAAAATACACTTTGAGAATTCTGACATATGGGGAATGAGTTTTTGGTTAATAGATAATTTAATGAAGCTCATGATAAATTTCATTCCAATTTTCTTCCTGCACTTAGCAGTGCAGAAAGGCAGAATTTCATCTGTTTCCATGACTAGTTATTCCTGGAGCAAATTGCTAGATTGTTAGTGGAGGTTGAGGACACCATCCCACATTAAGTATGGCTGACCACTCTTAATGCCAGCCATTGACAAGGTTGTCATTGAACCTGTTTGGCCGCATTATGAACACATCTTTCTTGACCATCAAGTTGTGGGGTGGGACTTGAATCTGGAGCCTCTGGCCCAAAGTCAGAGACACTATCCACTGTGCCACAAAACTTCCTATTAGGATGAAACACTGCTAAATAATTCCATTTTGGAAGACTGCAGAGGAGCAGGTTACTGCTAATGTCAACATCAAGATTCCTCTTTTTAAGTGTACAGATTCTAGAAGATTCTGTTAATTCTATACTAACAATAGTGAGAACTGGCAGCTTCCGTTAACACAGCTGCAAATATTGGGCTATTATGTAATTCTGATGAAAACAATGTCAAATGTAACTGAGCTAATTACGTCGGAGCAGTGGATGCACAGGATGAAACTAGCAAAGCTAGGTAAGTTACTTCAAAACAATAAAGAGAATTGAGAGAATTCCTCAGAGGCCACTATCCCTTCATCAAGTTCCCTTTGCTTACAAACTCTATTCCACTCCTAAGAGTGCTTCAAGTACAAAGTCAGAGTCTTGAGTGCTCGTGGACACAGGTGAGATTCCCTGACTAGACAGGCGATCAGTTTTTAAGTTTATTTATTAGTGTCACAGCAGGTTTACATTAACATGGCAATGAAGTTATTATGAAAATTTCTGAGTTGCCATACTCTGGCACCTATTCGGGTACACTGAAGGAGAATTTAGCACGGCCAAAGCATCTCACCAGCACTCTAGTAGGAAACCAGAGTACTCGGAGGCAACTCACGCAGACACGGGGAGAGGGCAGACTCCACACAGAAGGGAGCCATGCCGGGAATCAAACGTGGGTCTCTAGCACTGTGAGGTGGCATCATTAACCACTGTGTCAACGTGCAATCCCTCATTACCTAAATCAAGGAGCTCATACATTGGGGCCAACCTCATGGACCTCATTGAAGTCATTGTAAGGACTGGATTTTTAAGTGTTCATTTCAATACATTTCCAATTCAGTAAATGATAAACTGGTTTAGCATTTATACCCTAAACGACAGTTTACAAAGCATGCAGTATTTATTGTAGTAGAATGTCAGCATATATTATGTACTTAAGCCATGGGTGCAAGACTTCAATTACTACTTCCAACTCAGGAGGTCTGAACGCCACTTACTGAAACAAGCTAATACTTTCATATGTTAAGATGCAACGTTTGAATGATTAGAAAAAGTAATTGTTTGCTGGAACAGAAACTTAAAAATCAGCCTCATACTGAGGTATAATCAAACTTATTATTGATACTGGATAGGAAGGTGCCAGCAGCATGAAAACCCCAAACTGAACTACCAAAGCAACAGTGTTGGCAACTTCTGTTATGTGTTTTTGTGAAGTGTAATTTCCTGCTGTTGTCTTGTAGGCCGGTGACGAGTGGCCATCCCCGGATGATCCGTGTATCACAATGGAATGCATGGAACTCAATGAAGAAGTGATTGTGCATCAGAAGAATAAGTCCTGTACCCACATTGATGTCCCCAAGTGTCCTCTGGGCTATGACCTGCAGTGTGACAGAATCATCAATTGTTGTCCAGTTTGTCAGTGTGGTGAGTTTTTCAAACAGCAGCTCCCATTATCTGCTCTCTAAATGTTGGCTGTTCTCAGCTTTCATGATAAAAGAATGATAGGATTATTGCTCGATTTCCAGTGGGAGCCAAACAACAGCAATTTGTATTTATATAGCACCTTTAACATTGCAAAAGATGCCTGGGAGCTCATTGCGATGGGCCCACAATCCTGGAGTTGAGGGGGAGGGGGAATGGAGGAGGTAGTGATATTGTCACTGGATTAGTAAACTCAGTAAGAGTCTGGAAACACCAATGTTAAATCCAACCGATTTATTTGATAGTAAATCCACGAGCTTTCGGCCTTTGTAGCCTTCGTCAGGCGAATGAGGTGTTTTGGTGTCCAAAAGCACACGTATCAGCACAGACAGTTTACAGATTGCTGATTAGAATGTGAATCCTTGCGATTAGATTAAATCCTTGCGATTGCTGGTTAGAATGCGAGGATTCGCATTCTAATCAGCAATCTGTAAATTGTCTGTGCTGATATGTGTGCTTTTGGAGACCAGAATACCTCATTTGCCTGATGAAGGCTACAAAGGCCGAAAGCTAGCAGATTTACTATCAAATAAATCGGTTGGATTTAAATTTGGTGTTGCCAGACTCTTACTGAGTTTACCCCAGTCTAACGCCAGCACCTCTACATCATGACACTGGATTAGTAATCCAGAGACCCAGAGTAAAGCTCTGGAGACTTGGGTTCAAATCCCACCATAACAAGTTAGACAGGGTAGATTCAGAAAGAATGTTTCCAATGGTGAGGGCATCCAGAACTAAGGGTTATAGTTAGAGGAAGAGGGGTAAACCTTTTAGAACTGAGATGAAGAGAAATTTCTTCATCCAGAGGGTGGTGAATAAAGTAGAATTCAGTGCCATAGCAAGTAGTTGAGGCCAAAATGTTATCTGATTTCAAGAAGAAATTAGATGTAGATCTTGGGGCTAAAGAGATTGAGATATAGAGGGAAGGTGGGGACCAGAGCTACTGAATTTGATGATCAGCCATGATCAAGATGAATGGCTTGAAGGGCTGAATGGCCTCCTACTGCTTCTTGCTTCTATGTAACAGATGGGGAAATTTGAATTCAATAAGAAGAAAATCTGGAATTATTGATAACCATGAAACCATTGTTGAGAAAATCCATCTCATTCACTAATGTCCTTTAAGGAAGGAAATCTGCTGTCTTTACCTCATCTGGTCTACATGTGATTCCAGACCTACAGCAATGTGGTTGACTCTTAACCGTCCTTCTGGAATGCAAGACATTCAATTAAAGGAGCAATTAGGGATGGGCAGTGAATGCTGACACAGCCAGCGACATCCACATCCCCTGTATTAATAAATGGAAAGAACAAATGGATAGAATTCAAAAGCTGCACCTCCTGTAAGCACAACTACATGCCAGGGATTCCAGACTGCTTAATGCTGGCCCTGTCATCGAACAGAATGGGTGCCAGGATTTTCCAGCTCTTTCAGGGTTATGCATCATCGTGGACTGGCTGGCAGAATTAGGAGAGAGTTTGGCCGTCCTACCAGTTGCTGGCTGGTATGGAAAATCCTGCCTGATGTGTACTCCTTTTTGTAAAATCAACCTTGTTCCAAAAAAACTGGTCCTCACACTAACACCGTAGTTTTAGATATCTTTTGGATAGTTGGTTGATGGTGTTTATTGGTTAACCAAGTTAACTGTACTGAGTTATCGAGGATCTTACTCCGAAGAGTGAAGCTGTTATTTATAGTTGAAGTTGAGGTGTTTGAGGTTAATGATTGGAAGTTCAATTTCCAGTATTCTATAAGGTGATACAAAAAGGCAAAGTTTGTCTCCTTGGAATTACCTTCCCTTTTTCCCTCCTTTTTCAATTAACCCATGCACAGGAGTTCTTGAAAGTAAGTGGCACAGTGGTTATTGAAATTGCTCCTGATTCAATTTCAGCCCAGGATAACTGTCTGTTTAGAGTTTGCACATTCTCCTCATGTCCGCGTGGGTTTCTTCCAGATGCCCCTGTTTCCTTCCACAGTTCAAAGATTTGGGATGTAGATTGATTGGCCGTGATAAATTGACCCTAGTGTTAAGGAATTAGCAGAGTAAATGTGCAGGGTTACAGGGATAGATCCTGGGTGAGATGGTGCTCTATAGGCCAAATGGCCTCCTTCTGCACTGTAGGGATCCTATGAAGCAACTTGGTTACTGATCATGAGAATATAAGTCTTTAACATTTACAAACACCATGTCATTCTGCTTGGGTGTCTTGAGAGCCCTTTCCCCATCAGTATTAATGCTTTGGAATTTGGGGAATACGCTATCATTTGCTGCTGCTTTTCCATAGAGGAAGCAATGGAAGTGATTTCCTGGGTGAAGTAGACACTAACACCTGGTTTGCTGCACCTGCATACCACAGGTTAACCTGTGTTTCTGATGCTGTCTGGTATAATATGAAATAAGTTAGAGTTTGTGATCACATTACCAGTTAAAGACAAGGCCCCCCAATTGTCAACACTACCTGCAAGTCAGACTCCAGCAGATAGTAATACTGTGAAATGGAGGCTGTTCTCATAGTATTTCCAACAGGTGTACTTGGATCTGAATGGGTAAAAGTAAATATGATAGCCCAGTACGTCCATAGTTTTCATCCATAGTTTTGTCTTTCATGCTCATCCTCATCCAGTGCCTGGGTTATGAATTACAACGTGACAATGAAAAGATGTCTCTGTAAGTGCTTATTTATTATGAAGGTCAGTGGGAACACTTTCATTATTGCCCATTTTATACCAATGGGCTGAATGACTATTATGTCTTGGCAAGACAATCGACACATACACCCAATCAAATAATCCGGTCTTTAATGAATCTCTCAGCCATTGCACACTACAGGGGCAGCAGGGTGGTACAGTGATTAGCACTGCTGCCTCACACTGCCACGGACCTGAGTTCATTTCTGGCCTTGGGTGACTGTCTGTACGGAATTTACATGTTATCCTTGTGTCTGTGTGAGTTTCTTCTGGTACTCCGATTTCCAGGTTGGATGGATTGGCCATAGTAAATTGAACCTTAGTGTCAGGGAATTAATAGGGTAAATACGTGGGTTATGGTGACAGGGCCTAGATGGAATTGTTGTCGGTGCAGGCTCATTAGGTCAAATAGCCACTTCTGCATTGTAGGGATTCTATCTGCCCTTAGATATGCGACCTATGTTTGTGATATCAGCATTCTAGATAGAAAAAAAATCATAAAAGGCTTAAAGATAGAAATCAAAACCAATTCCATGAACTTAATTTGTTTTTAAGATTCATTCATGGGATATGGACATCACTGGCGGCATGGTAACATGCTGCTGCCTCACAGTGACAGGGATGTGGGTTCAATTCCCTGCTTGGGTCACTGTCTGTTTGAAGTTTGCATGTTCTCCTCCTGAAGCATGGATTTCCTCTGGGTGCTCTGGTTTCCTCCCACAGTCCAAAGATGTACGGGTTAGGCTGATTGCCCATGCTAAATTGCCCCTTAGTGTCAGGGGATTACGAGAGTAAATATCTAGGGTTTAGCAATAGGAGCTGGGTGGGATTGTGGTTGCTGCAGACACAATGGGTTGAATGGCCTCCTTCTACACTGATAGGGATTTTATGGCTGGGCTTGCATTTATTGCCTATCCCTGAGGATAGTTAAGAGTCAACCAGGTTGCTGTGGCTCTGAAGTCACTTGTAGGCCAGACTAGGTAAGAACGGCAGATTTCCTGCCCTAAAGGACATTAGTGAACCAGATGGGTTTTTATGAGAATCAACAATGGTTTCATGGTCATCATTAGATTCTTAATTGAATTCAAATTTCACCATCTTCTGTGATGGGATTCAAACCCAGGTCCCCAAAGCATTACATGGATCTCTGGATTACTAGTCCAGCAACAGTACCACTAGGCTACTACCTCCCTTGATATTGTAACCATGTTTGAATTGGACTAAGAACAACAAGGCATGCTTTATAACTCAGAAAATGTAAGTGAACATCATGGAAAATTCCAATTTTATTGTACCCTTTTAATAACATAAATAATATTAACTGACATTTATTCTGTAGTTCCAGGAAATGTTTGCGTACTGAATGGAACCACCATTCAGGTAAGACATTGGATGGTTTTAATGCTTTATTACATTGCCTGTATGTGTTACATAACATTATTTGCTTTTTAATTGAGAATCCTTGGTGCCCATCCATAGACCTAAGTGCAAACCAATATCTAGATGGAGACGTGTGGGAGAAGAAGGGGTTAAGCAGGAAATAGCAGTTAGGCAAAGTTAAGTCAGAGTTTTAGAGGCTTGAGGATCGCAGGAGGAAAAGAAGGCTGAGGGAGGAGAATAGGTACACAGTTTTGAGGGGCTGGAGATAGAATAATTTGAAAGGAAAATTGTATAAATGTCTTCAAAGCAGCAAAGACATGGAAGAGAACATTCTGCAGAGAGGAGAAGAACCTTCTTATTAGGAAAGAGGCAGTGAAAATTCAGATGGAAGTCAATGATCAGATACCGAGGGAAAGATCCAGAACAGAATGACCTGAACAGTGAAAAAGGGAGCAAAACTGTAACGTTATCAGGATTTCCCTCATCTTTGACAGAAATGCTACTCAAACTTCTTGCAGAAGGAACAATAAAGGAAACTGTGAAGGAGGACTGACTGTGGTAGAATATATAAAATGGAGGGGGGGAGAGAGAGCATAAAGCTGGAGAAAAGTTAGAGGGCAGAAGCAGAAAAAAAGACCCTCTCTTTCACCTGAGCTGCTTGTACTCTCTCCAAGAGTGCAAAGAATTTACATAAAATTTATATCTATGATCATGAGAAAATTCAAAGGGTTAGGAGCAACAAAAGAGACTTTCAAACACATATTTCAACTTCAGGCACAAGGCAAGTGACTTGAGAATGATTCAGCCCAGTGGAGAGATTGTGGAAATGAGACCAAACAGAAAAAGGAGTCATAATAGAAAGAACTCCTTAGCTGAGATCTTATAGAATTGATACAGACTGGGGAAATATTAAAAGGAACTGAAGAGCTTTGATATCATTGGGAAACAAACCAATGGAACCGTGGACATATTGTTTAGATCTGGATGGAGACAAGGAACCAGGAACAAGTAGAAACTCTAACAACCATCAAGGTGGAAGACACTCCGATTGAACAATGAGTGTGTAATATTCATCTAGAACATCAAACTGAAATCAGGACCTGATCAGAGATTTTGGTTAAGGCACCAGGAGACTCACTAATTAGTCTGAGACTTTAGTTGGGGAGAGGAGATGTTAGGAAGATGTATATAGTTGGGATAAAGACTTGGTAGGAGCTATAGAATAAAGAGTTAATATCAGGAGCACTTGGTACTGATGTAACTGCTGATATAACTGATGCAATGTCACATGATTAAGTAACTGGGATCTGGTGGGAAGTAGATGTAAAGAACTGAAATGTATATATCCACCCTTAAATAAATAAGAATACATTTTTATGAAAACAGCCTATACTTGGGGTAACTAGAAAACCCCAGAGAATTCCCAACTAAGTTCCAAATCCCAGACAAAACAAAGCCTCTAGCTTTCAGGGCTAGTGATGTTCCACAGGGATCAGTGCTTGGATCTCTGCTGTTTGTAATATATATAAATGACTTGGAAAAAATTATAGCTGGTCTGATTACAAATTTACAGATGATAGTGAAATTGTTAGAGTTGCAGACAGTGAGGAAGATTATCAAAGAATACAGCAGGATATAGATGGATTGGAGAATTGGGCAGAAAAATGGCAGATGGAATTTATTCTGGACAAATGCGAGATGGGAGCTATAAAATAAATGGTAGAACAATCAGAAGCATTGGTACATAGACAGATCTGAGAGTACAGGTCCACAGATCCTTAAAAGTGGCAGCACGCGTAGAGAAAGTGATGAAGAAAGCATAAGGCATGCTTGCCTTCATTGGCTAGGGCACTGAATATAAAAGTTGGCAAATAATGTGGCAGTTATATAAAACATTTTTTAGGCCACATTTGGAATGGTCTGTCCAATTCTGGTCACCACACTACCAGAAGGGCATGGAGGTCTTGGAGACTACAGAAATGTTGCCTGGTATGGAGGGTATTATGAGGAGAGGTTGAATAAACTGGGATTGTTCTCCCTGGAAAGACAGAGACGGAGGGCAGATCTGATAGAAGCTCATAAAATTATGAGAGGTATAGATAAAATGAACAGTTGGAAGCTTTTACCCAGAGCAGAAATTACAAGGGGGCACAAGCTCAAGATAATGAGGGTAAATGTTCAGTGGAAATGTGCGTGGGGAAGTTATTTTACACAGAAGGTGGTAGGAGCCCTGAATGCACTGCCAAGTGAGGTGGGTGAGGCAGTCACATTAGTCACATTTAAGACTTGTATTGATAGGCATATGAACAAACGAGGAATAGGGGGATATAACTGGTTGGTGTAGATAGGTAAATGTGATCGGCACAGGCTTGAAGGGCTGGAGGACCTGTTCCTGTGTGGTATTGTTCTTTGTTTTAGTGTTAAAACATTAAAGTAAAAATGCTTAATCAGCTTTAATGACATTATATGGCTGGTATAATGATTAGCACTGCTGCCACATAGCGTCAAGTTTGGTACATTGGCCATGCTCAATTCTCCCTCAGTGCACCTGAACAGGTGCTGGAATGTGGCAACTTGGGGATTTTCAGTATTTTCATTGCCGTGTTAATGGAAGCCTACTTGTTTCACTAATAAATAAACTTTACCTACTAGGTTAACTCAGGTGCTATTCCCAGTTAAAATAAAGATCTGCTAATATCATTCTTAGTAATTTCTAGCTTCCTATTTCTTGCATTAAGACCCATGGATATTTTGGAGCGCTTACAAAACACACCAGTATTAAATATAGTGGAGAAATTCAGATTTAAAAAAAAGTCACAGGAGGAAAGCTTTACAAGTACGATCTGACAGAAAAGAATGCCCTTGGAATCACCAGCAGGATTCACTTTACATTCAGATCATTGATACTTCACCTTGTGCTGACAGAGACTTGTAATCATTACATTAATTGTAGTTAGAAGTGCAGGAAGACATTCGTATTGAAGAATTAATAATTCTGATTTTATCACTGTATCATTAAAAATAATGTGCAGTTAATTTTCCACCCAATAAATCTCTGCCACATTGCACTCTCCTTGGGTATTTTCATTGTAGCTTTCTATTTTTTTATTCAGCTGTCACATTGACTGCAGTAGCTGGTACCAACATGAGATTGACTGTAAAGGTTATGGAAAACTGCAGCTGAATTAGGAAGCCATGATTAAATAAGATATGAACATACATTAAACAATCATACTCATTAAGTTTGTGTACTGACTTCAATCAGGCAATTGAGTTGGGCCTGTTAGAATATCAACTCCCTGATTAAGGGCCAAATTGATGGACCAGTCAGGGAGCCTCTTACTTTGTACTTAGCCAGAGGAGTCAGTTCCTCTGGGTCTCCTAGTGCAGACGGCTGACTGAAAGCAATCTGCATGCTATTGTCAGACTGAAAAGTAAAGGGATTTTGGTGAAGAGGAATTTAGCTACCAAGGAAATATAAACAGAATGGAAGCAAAATCAGTGATGCACCTTAAACCATCAGTGTGAAGTGCACTTATGTCTTAATATTTTGTAAGATATTTGCTGAATATTGAAAGTTATTTCACCCCTCTTCTTTTCTAGGCAGGAGAGTCTTTGAGAATAGATGACTGCACCCAGTGTTACTGTTCTGAAGAAGCTGACATATCAAGAAACACACACTCACTCCAGTGTAGAACAATGCGCTGCAAAGGTTGCCCTGATGTAAGATATCTTTTCAGCCTTAATTTTCATTAATCATCTCGTGAGAACGCCCAGCTTTGGCAGCATCTTTGCATCACTTGGTTTTGTCGGGATGGGGGAGTGGATGAGATTGGTCATGGGGATGTAGACACCAGTTAAGGCCTTGGACAATTCCCCCCGCCCCCCTCAAGAACAGGGGTCAATGTAAGTGCCAGATATAAAAGTGAAGTGTCGGCCTGGGTGTGGGTGGTTGCCATTTTGAAATGTCATTTGCTTCCAATGTGAGGAATGGGGAGTATTTTAAATTCCCACACACTTCCACAGTTCAGTTTTATTGTCCCCTTGACCCCTTATGCCCAGGAATAAGTCACATCTGATCCCTTTATGTTCTCAGTTCTGGAAAAGTGTACTTGATTTTTAAAATATCAAAATATTGGAAAACATATTGGAACTGTCAATGAGATCACTACATATTTCTGAATCAATCCTGATGTACAAAACACTAGCTAGTGAGAGAAATGTGCTGCGGAGTGAACGATATTCTCACTTGTTGAGCTGTTTATTGATCTTTTAACTTCGATCCTCATCAGTTTATTATCAACAAATGAGGGAAAAGTTTATAACTGCCTTTTCTGATATTGTATTGAGGTGTTTCTTGGAGCCAGATAATCTCCCAAAAGCAAATTCACGGTGGCACAGTGGTTAGCACTGCTGCCTCACAGCACCAGGGGCCTGGGCTAAATTTCAGCCTTGGGTCACTGTCTGTGTGGAGTTTGCACATTCTTCCCATGTCTGCGTGGGTTTCCTCCAGGTGCTCCAGTTTCCTCCCACACGCCAAAGATGTGCGGGTTAGGTTAATTGGCCATTCTAAATTGCCCCTTAGTGACAAGGAAATTAGCAGAGTAAATATGTAAGGATACGGGGATAGGGCCTGAGTGGGACTGTTGCTGGTGGAGGCTCGATGGGCCGAATGGCTACTTTTTGCACTGTAGGAATTTTATTCTGCAATGAAAGCTATTTATTTCACTTTAATACAGAACAAATGCTAAGTGACCTTTAAAAAACAGATGCCCTTTAAAATAGTGCCCTCAACAGTGAGAGGAATGGGAGACAAACCAAAGTATCAATAGACTATTTAAATAGAACACACATTGAAAAAGTGATGAGAAATTGGTTTCAATAAATTTTAGGAAACTACATCGCAATGAAACATGATTTAAAATACCTGAAGAGACATGTTTCAAAGCCTCAGTTTGGTACAACAGTGGTTGTAACATGGCAACAGTCCAGACAAATCTATCTGACAGTCCTGCACACACACTTCCACATACAAAGACTTAGTATATCAGTAACTGAACACGTTGATACAGTTAAAGGATTTTAGGGGTAGATTTTGTTGAGGAGATGGCAGTAAAGTGTTAATGTCACTCCATTAACAAACCAGAGGCCTGGCCTAATGCTCCAGGGACTTGGGTTCAAATCCAACCTTGAGTGGAATTTAAATTCAGTTAATAAATCTTGAATATTAAGCTAGCCTCAGTAATGGTTCATAATAGCTATGATCAACTGTTGTCAAAGCCAGTCTGGTTCACTGATGTCCTGTAGGGGAAGGGTATCCTTACCTGGTCTGGCCTACATGTAACTTCAGACCCATTACAACGTGACTAAGTCTTAACTGCACTTGCTTGAAGGATAATAATCAGGGATGGACGACAAGTGCTGGCCTTGCCAATGACACCCATATCCCATGACAGAATAAAGAGAAAACTATATGTATGGGTTAATACCCCATACGCAGTGATTTGAGCAACTCAGGCCATTGTGCTTTATTCAAAGCCCAAATAATTGCCTTTCTCCCTTTAAAGAATGGAATGTTAAAGGATTATCACTACAGATGTTTTATAATTAACTGCTTTGGTTTGATTCATACCAACAAAATCACAAATACAATTAGCATAGATTTGAAAACCAGGCAGCCATGGAATATGTCTTCGAGTTCTACCTCAGTGAATTCCAGACTCGACATGATGTTGAACTCTTCTTTCATTTGTGCCCACTTCTTTGGGCAAAAGTCTTGTCCCCACTACACAGATCCTTTCATGTACTTCCAACATTCTGCCTCCAACTGGACACCTCGTCCGGGACAATTACCTGCCCTCGATCTTTTCTTTGGGAACCGTTGACGAGACATTCGCCTTCTTAATTTTTCTCCACCCTCAGATGTTCCAACCTCTCTCCCTTCGAACTTTTCACTCTTTGCTCCCTCAGGTCCGATCCTGACATTGTCATCAAACCTGCTGACAAAAGGGACGCTGTTGTCATCTGGCATACTGACATTGCAGAGGCTGAGCGCCAACTCTCAGATACATTCCTCTTATTTCTCCCACGACCTTGGTCACACCATTGAACATCAAGCCATTATCTCCAACACAGTCACCAAACTCATTTCCTCCAATGTCTTCCGCCAACAGCTTCAAATCTCAGTCTCCCAATCCCAGACAGCCCGCTTCTACCAACTTCCCAAAATCCACAAAAGGACTGTCTGGTAAGTGTCAGTATGCTCTTGCCCACCGAACTCTTAACTTGACTCCGTACTCACTCCCCTGGTCCATTCCCTCCCCACTTACATCCGGGATTTCTCCAGCTTCCAGTTCACAGGCCCTAACTGCCTCCTGTAACCATGGATGTGCAATCTCTCTACACCTCCATACCACGCCAGAATGGCCTGAGAACTCTTCGCTTCTTTTTTGAAAAGAAGTCTGAATAATTCCCATTTACTACCACTCTCCTCTGGTTGGTTGAACTCATTCTATCTCTCGACCACTTCTCCATTTAACTCATTCCATTTTTTCCAAATCAAAGGTGTAGCAATGGGTACCTGCGTGGGTATAGCTACACTTGTCTTTTTATGGGCTTGTTCCAGGCCTAACCAGGTCCCCTTCCACAACTCCTTAAACAATATATCAATGACTAGTGTAGTGCTGCTTCATGCTGTCATCCGGACCTGGAAACATTTATCAACTTTGCTTCCAGTTTCCACCCCTCCATCACCTTCACCTTGTCCATCTCAGACACTTTGGATATTTTGGCTTTTCACACCTTTGATTCTCTCTGTGGACTGCAATTAGCAGCCTTTCCCCTGGTTTTTGTGGCTATGACTCATTTTTTATTCCATTCCCCGGCAGTACAAATATCTCCCACTTTCTATGCCTTTTAGCTTTGACAAAAGTCATCTGGACTCAACCTCAGCTCTTTTCTCTCCTTACAGATGCTGCCAGACCTGCTGAGATTTTCCAGCATTTTCTCTTTTGATGTCCTAATGAGTACTGTGAATCCAGCCTTTTACCTGCTATTTTGAATTGACTATAGAGATTAAAATGTCTAATGTATTCTTTTAATTCTACCACAACAAAACATTATTCACAAAGACTTGTTCTTGTGTTTTATCCTTACTGGAGTTCCTATTAAATATATGGTTTATTGTGATTAATGAGAGCAATAGTCACTGCTTTCCATTAATGATACTGGGAAACATTGCAAGTAAAATAGGTTTGGGCTTCAGCAGTGATGCTTGAAATAACATTTCTGTGCCGCGTTCAGATCCTGCATTTTGCTCTTTGTTGCAGGGATACATGGCAAAGAAAGAGAAAGGTTCTTGCTGTGGGTTGTGCCTGGCCACAAGGTGCATCATCAGCCTGGCGAATGGGACAGTGATTATGTTGAAGGTTAGTATCGGTAAATCTGATTTTAGATGCTTAGTGCAACAAGCTCCTCACTAGCAGTCTAAGGTACCATCGCCGGCTCAGTGCTAGCACCTTCAGCAGTGAGTCCGGAAGGTTGTGGGTTCAGGCCCTACTCTGAGCTTCTGTACTTCAGTTAAGAACTTGGATAGTGTTTGTCTCTCAAATTAGATGTTTGGCCAAGAGTTAAATCAGCCTAGTCTTCTCTGTGGCTGTAAAATATAATCCCGTCTCACAATTTGAAGAAGACTGGAATGCTCCTTTATCCGGTCAATACTGATCTCTCAACCAACTTCACTGAAAATGAACTTGCTCGCTATTTACCTCACTTCCCCTGAGGGACCTTGTTGAGCATAAATTGCCTCCTACCTTTATTATGAGTTGTGATGCAATGATGGAATTAATATACCTTTTATTTTTACTGTTTAGTTAAACATAAATTTTATGTTTATTTAAACATAAAGTAACAGAAACAAACATTTTAATGTTGAATTTATGTTTACTTATTGGTGTCACAAGTAGGCTGACATTAACACTGCAATGAAGTTACTGTGAAAATCCCCTAATCGCCACACTCCGGTGCATGTTCGGATACACTGAGGGAGAATTTAGCATGGCCAGTGCATCTAACCAGCATATCTTTTGGACTGTGGGAGAAACCCATGCAAACACGGAAAGAATGTACAAACTCCATACAGACAGTGATTGAAGCCGGAATTGAATCTGGGCCTCAGGCACTGTGAGGCAACTGCGCTAACCACTGTGCCCTGTGTCATTAGTCTTGTAAATACATTTTGTAAAGGATGATAGCTTTTTGAGACATCTTGAGAAGCCCTATCAAATTCTAAGATTTTTCTTTCTCTTTCTTCTTTTTTATGACATAGTAAGTCATCTAAGATAACATTACAAACACACAAACATACGGATTAGGACATTTGGGGACTATTTTTTTTTAAACTGTGTCCCCTGGTTTTAGTCTCTCCATCAAGGGGAAACATCCTTTCATCATCCACCCTGTCAAGTCCTGCCAGGATCTTAGATGACTCAGTAAGATCTCTTCTCATTCTCCTAAACTCCAATGGGTACAGGACCAACCCGTCCAATCTTTTCCTCATGAGATAAGGGCCCCCCTCTTCCTATGTATTACTGAAGTGACCCTTCTCTGAAGTACTTTTAATGCATTTATATCCTTCCTTAAATAAGGAGACCAAAACTGTGCACAATGGTCAAGATGTAGTCAACCATGATTGAAAGGCAGAGCAAACTCGATGGGCTGAATGGCTTGATCCTACTTCTATATCATATGGACCTATGAACATTCACCAATGTCTTGTACAACTGTAGCAAAACACTTATAGTTCTTTCATATTCCATTTCCTCTTACAAAACAACATTCCATTTGCCTTCCTAATCATTTCCTGTACCTTAAATATTATTAAATTTGCTGTTTAAATAAAATTACTTCAAAAACAAATTCCTCATTTCAGAAATACTTCCTTGCATTGTATAATTAGTAAGCCTGAGCAGCTTAGCTAGCAGGGTTTGGATAACTATGTATATAAAAGGAACATTTTGTTTTAACAGGCAGATGAAACTTTGCACGATAACTGTGACTCCTACAGATGCAAAGTGAATGAGAGAGGGGAATTTTCATCCGAAAAGCGGACCACGCTTTGCACTCCATTTGACCAGGATGAATGTAAAGCTGGAGGGGTGAGAACTCATTGTGTTCAATTTTTTTCTAATGATAGACTTCTGTTAAATTAAAATGGAATCTTTCAGGCTATGCATTCTTTAATCATAGAATCCCTACAGCGCAGATTGAGGCCATTCAGCCCTTCGAGACTGCACCAATAATAATCCCATCAAGTCCCTATTGCCATAACCTCTCATATCTATCCTGCTAATCCCCTTACACTAGAGGGGAATTTAGCATGGCCAATCCACCTAACCTGCATATCTTTGCACTGTGGGAGAAAACTGGAGCACCTAGAGGAAACCCACACAGATGCAGGGAGAATGTGCAAACTCCACACAGACAGTCACCCAAAGTCAGAATTGAACCCAGCTCCCTGGCGCTGTGAGGCAACAGTTTTTAACGGTAGTATTATTGCTAACTCACAGGATCACTAAATAAGCACAACTGAAGGAGGTCACTTTGACCATTTAGCAAAGCGACAGCCTCTTCCAGTGGTTTATTACATAGTTCTAAAGATTTAACCTCCAGCATCCTGTTGATTCTACTGTTGTCAACATTTACAGTGAATAAAAGCTTCCTCCCAACAGTTTTAATCCTTCAACATTTACTAATTTGCCTTTCTGGCAAAACATTCTATTTCCTTTCTTCCTTTTGTCTTAGCTCAGATTATTTTTGCTTTGTTGCTGTGTTGTTATTGTTGTTGCATTAAAAAAGGCTCCATGCACAGTGGGGAAGTAATAAAACCCTAAAAAGGGTTTTAGATATTATTTGCCGATCTGAATGTAGCCTCTGCTCTGAAGTGTCTACTTCAGACCATTCAGGTAGCAAAGAAGACAGTTCTCAGTCATCACAGCGTTCACCACTCCTAACCCTGACTGATAGGAGGGTGACACAAGGGCCAAAAGCTAATCAGAGACGTGAATCTGCCAGCTGAGACTGCCTGCAGAGCTGAGGAAGGAGTACAGTTTTTGCCCTGATGGTGACTGTCAAATTGACGGTTGCTCTGAACTTTTATGCGACTGTCTCCTTCCAGACCTCAAGTGGAGATAACTGTGGCATCTTCCAATCGACTGTGCAAACCTGTGTCAAGCAGGCCATGGAAGCCCTGTGTACCCAGGCTGGGCAATACATCAAATTTAACCCAGACTTGGCCCATCAGGAAGCCCGGGCTGCACAGTTTGCAGCCATTGCAGGGATGCCTAACATTCAGGCCATCGACTGCACACACACCGCCCTCAAAGCCCTTCTATAGAATCCATGGAGATTCATCAACAGAAAGGGTTTCCACTCCCTGAATGTTCAACTGCTGTGTGAACATTAATGCACATCTGTGCAAAACATCCAGGCAATGTGCACGACAGCTTTGTTGTTAAGAGCTGTGACATTCCGGAGGTATTTGAGAAGGAGCCCAGGCTGGTTTGGAGGAGATGCGCTGTTGAGTGATATGGATTATCCACTTTGGACATGGCTGATGACGCCTGTATGGAGGCCTGTGTCTGAGGCAGAGACCGGCTACAATGAGACCCATTTGGCCACCTGAGCAATAGTGGAGAGATGCATTGGGCTCCTCAAAATATGATTCAGGTGCCCTCACTGTGGTGGTGTGCTGTGCCTTGCACAACTTGGCTCTGCAGAGAGGTGACCTATTGGAGGAGAAGGATATGGAGGCCAACCAGCCGGGTGTCGCTGGGGAGGATAACCCGCAGGAGGAGGAGGAGGAGGAAGAGCACACTGAGGAACACCACCCAGGTGCTTGAGGGTTGGCAGCTCAAACAAGGCAAGAGAGGGCGGCAAGGGAGGTCCTGATCACCAGGAGTTCAGTCGCTAAAGGTTTGTGTCTGTGGGTTCCATCCCTCCTCTCCCAAAATTCCTTCTATCTCCTGCAATTTTGTCACACCAGAATGGTGGGCCTGGGTACTCTGTACTTTGAGTCTCTCTGGCAGGCAGGAGGGTGATAATGACACGCTAAGCACTGTTATGATGATGTCCTGGTGCAAATTTACCTGACTCCTACCTGAGCTCCACATGCTCACTGGCACCTGGGCTCATATCTCTGGTGTAAGGGATCTGAAACTCCCATACAGAGCTCTGGGGTGTGTGGTGTAGGGGAGGGGAGAGAATCGCTTGTATGTTTTGGGGAACTAATAGCTTCCTTTGCTCATTGACACAGCATTGAGGGGCTTCCCCAATATGAAGCATCCTTCCAGCAAGGAAGAGGATTCCTACTTGAAACAAATCTGAGACAAATTAGTCACAAGTGGATGGCAAAAAAGAATTTAATTGCAATAAAGATGTTTAAGTAAGATGTTCTAACATAAAAACTTGGCAACAGAAAATATTAAATTGCTTAAATATCTTTCTAACAAGTGCAGTCCTTCACCCATACCATCTCATGGTTATGAACTTCCTAACCTTACATGGTCTACCACTATGTCTCAGTAACTCTCCAGAATGTTCAACGGAGATGGAGCTGCCTACCATACCCCATGCGAGCTCTGGAGACCCTGGACCTTAAGGGCCCCGGCCAGCTTCCAGCTGTTTGAGATGTTTCCATGACACCCTCTTCACCCCGCTGGTCCCTTGAGATGCTTCGGTGTCAGGAAGGGGAGAGTCAGAAAGTGTAGCCATAGCCACAGTCTCCTAGCTGGAGGGCCCCAGCATGGGCTCGAGCCCTTCCTCCTCCCTTGGAGTTCCTGTGGACTCCTGGGTCATTCCATGGCGGTGCTTCTGCAGTGAACTCCAGAAGCTCCAGCATTGTCTGGCACTGCTAGTCCTGGAGAACCACCTGCATCCTACACATGGTGGTTGAGCTTTGTGTCATGGCCACTTGAGTTGGAGGCCATCTGTCAATGCCCACAGGAAGTGCCTTCTGCAACCCCTCAGCCATCACTCTCTGCGATTGGGCCATGTTCTCAAGACCCGGTGTCAAAGCCACTGTATCTCAGTGCTGTCCAGCTGGGTCTCCTTCAAGCTCTCGAGCCTCTCAGCTATGGTCTGTGACTCGGTCATCGCTTGGAGCCTGCCACTCGTGATGAGGATCCCCTGCCCCAGGCTTTCCACTGCAAATGCCACCTTGCAGTGTTAGCCTGGGAAACATTCAAGATAGGCAATAGATGATCCATCTGAAAGCTTAGGGAATCCTCCTAGCAGCCTCGCAATTGATCCAGTGTTGTCATCAGCCCTTCCTGCATTCCTCGACTCTGCTGCCTCACCTTTAGCAGCTTAGGGAGAAGTGATCTCAGAGGACCAGCATGTAGACTTGGGCCAGCTGAGTTCTCACCTCCGGCAGACCCTCGCCTCCAGCGGAGACCTCGGACGTTCCCTCCTCCACATGACATACGTTATCAGATGTGTCGCGCTCACCAGAGAGTGACCCAGAAGCCTCACCACTAATTGGACCCACCAACGTATCAATATCTGGATGGTGAGTTGTGAGGTGGTAGCTGACACCAAAACAGTGCCATCTTTGGAAGTCCCTTCACTCATATTTTCGGAGGACTTGTCCAAGTTGTCTGAACCAGGATGGATGGGAGCTGTAATAGGGGCCTGGAGTCCAGATGGGCCAGGGGTATCTGGATATGTCAAAGGAGGGAGCAGAATCTGGGATTCCAAACACATGATTCACATTTTACCACTGCACAAAGAACAAAGCACCGAGAAAATTACATCACAACGTAGGACCTTTGGCTTTCCAAGCCTGCAACAACCAGGCTGCCAATCTGATTTGTAACCCCATACCCTTCTGGGCACTATATGACTCTATTCATATCCCATCCGCATAGCTGTAGTGATGCCCCTTAAAGGTCACTATTGTATCTGCTTCTGTGACCTCCCCCGGCAGTGGGTTCAAGACACACACTACCCTCTCTGTGCAAATAAATATACCTCGTACATCTTCTTTAAACCTTGACCCTCGTATCTGAACTCATGCCTCCACTCAGTGAGTGGAAGAATGACAAGTTCTCACGTCTTGACGGCAGTCCCATCATGTTGTCACTGACAGCTTGCATCCTCCCTTCTCTTGACAACTCCAGCGCCTGCTCCTCAAAGCGGTGAGGCCTTGGAGGTCTGGCTTACCACCTGCTGTCTTCGCCCTCTTTCTGGTCGTATGGTTAGTCTTTTATGAAGACAGAAGGAGCCATGAAAGAAATGATGGTGTGACTCCTGCTATCAGGACTATTAGGTGGTGGCCTTTAGAGGGCAAATGCAGTGCAGTGCAGCTCTTGGAGGGATAGGAAGGAGGAGCTTGGGGGGCAGGAGCTAGAAGCATGCAGGTTGTAGAGATGGGAAGAGGGGAAGATTTGGGGAAAAGATCGGGTTCAGCACTCTCCCTTGCTGATCAGGTTGTTGACTTTTTTCCACCACTGCTTCCCAGCTCGAGGGGAGCCAATGATCTGGCATTGACCAAGGCCTCAACTGTCTCTCAGACCGCATTGCCATCAGAACTCCTGGGTGTGCATCCTGCTGGGAAAAGAGGATGTTCTGCCTCACCTGCATTCAGCAGCCTTCCCAGGTTGCCCTCAGTAAACTGGGGGGGCTTGTCGTGTGCACATTTTATACTGAAATGTCTGCCTGCCTGTCCATTCTTGAGTTTTTAATGGATCTGCTCCTTGTTTAGGGCAGATCGGCTGTGGGCAGGTTGGCCGAGCATTCTAGTAAGTTCTATGCAGTTTACTTGTTAGCATTGAGGGGGAGGCAAGTGAGCACTTGTAGGGTGGATTGGTGGGGGATGTGCAGAGGGATCATACTTCATTGATTGGAGAGAGAGCAAGGTGCCACACAGCCATTAGAGTCCAGAAGAGATGGGGGCCTTGTGTGGGAAGGTCCAGAGTAGGGGTGAGGGGGATCACACTGCCTGATATCTGTAGGGTGAAGTGTGGGGGGGGGGTGGAGGGTGAATTTCTCTGTCTGAGATCAGTGGGGAGGAAGGGAGAGAGGCCCGTGATTGGTCTGGGTGGCATTGAGTGTGTGTGTTGTGTGTGTGTGTGTGTGTGTGTGTGTGTGTGTGGGGGGGGGGGGGGGGGGGATTAGGGGTTCAGTAATGTTGTGGGGGGGTGGGGTAATGCCGGTGGGAGGCATTATCTGGTCCAGAGATGATGTGGTATGCACAGTTGGAGGCGCCTATTGGAGCTGCAAGATTCCAGGCACGTTAAACCTCACCCACAGTCTGCAGTGAGATTTGGACTTACAGGCAGTGTGCGTATGGGGGCGTCTGGGAACAGGTCTAAAAGTCGGATCTGAAATACTTGCAGTTTCAAGTCTGCCCAGTACTTAGAATCAAACTGGTAAAATAGGGCCCATGGACTGCAGCGGCTCAAAAAGGCAGCACAGTACCATCTTCTCAAGGGCAATTGGTGATGGGCAATAAAAGCTGGCCTAGCTCACTCTTTATCTTTCAGCAATGGAAATATCTAATGTTAGATTCTTTGTATCCAATCTCGTTGGTTAGCCTTCATTTATTTCCAACATAAGCTGTCCACTGCACACAGATATCAAGTGATTGCACTAGGATGTGATTCTAGTGTGTGCAGAGATGCTTGTTAAAAGAGCAGAGGGAATATCTTCCAAGTAGAGTTAATTGATTATATTTTGCAACTTGTAAGTGAGTAAAACTTATTCGCAATATTAAAATGAACATTAACTCACACATTTCTCCCTTCCTGTCCTGCAGGGTGAGATTGTACGTGTGGATAATTCCTGCTGCTTCACCTGTGAGTAACCATACACTGTTTCTGTACGAATGATGCCATGTTATTTTAACTTGCACATTGAAAGATATTCAGCAGTCAGTGCAATTCAGGAATAAAAATCAACCCAATTTGTGGGTGGATTAATGAATGAATAAAGAGAAGTGAAATGTTATAGCGTCTCATACTATAATGGAAATGGTTAAAGAAGTAAAGTAGCCTTCAATACTCAGAGAATCATAGAATTCCTACAGTGCAGAAGGAGGCTATTCTGCCCATTGAGTCTGCACCAACTCTCTGATAGAGCATCTTGCCCAGGCCTCATCCTTATTCACATAACCCTATATATCTACCCCACTAAATCCCCGAATCTGCACGTTTTGGGACATTAAGTGACAATTTGGCATGGTCAATCCACCTACCCTGCACATCTTTGGACTGTTGAAGGGAACCGGAGTGCCTGGAGAATACCCATGCAGACACGGGGAGAATGTGCAAACTCCACATGGACAGTGACCCAAGGCTGGAATTGAACTGAGGTCCTTGGCGCTGTGAGGCAACATTATGAAAAGTTATATGAACGAACATGTTGCTGGATTGTTTTTGCTACAAAGCAAAATAGTAACAACAGGGCACAAAGCCAAAAAAGAGTTAAAGAGAAAATTAGAAACATTCTCATTTACGTAGCAGGTATAACATTCTTTTCCTCAGAGTTGTTTACGTAGGATCAATGAATGGTTTGAACATGAAGCTAATTGTAAAAGACGATCATTAAAAGGAATGGGACAACGAATGAGAGAGTGGGTTTGACCATGATGTACATATGGGGAAAGTTACCAATACAAATGTCATGGGCTGATAGATTCTGCTGGGACATTGCCTGGTGCACACAACAGCCAGCATGGGGAGTTGACACGTCATCCACCACTCCAACATTAAGTGGAAGGAGTTCTGGGGTTATCTTATGTTTTCCATACATAAAGTTCTGATAAGGTAGTTTCCAAAGTCTTGTCAACTCAGAGCTGATTTCAGTGCCTTGAAACATCTAACTGCTGCTAACTCCACCCCAGGTGCAACTGCTCACCATTCCATGATGGCCACATGTTCCCTTAGACAAATTTAAAAAAGTTTTGGCAGCTATTTTCTTTTTCACTCTCCCTGGGCCTGTGGCTCACTGTGGCATTGTTATGACAACATTCCAGTCTGCCTGATCATGGTTGTAACAGGCACTTACAATGTGCTTTTACGGGCAGGGTTGCCCACCTCCAACAGAATAATAACCTTTCCCCAAATATTTGGGCCAAAGTCATTTGCTTTCAGTGGGGCAGATTGAAATTTAAGTTCCTGCTAGCACAGTGGGGTTCCTCAAATGTTCACCCTATGACTTGACAAATAACTTTATTTACGTCATCAACACTGACATGAACATTTTGAAAATGTTTGATGTTTTTACTTTCAGGCAAGTACAACATGCAGCAGTGCAAAAAGATAACCGGAGTGATCAAACACATGAGGATTGATGACTGTGTGATTGAAAGAGAAGTTAACATGCACTATTGTGAGGTACTACTTACGATTCAAAATTATTTACTTTTATCTTTCTTAATCGTTATCCTCCACCTTCCCAATGGAATATCAGACAAGTGAGAGGGTTTGGGTATAGAGATAGGGATGTTTTGCTGCAGTTGTATTGGGCATCGGTGAGGCCTCACCTGGACATTGTGCACAGTTTTGGTGTCCTTATCTGAGAAAGGATGCCCTTGCTTTTGAAGGAGCAGTGAAGGTTTACGAGGCTGATTTCTGGAATAGTAGGTCTGTCATATGAGGAGAGACTAAGTTAGTTAGAATTAAATTCACTGAAGCTTAGAAGGGTGAGATGAAATCTCATCAAAACTTAAAAATTCTAAATAGACAGGGTAGATTCAGAAAGAATGTTCCTGATGGCGGGGGTCTCCAGATTTGGAAGTCATAGTTTCAGGAAAAGGAAAAAATCAGTAAAATCGGGGAAGTAAGAGTGTTAGATCAAACTGGTTTTATACACCTTAAAACAGAACATTAGTAAAAACTGAGAAATCAGAGCACTGGTCCGAGTTAACTCTGTTTCATAGAATTCCTACAGTGTAGAAGGAGGCCATTCAGCCCATCAGGTCTGCATCGACTGTCTGAAAGGGTGTCCCACCCAGGGCGCCCCCTCCCCTCCTCTCTGCCAAGGCAGGTCCACTTCATGAGCTTACTCCCTGCCTCTACCCCACCCTTGAGTGTCCGACTCCAGGAATGAGCTCATGAGGAAGAAAAAGGTTTTTGAAAAGGAGAGAATAGAAGAGAAAAAGATATTTAAAAAATCCTGCAGCAGTGAAAGGAAATAAGAACCCAACACCAAGGAGAGATTAAAAAGAGGAAATGTTGGAAATATTCAGCAAATTGGACTGTCCCTACTGAAAGAGAAACTGAGTTAATGTTTCAACGAGATGGCTGTTCATCATAATGGGAAAAGTTAGAGATGTAATAGGTTTTAATCAGTATGGAGGTGGAGAAAGGATGGTAGGGAAATGAAAGAATGAAAGACAGTCTTGGTGATTGGATGGGAAAGCAAGAGAGATTGAATGACAAAGGGTAGAAGATAAAAATGGAAGAGAGTGAGACAAATAAAGAAACAAAGAATGGGACTGGGAAAGATATCAATGGAAATAGGGGCTGTGGTTTGATTGTAGGAACCATAACATTATCAACTGACCATCTTAAAAAATATTCTTTACGTTAAAATGTTACAAAACATTTTGATGTTCCAACATTGTGCAATGGAATTGAATCTTACAATTTATCAAATTCCCCTTCTAAAAGCACAATCTTTAAAGTATTGAATATATACAAGAAAGAGACAAATTTTTATTTTAATGGCATCAGGAATATAGAATCTAACTTTCTCCTTCAGAATAAACTTGAGCATGAGTGGTTCAAAGCAGAAAGCTCTTTAAGTGTTCCTTATAACTAATATTTTGAAGAAAGCAAAAGAGATTAATTTTACTGGTGAGAGAGAAGCAACAGCTTGTACAGCATTCAAACACCAACTGAACTGAATACAGAGCTGTTATTAACAATATGGCTTTTCAGTTATCTGAATTTTTAAAGAGCTGGACACAAGCAGTCTCTGCTACATAAACAATTGGCATCCATGACCAAGAAACACTGCTGTTTACCTTATGAGAAAGCCTCTTTATGCAAAGAGTCATTTCTGCCTAACATTCTACCTTCAAATATAACCAATTTCCTAAAATGAACCCAGAATTCCAAGCTGAGTTTTAAAATGTGATCAAATTGGTTTAAATTAGCTTAAAACACAGCAAATTTGTTACATTAGACAGAAACACAGTAAAATGGAGCCTTTTAACTAGTCAAACCAGACAGAGGATCCCACACGGGGCTTTGGGGATAAAGTGTAAATATGGCATTGAAATAAATGATGATCATATTGAATGGTGGAGTAGGCACAAAGGGCCGAATGGCATCCTGCTTCTAGTTTCTATGTCTTTATCATACAGTTCTGTGGAGGAGATTGGGCACAAAAGTTATATTATTCCCATTATGGTGATATGACCTTCTTGTGAAAGAGCAATGTGATGAATGTGATGTGATGTGCAGATTGGAAGTGATTTCTCTTTGAATTTCCTCTCTTAATAAATATTCAGATGAAGCCAGCTTCCAAGGTGACAAGTCAGATAAAGGCAGGGTCAATGAGGTCAAATTGTAAATGAAGTGTATAATTGTTTGGTGAATGAGGGATTTCGTGGCACCTTTCACAATTTCATAGCCAATCAGTCACTATTTCTGTAAACAAATGAAACAGCCCAGCTACACAGAAAATCCCATAAGCAGCAATAAGATAAACAGTCAGTTTTTCATTGTGGTAGCTGTGGGGTGAAAGTTGGCCAAGTTTCTAGGAGAATTCTGTGCTCTTCAAGGAAGGAGATTTGTGGGCATTTTATTTCAGAGATTCATAGAATCCTAAAATGCAGAAGGGGAGACCATTTGACCCATGGAATCTGCAGTGATCACAATCCCACACAGGCCCTATCCCCATCACTCCATGCATTTACCTTAGCTAGCCCCTCTAACACTAAGAGACAATTTAGCATGGCCAATCCATCTAACCTGCACATTTTTGAACTGAGGGGGGAAACTGGAGCACTTGGAGGAAACCCATACAGACACGAGGAGAATGTGCAAACTCCACGCAGGCAGCAACCCAAGCCGGAAATCGAACCCGGGTCCCTGGCACTGTGAGACAGCAGTGCTAACCACTGTGCCGTTGGTTTAACAGATCACTTGATAAATGGTACCTTCATCAATGCAGAACCTCAGGCTGACTGGCAGTTTGGAGGGTGACAAATGTAACCCCAGTAAGTATAAAACTGGAGGGAGAAAAAACAGGGAATTACAGACTGTTAGCCTAACATCAATAGTGGAAGAAATGCTAGAGCCCATAAAGGATACAATAACAGAATACTTAGAAAATATCAACAGGATTAGCAAAGGCGACATGGATTTGTGAAATGGAAGTCATGTTTGACAAACCTGTTGGAGTTTTTTGAGGACGTAACTGGCAGAACAGATGAGGGAGAATCAGTGGATGTGGTGTATTTAGATTTTCAGAAAGCTTGTGATAAAGTCCCACATAAGAGGTTAGTATGCAAAATTAACACGTAGGATTTGGTGTAATATATTGGCATGGATTGAGAGTTAACAGGCAGAAAACAGAGTAGAAATAAGCGGTTCATTTTTAAAGTGGTGGATGGTGACTAATAGTGTCTAGTTCAAGGGATCACAGTCTCACAATACCAGATAAGCCAATTTGGACCCAGATGAGGAGTAATTTCTTTACTCAGACAGTGGTGAACCTGTGGAATTCTTTACCACAGAGGCTGCAGAGACCAAATCACTGAATATATTTAAAAAGAAATAGATTTCTAGATTTGAAAGGCAACTCAGGGTATGGAATGAACTTAGGTACATGGCATTGTGGATCAGTCACGGTCATACTGAAGAGTGGAGCAGGTCTGAGGGCTGAATGGACTGTGCTTGGTCCTATTTTGTATATTTCTTTCTACTGCACTAAGAAGTCAGCCCAGATCATGTGTGCAAATCCTGTATTAAGAATCAAATGCCCAACCAATCTGGCTGAGAGGCAAGTATGCTACTACTCAGCTCAGAATGCAAAATCAAGTAATAGCTTATATATTTGGATCCCAATTCACGGTTAATAAGTACATCTGAAGGCGAACAGTCCTAGCTTTTCAAACTTCTGATAACCAAAGTCCCTCATTCCTGGCTACAATCTAGCAATATTCTACACCCGTTCCTGAAGCCCAGAAATACCCACAAAACTCCAGGCCATCCAGTGAATGATAAACTTCCAGCCTGATCTCTTTTGTTTTTATGCTCCTATTCTTCTGTTTATATACTCCTTTTTAAACTAACTTTTGCTGTCACCCTGAAAAATTTGTGTTGATGGACTTCATGTTCTCCCTGCTCTTGAACAATTTTCAAAATTGTGCCATTTATGTCCTTCTGTACGACCCCTCCCCAAGCACGTCGCTTTACACTTTCCCACATTGAATTTTATCTGCCATGCATGGAAGCATAAACAGTATTTTGGCAAACTGAGTGCAGTGCATATGGAAGTAAAGTGCACACAATGCATGAGGCATTGTGCTTGTAATGATAAAGTGCATGCAATCTGTTTAGTGTCATATGTGTGACAGTAAACTGTACACCATGTGTACAATGAGAAAATAGTTGCTGTGCAGACATTATCAAGTGGATACTATCATAAAGCAAGTACAATGCTTATAAAGGCAAAGTGCATCTACTTAATAGTGATAAGGTGCACAGAAAGTTAGAGCTGATACAAGATGGAGGGAATCATGCTAACTTGCCTAGACACAAGTAACAAAGTGAACATCAGTAGAAATCCCACACACTGGGACTACTGATCATTAAGAGATTATAGTGAAGGAATTATCAGTGACCTGGCTGGGCTCCCAAAGTCCCATTCTCTGTGTGGGTATAAATCTTTTCAAAGGTTAAATAGCTTAATTAAATATTCTTGTTGTTAGCTTTTGGTTTTGCAGGCCCTGTCTTTGTTTTGTCCCCGCAATAGTTTTGCTAGCATGCATGGATTAGATTACACCATCGAAAACAACCATTTATTCAGCATTAATTATATTTTAATGAGCATTTTAATTATAAATACATGTTCCTTTTTCCATAAGTTGAATGGTGGCGCCTCCTTCAGTAATTAACTTCAAATGTTAGAATATTCTGTTCATTTTCCGCAAGTGATGGCTTAATCAAAACAAACTGAAACGTTATTAAGTCCACTTGTTTGTATACATTCTTTTCAGTGCTAGATTCCTAAACTATTAGTCAGCATCCAGTGTTTTTAATTGTCCACATGCCAGTTGGAACGGGATGAACTGCTTCATCCTGCATATGCCATTACAAACCAACTGTTGGTTCTTGTCGTTAGAACCACAGAATGCCTTTTGGCCTCCGAGTCTGCACTGACTCTTAAAGAGCATCTTACCAGGCCCACCCCATCCCCCGTAATCCTGCACATTTAGCATAACCAATCCATCTAACCTGCATATCTTTGGACACTAAAGGGCAATATAGCATGGCCAACTCTCCTAACCTGAATATCTTGGGACAGTAAGGAGCAATTTAGCATGGCCTATCCATTTAACCGGCAAATCTTTGGAGTGTGGAGGGAAACCAGAGCACCCAGAGGAAACCAGAGCACCCAGAGGAAACCAAAGCAAACACAGGGAGAACATGCAACTCCGTACAGATAGTGATCTGAGGCTGGAATCAAACGCAGATTCTTGGCGCTGTGAGGCAGCAGTGCTAACCACTGTGCCACCCCCCTGCGAGATTGCAATTGGGTACCTCGGACTGTCCTCACAGTAACACGACTAAGGTTATTTGATCTTCGGAGATAGGGTCACAATCCGCATCCCACTGCACCAAGGCATTGCTTCAGTGCGCTGTAACACCTTAGGATGAATTTATCAAATGTGAAAGTTCTGACTGTGGAGATGACCTATATAATAGGAATGGATTTATAGCATCATAATCATCATCAATGTTAGGTGCCTTTCAGGATGTCACTCCAGAAGTAGGTGTTGTGATCTGTCGTTGTGGCTATCTTTTGAATCCTTGCAGCATCAATAACATCAGCGAGGCAATAAAACCTGTCTACAACATTAATCTAGGTGACTGGGCAAAATCAGCCTATGAGACATTGGATTAACTATTGCATGTCAGTGCCTCTACAGTGGATCTTACAGAGCAAATATACCATTGAAATATATTTGTTAGATCTTCACAGGGCACATTTATCCATCCTGGACAACCAGAACCATGTTGGAAGGAAGTCCATGTCAGAAAATTGTCAGTCAGTATTGTAATTCTATTTTAAGTAGGATTAGTAACCTTTTTTAAATTCATTCTGGCTGGCCAGCATTTATTGCCCACGCCTAGTTGCCATTGAACTGAATGGTTTGCTATGCCATTTAAGAGGGCAGTTGAGAGTTAACCACGTTGCTGTGACCCTGGAGTCATGTGTAGGTCAGATCAGATAAAAAGGGCAGATTTCCTTTCCTAATGGATGTTAGTGAGCAAATGAATTGACAATGGATTCATGGTCATCAGCAAATTCTTAATTCCAGATTTTTTTTTATTGAGTTTAAATACCACTGGCTGCCGTGGCGGGCTTCGAACCCAGCATCCTCAGAATATTAGCTGAGCTTCTGAATTAATAGTCTTGTGATAATACCACTCAGGCATTTCCTTCCTCTTGCCACTCTGAAGGTAATCATTACACAATCACTCACCTCCAAGTGCCCCAGCAAGTCCAATATCATTTCTATCCCCACTTCACCACCCCCTATCCCTAATCCTTTAAGAATAAATAAATAAAAGCAGTCAAAGGAACTGAAAAGGAAAATCCCTAAAAAGTGAGCCTGGCTTGAGTACATGAACCTACACCTACATATCAACATTTTCAGTAATTTTGTCTTTGCACTTGATGGGTGTATTATCTTTGTTACCTTGCAAGCAAACAACCTTCCTGCTTTTAAAAATTAACTTGGATGGAAAAGATATTACCATTATTTAAGTCTCATTAATAGAATTTAGAACATGTATACCTGAAAGTTGCAATAGAAAGACTTATTGCACCGAAGTCTGGATTCTTGAAAGTCCCACAAATTTGCATCATAAGCACCACTTAACCTTGTGATGTGACTTTATCTTTAATGAAGAGTCTCAAGCGTGCTATTCTCAGCAGAATTTTGACTGCGCGACATATTTCACTTGGTGATTATTCAGGCCTTAAAGGTGACATGGTATAGCCTACAGACGTGCAGCGTATGCAGCATTACCAGACCTTGCCACAGGGGGGTGCTGCACAAGGTCACTGAGATGAGAAAATTGCACCTATTCAGTGCCTGATCAAATCATTCGAAAAATCTTCTGCTCGCATTCATTTTTGCAGATATAAACACGTGCCACAAACCTCAGCACATTAGAAAGCGTGGTCCTTACTGGCGTTGGTTGAGATGTGAACTCAAGTGTTAGCTCTCAATTAAAGATCTCGCAGTACGACTGAACAGTCTCCCCAGTGTCCACATCTATATTTATCCCACAACCAGCCTTACTAAAAGAGATTATCTGGTCATCTGTCTCAAAGCTATTATGGAACCTTGCTGAGTGCAAATAAGCTGTTGTTTCTTACAGCACAACAAACTACATTTTACATGTATTTAATTGCATGTGAAGTTATCAGGAGGTAGGCCAATCTAGAGCACAAAGGTTTGCTTAGAATTGTCCCATTTTGGAGACACATGATATTCAGGTATATTGTGAGGCCTGTCGTGAAAGCTTTAAAAAAAACAGACCGTAGTTAATAACCCCAAGAATGATATATCAAAATTTCTTGATTTAAAACTTTTACTGTAAGAGATGGCTAAAAACCACTGTTGGCTAAACACTATTTTCTTTTTGCAGGCAACTTATAATTTAAACTGCAGAAAGGAATGTCCTGCTTTTATACTCAGCACGTATCACACTTTCCACAGAATTACAGTCCTTAAAACAAACCAGCCATCTTTGCTATAAGATTCCAATGGGTTCTGTTATCCTCGTTTCTGTCACATAGTAACTTTTAGTGAGAAGATTGAGGCGCTTTCCTCAGTTTTCAGCGATATTTTGTAAACCCCTCAGCGGCAACAAAGTATCTCCTGATGCATCTTCTTCCACTTGGCCATGTTGAGAATACATATCCCAGAATCATCAGAAGGCTATAAGATGTCTGTTCAACTAGAAACTGTCTTCCTCAGATATCTGGCTGTGGTAGCTCACAAGACAGAGCATCCTTGTTTCTCTGCTGACTGTATAGAATCTTTCCTATCTGTGAATGAATTGAAGGGAAGAATATAATCTGAAATTGAAAATGATGTCCTTTGCCCTCTCCCCAGTGGCAATGTGAAAAACATTAGCCTCGGATCTTGGGAGAAATGTGAATTATCTATCCTTAAACCCGAACTTCCTCTCAACCTGGAAGTAAGTGGGTAGTAAATAGTATAACTATTTACAATCAAATACCTACATCACCTATCTGGGGCTTTGGGAGACTCAGGCCTGGATTTTATGCTCCCTATTGGCAATTTTGAAGGTAAGATGCTGGTAACATATCATGGGTGGCCTGCCTGCTGCATTCCACCTGTTCCCAACCTGTCTTCCACTTTAATGTGGGAGGATGGCGGGGGAGGTTGTGAAGGTGTCAGATGAATGGTCACAGAAGTGCTTCACCCCATCCTATCCCACTGCTCATTTATCCATAGGCTACCCGTTTAGCATGGGCTCCTAACAGTTTTTACTGGAGTCAGATACAACTTGGAGACTTTTTTTTGGATGTCCCCTTGGCCCATCGGAATCACACTTTCCCATGGAGGCCTTTCCTGCTGGCCTCTCAAACATGGACTCACGTTCCCCTCATCTTCCCTCACTGGGGCTTCACTGCCAGGCCCCGCTGAATCCCCAAACTTACTTCAGTTTGGCATCGAGAGCTGCTGCTTCTTCCAGGTTCTGGCTGTAGTTCCAGCAGTGGCCACTGCTTGAACCTGGAGCCGCTTGGACTACAGAGCTGCTGACCGATCAGATTGGCCAGCAGCCCTCTGAGGTTGGGGCTATTTTCCCCAGATCAAATCGGAAATCGCACCTTAAGCCAAACACTTTGCCAAACATAAAATGACTGTTTTCTGTGGGCAGTATCCTGACTAGGCTTTTAATTTCAGGGAAGATGGGTGTAAGGATCAAGCTCTTTGATTCTATTCATTGTGAAGTTAGATACTAGTACCATTGTCTCCAAGCGTAACACACCTTCCTCTCAGTAAAATATTCTAAACCTTCCTTTGATCTCTATCAAATCATCCAAACTTACTCTTAGACTGTAAAACAGATCACATGGCCCCTTTAGTTCACTCAAAATTAAAATATACAGTTTCAAACTGGGGCTAAAGTGATCAAGGAATGTAACAATTTATTGAAACAAGGAATCAGTAATTTAGCATTGCCAGTATGATGAGGGTGAGTATGGGGAATTAGAGCATGGAATTTGTCAAGGGATGGAAATGTGGAAGAGTGGCATGTTATTAACATATATTGTTCCTCCTATTGTGTGAAACTTTATGCCAAAGGACACAGCTAAGAAAGCAAAAAAGCAACTTTTCACTTCTGAGAGCTGGCTTCAATTGCAGCTCAGAGGATTACTGCTTGAGAAGGTTCTAAGTACACAGTTTTGGGTTCTTTCTGTTGTGTTCCCAGGACACAGGTTTGCCACACAGAGTTGTCCGTAAATTCTTGATACAAGGTCACCAGGTTGCTTGATTTGTGGAAACTAAGGGTCAATTGTATGGTCCCATCTCAATGGGGTGGTAAAATGCAGTAAGCTGTTCCAAAGAACATCGACCTTGACGGGACCATAAAATCCCACTGGCAGAAGAGGCAATGAATTTCCACCCTGAATTATTATTACTTTAGTTTTATGGCTGCTCTTCTGAAGATTAACATACATCATTGAAATCCAGAAGAGGGCATATTGTTAAAATCTAGATTAAGTGCATGGTTGAGATCTTTACAAGTCATTGTTGAGACCTAGCTAAGGCAAGTTGGTGTGTTAGAATTGATAGAATTCATTCTGCATCTGGTTCTGACCTGATAATGTTCTATATTGAGTACGGGTGTTAAACATTGAAGAATTTATCCATTTCTCAGGCATCATGTCCATTTCTGCGTACCAAAGTCTGCTGATAAAATAACCACTCAAAATTAATATCTTGTCTCAAGAAGAAGCAAAAGTGCACTATTTCTGAAACTGGATGCTGTTTTGATGATGTGTCACTATCCAATTATTGGCCCATTCTATTTTACAGGGGCACTGTCTAAGTAAAACTGCCTACTCCATAGAGAAGGATGGCTTGCAGAACGAATGCACCTGCTGTACAGCAACTGCATCGGCACCCATGCTGGTGCCACTGAGATGCCAGAATGGGACTGTGCTACAACACCAAGTCATCGATATGCAGGAGTGTGCGTGTGTTGCTCAGAAGTGTGAATGAATGAAGTAAAACATGTAAAAGACAGAAACTGGGCTGTAAGCATGAAGGAATGAAGTTAAAACATGTAACTGGGCTAACTACTTAATCCAGAACTGGCTTTATTTCAAATTCAGTATTAAAATGAGTGCTCTTTATCATTTCACAAACAATACTCCACCCAGTGTTATTTCTTGCTATGGAAGTGCTCCATGTAAATGTGATTAATTGTAACATCTCAATTTATTGCTGCATTAAAAATCCTGAATCTCTGATGCAATGGTTTTGAATTTACTCAAAGGAAGACAATCAATGTTTATCAGTTGTGCTGAACCAAACATTTTGTCTGCATTTATTTATTCAGGTGAAAAGGAAGCTTCTGACAATTTTGCAGTGTACTCACCCACAGAATCATGCAATAGAGAAAGAGTAAGAAGTCTGACAACACCAGGTTTAAGTTGAACCCATTTATTTGACAGTAAACTCACAAGCTTTCGAGGTTATCCTCTTCATCAGGTGAGCACCTCATTCACCTGATGAAGAGGATAACCTCAAAAGCTTGTGAGTTTACTGTCAAATAAATCAGCTGGACTTAAACCTGATGTTGTCAGACTTCTTACTGTGTTTACCCCAGTCCAACGCCAGCATCTCTACATCATTGGAGAAAGAGGCCATTTGACAAATCATGTTTGCATGGGCTTGGTAAAAGAGCTATCAATTACTCCCTCCCAACCCGCTTTTCTCCACATCACCCTGCAATTGTTTTGCTGTCCCTTTTTAAATGGGGGGCCTAGACTGGGATTTTCCCAAAAGATTTTAAGTTGCCAAATTGCGGGAAAATGGGTGTAATTCCCGCTGGTGTTCAGAGAGAATGTCCAACACTGTGTGTGTCACAAAGTGCACTGCTGGGATTCCCTTTAAAAACCAGTGGCAGGACCTATTCCAGTCCAGAGTGCTGGCAGTATATTGCTGAGTGGAATGCTGTGCATGCATCGCTCTGTCAGAGTGGAGATCAGCACAGTGGCCCTGCATTGCCAGCCTCCCGATCACTGGCCAGCCCCACAACCTGGCCTAAATGAGACCCCAATTTGTCCCCACCGATCAGAAGCCTTGCAGAGCTCCCTGGACAAAACTTGATGTGTCTCTCACCCGCAGCCCTCCATGACGAGCCTGTTTCTCCCGATTTCCAACCCCCCCCCCCCCCCCCCCCCCCCCCCTCCCAATTGAGATGGCTAACCCTGATCACCATCCTCCCTCCTTCTGTCACCAATCACTGTGCAGAGTTGCAGTTAGACCCTCCCCATCGATCGCGCTGCCCTTTCTTGCCCTGCTCCCCCCCCTTGGCACTGCCCGATGCCCAGTGTTCAAGCAGAGAATCTACCCTCACACTCCCCACCACCACTATTTCTCTTTTTGAAGTTACTTTGAATCTGCTTCCCCCACATTTTCAAGTACTTTACTCCAGACCAATACTTAGGTTGTATTTAGAGAATGATAAATAGAAAGTAGTCCAAAGATGTGTGGGTTATGTTGGCCATGCTAAGAAATTGTCCCTTAGTATCCAGGAATGCATAGGTTAGAGGGATTAATGGGTTTAATATGTGGGAATATGGGGGTAGGGTCTGGGTGGGATTGTGTTCAGTGCAGACTCGATGGGCCAAAGGGCCTCTTTCTGCATTGTAGGATTCTATGAATCTTGTTCTATGATTAGAAGCAGGATTAGGTTACTCTGGTCTTTGAGCCTCCTCCGATATTCATTATGATCATGGCTGATCATCAAATTCAATATCCTGATCCTTCCCTTCCTCCCTTATTCCTTGATCCCTTTAGCCCCCAGGACCATATCTAATTTCTTCTTGAAATGTGACAACATTTTGGTCTCAACTGTTTTCTGTTGAGGTCAAGATTAAGCACATCACTGACATCCAAATGAAGGCATATTGTTAAAATTTAGATTAAGCATGTGGTTGAGATTTATACAAGTCATTGTTGAGATCTAGTTGAGGCATGTTGCTGCGTTAGAATTCATTCTGCGTCCACCACTCTCCGGGTAAATAAATTTCTCTTCACCTTAGTTCTAAAAGGTTTACCTCTTATCCTCAAACTATGACCCCTAGTTCTGGACTCCTTTGCCATCGGGAACTTTCTTACTGAATCTACCTTGATTAACCCTGTTACAATTTTATAAGTTTCTATGAGATTCCTGGGGTTTAGCTAAAATCAGCTATTCTGAATAATAGTGAATTGGCTGAGTTTTGCAACAGTTTTTAAATCCAAACTTCCTTTAGCTTCTGTTTATTCCCAACCCATGGCTTTGCAGTTGAAATACACTTCAAGACAAATTAGGCTGTAACAGGTCAAGGTTGTTCTGGTAAAAGTTAGCTCCTTTATTTATAGGGCTTGTCATATATACAAGTCTTTAACAAGTTAATTTATTGTATTGGAACTCTATTCGCTATGGTTTTCATTCCATAGATCACAGTCTAATTGGAAAATAAATGTACTTCCTCCTTCATTGCACTGGTTATGCTAGATAGACATGGGCAAAATACAATAAAGTGATGCATTAATAATTTATTAATTTTTTCTGTTCCTGACAACAGGAAGGGTGATGCACAACAGTAAGCTATTTGCTGGCCCAGCGCGTGGGACAGATTAGACTCTGAGATCTTTTGGGATGTCATCGATGAGGCTTAGTACATGTTCAGCATTTCTATAGTAAGGTACTTTTTGTTAGTGAACTAGTTTGGAAATATTTGTACTGTTGATAAGAAAAAGATAGAGAGGAGAAACATAAAGATCCTACTTGTCAGGAACAAAAAAAAATTATTGATTGGTTTAATAATTTATCACTTTTTTGTACCTCTGTCAGACACAGTCAGTGCAATGAAGGAGGAAGCACACTTTTTATTTTATATTATCTCTTGATGTTTTTCCTACCAAAATGCATATACTCACACTTTTCCATATTGAACTTCATCTGTCATCCATCTATGCACTCCACTGATTGGGCAGTGCCAGGGGGCAGTGGCCAGACAGTGCAATGGGACAGTGCCAAGGCACTGCAAGGACATGCCCCCTCTACCCCATTGGGCTGTACTTACCTGTGTGTTTCTGATGGGTTTTACTCATCAGATGCACACAGTGGCAGACCTGCCATAAATGGACAATTAACGTGGGTGGGTACAGGGGGTGGGGGTTCCTATCAAGTGTATAAACCTGATAATGGCATTTAAATTGATGCAAATAGGGATCCTGACTTTGAATAGTTAGGGTTCCCATTATACTGTTGACACGGTAAGTGGGAACAGTGCTGGAAATACTCAAAGTTCACATACATCATAAATAATGGAAGTACAAGGTTATTTTGAGTATGCCAGATACCCACAAAGGAGGAAGGTAATTGAGCAGATCACTAAGGAAACCAGCTTGTCTTATAGCTCATCCCCTCTCAGTTGAAAATATTCATTTTTGTGTGATTTTACTGTAAATCTACTTTGTCTTCACACAAACCAAATTGATTTCACACAGGAGCCTTCCTCTTATTCAAATAAGGGGTTCTTTATCCTACCAGTTAGAGTTAGGCACAAAACCAGGTCAAAGAGGTGAAAGAATCATTCAGTAACCCACTGCACAACTTACCCTGTTGCAACTTGAACTGTAATTGTTAGAGAGGTGGTGGACTATTACTCAATTATGGAGTTTGATTGAGTAGTGAAGATACTGGAAATTGAGTACAGCCAAATTGAATGGAACAGGAATTGCAGAGTCTAATGAGTTGGAAAATTGTTGGAAGTACTAAGTACTTAAAGCTAGCCCACAAATATTCTTTGGAAGTGGCTGAAATGTCCTTGTGCCAGCCTGGCTTACTTTACAAGCTAGCAGTGAAATCATGGTGCAGGAAGATGCCAATATGTCTCCACAAAGAGCAAGTTATTTCAAATAACAATAGTCATTAGAATGGGAGGAAACTGATTTGCTGATGTGGCTTCAATGAGCATAGCTGTTATATGCTTTAGTGACTATGGTTAGTGAGTTTAATTTGAGCAAGCTGGGTCTTTTGTGTGTGGCAGAGATAGAACATAGAACATAGAACATTACAGCGCAGAACAGGCCCTTCGGCCTTCGATGTTGCGCCGACCAATTATGAAACAAAAAAGCGATGACCCTCCAAACTAAACCATTCCCTACTCTTCCATAAACTTATCAACTAACCTCTTAAACGCCACCAAACTTGGCGCATCTACAACTGCCGCAGGCAAGGCATTCCACTCCCTAACCACCCTCTGGGTAAAGAACCTACCTCTGATATCCGTCCTATAACTATCACCCCTTAATTTAAAGCTGTGTCCCCTCGTGCTAGCTTTCTCCATCCTAGGAAAAAGGCTATCACTGTCCACCCTATCTAAACCTCTAATCATCTTATATGTTTCGATCAGGTCCCCTCTTAGCCGCCTCCTTTCTAACGAAAACAACCTCAAATCCCTCAGCCTCTCTTCATAAGACCTGCCCTCCATACCAGGCAACATCCTGGTAAACCTCCTCTGTACCCTCTCCAATGCCTCCACATCTTTCTTATAATGTGGGGACCAGAACTGCACACAATACTCCAAGTGCGGCCGCACTAGAGTTTTGTACAGTTGCAACATGACTTTGCGGCTCCGAAATTCAATCCCCCTACCAATAAAAGCTAAGACTCCATATGCCTTCTTAACAACCTTATCGACTTGACTGCCTACTTTCAGGGATCTATGCACAAATACACCAAGATCCCTCTGTTCATCAACACTATTAAGAATCCTACCATTAGCCCTATACTCTACACATTTATTATTCCTGCCAAAGTGCATTACCTCACACTTTTCCACATTAAACTCCATTTGCCACCTCTCGGCCCAGCTCTGCAACTTGTCCAAGTTGCAGAGTAATCAAGTTTTAAAGGTAAGGAAATGTGAGTGGCGAGAGGGTTGAGCACAGGGTAAAGAGATGTGTATTGTTTCCAGTCAGGACAGTTAGTGAGATTTTACAAGCCTAGGCAAGTCATGGGGACTACAGATAGTATGACATGAACGCAAGATCCCAGTTGGTAGCCAAGTTCAACGCACATGAGGATGGCAGGAATTCAGGCAGAGAGCGGCAGAAGATCTGTGTCAAAGTCATGACCCTTTTTCACAGCACCAGCGGTCACATTCTGGTCCCTGAGCTCCTCAGTGTGTTAGTGAGTGAGTGTATGTCTGAATAGTGACTGTATAGGTGTGTAACTTTGAGAGAAATGAAATTACCCTCAATTAACTACATGGGCGAAGAGAAAAATCTTTTAAAATTGCTGGGATTTACAGTGTGCAGATGGAGGGGAAGGAAAATTGAGTGTTGAGAGTACAAAGAAACAAGGGATTAATATTAATATAATATATTAATATACATTAATATATTAATATACCTTGGATTGGAAAAATCAAATGATTTGACCTGAAATGGAATACGGAGGACAGTATATTGAACAGCTGCAATGCTTTTTTGTAGCACATCAAATAAAGCTGAAGAAAAGCGAAAGGTTATTCTGCTCCCAGTCCATGACCCACTGATTTACAGCTTAGTGACAGGTTTAATATTGCCAGACACTCCTGACACAAAGAGTGGGATTTTACCCCTTTGCTCGAGCGAGACCGGAAATTCCCATCTGAGATCAACAGACAGGAATTGAGGGAAGTTCAATTGTATAGTCACTCAGGAGTCAGCTTAGAATATTTCTGTCAAACATTTCCTGGGGAAATATTCAAGAAAGTTGGAACTGTCCAAAATCTTCAACTCTATTTCAGAGGACGTTGTGGAATTGCCCTTTGGAACTTCATACTTCCCAGGAAATTCCCACAAATTCAATGGGCCCTATTTTACTATTTTGATTCAAAGTGCTGAATCTGGGAATGTTTCAGACCCTACTTTTAGACCCGTTCTCTAGCATCCCCATATGCACTCTATCTGAAAGAAAGGCAATGATTCTGCATTATGCTATGGAAGCCTGTGGGCGGGGCTTATATGCATGAAACTGCAGCTCAGATCGGAGCCTTCAACTGCGCATGCGTAGTAAAAACTCTATTACACCCTCTATCTACCACATTGCACTGGGGACCAATAATGTCTCTGGTTCCTCCCCACCCCCAGCTCCCACAGACATTGCCCCACCTTTACAGCATAAATATCCCTCTTATCCTCCCACTACCTGGACTGACTGTGGCCCCCTGCCCTCCCCCCCCCCCCCTCACCCCTCCCCGCCACTAATCAGATGCAGAGTGGCAGCAGATCCCCCTAGTCCCCATCGATCACATGCAGAGTGGCAGTTGACCCCCTCTTCCCCCCAACAAAAGAGCCATCTAACCCACCTCCCTCCCCTGCTCCCCCTCCCATACCCACCACATCCCCGCACCCCCCTCAACCCTCCCCCCAACCAATCTGAATCAAAGAGCTGCCGGAAGCTCTGAACTCACTTCCTCAGAAGTTGGAGCATCTCCATCAGACCTTTGTGTGGACCATGTCTGTTTTGCGCTGAATCTGGATGGGCGAATGTGATGGTAAAGGGGGAAGTGCTAGTAACTTTGGGCATCCAGCCTATTAAGACAATTTAAATACATGTAAATGCATTTAAATTGATGTTGTGCCCATTTCAGGCATGGTGCTAACAGTGGCCACTTTAGGCCCTTGGTAAAGGGGGAATGAGCACAGACGCAGTTGTGGATCACACTACTCACCTCACACCCAATTTTACCAGTTTTCATGTCTGAAAGTGGGTGCAACATGATGGTAAAATCTGGCCCAGTGTGTCAGAATGTCCATGGAGTCTGTGGGATTGCTGATGATCAGTAGACTGAAAGATCTGGGCCATTACTTCTTTCAATTTAAGTTTAGTTCCACTTGTTATATATTATACACATAGACTGAGTGCTGACTTAGAAGATGAAACATTAGGCATTGCACGGTGGTACAAACAAGGGCAATGGGACAGTAGGTGGTGTGGCAAAATCAGGAGCATTGTGAAACCTGATCCCAAACCATTATAAACATATTTACTTTCAGCTTAACCACAGTGGGCTTGGGTCTGATCCAGGTAACCCCCATTAGAGTGAACAATCTTTAATTAAAGCATGCAAATGAAGCTTTGTCCCTTACTTTTCAGCATTTGCCTTTAAGAGCTGTGGGATGGGTCTCCCAGAGCTCACAATCTTCTCCGATTGTTGGGAATATTGGGAACCCAGTAGATGGTCAAGCCTCTCAACATAATCAGCTGCTGGGTTGAAACAGGACCAGAGAGATGCCCATAGAAAGGTTGTATCAGTGTGTGGTATGAGTCCTGCTCTGACCAAGATCACAAAAAAGCTACAAAGGGTTGTGAAAAAAGCCCAGCCCATCACATAAAACAGTCTCCCATCTATTGACTCTGTCTGCACTTCCTGACACCTCAGAAAAGTAGCCAGCATAGTCAAGGATCCCACGCACCCCAGACATGCTCTCTTCTACCTTCTTCTGTCAGGAAAAAGGAACAAAAATCTGGGGACATTTATTAAGAACAGCTTCTTGGCTGCTGCCATCAGACTTTTGAATGGATCTACCTTGCATTAAATTGATCTTTCTCTAGGCCCTAGCTATGGCTGCAATATTATATTCTGTAATCTTTTTTCTCCATGAACGGTATGCGTTGTCTTTATACGCATGAGAAGCAATTATTTTCACTGTATACTAATTCATGTGACAAATCAAATGAATCAACAAATGCTGATGAGTTCTTTCTGTTAAAACGCAATAAGAATTTCTAGCATTTTCTGATTTCCGATCACTCTGTCCAAACTAATATCTGGATCACGTGAATCCCATGTACATTCGATGTTGAGCTTTTATTATCAATACAAGTGTTGGGCTCAAAAAGTGAACAGGAGACCTTGCTCCAGCCGCTGTCACTCTCGTCATCCCTGTATGTGGGATCTTGCTGTGCCACTTTTTTTCTGCATTTTCTACATTAAGACAGTGAGTGCAGCTGCAAAAATCCTTCATTGGCTGGAAAACAATTTGGGATGTCCTGAGGTCATGAAAGGTGCTATATAAATGCAAGCTGTTTCCTCCTTTTCTTTAGTCAGTTGCTGGGAGTTGTTCAAAGCTGAAAGACTCATACCCTGATAACTCACCCCACCCTTCACCCACCCAATCTTTCCTGCAACTTGTGGGGAAAATCTGGGTCTTTGCTCAGCACTTGCCCCGAGAAGGGGAAGATCCGGCCATGAGCTGTTTCAACTTAAGTTCAGTTCCATTTTATGGTATATTAAACACATGTACATGGACTGACCACTGACTTATAGGGTAGAATTTATTCAATTTATCGTGGTTCAGAGAGGGTCCGTGGGATTGTGAGGGTGGCAAATTCAGTGACATCAGGTGACACCAATTAAAATAAAGTTTATTTATTAGTCACAAGTAGGCTTACATTAACACTGCAATGAAATTACTGTGAAATTCCTCTTGTTGCCACACTCCGGCACCTATTAGGGTCAATGCACCTAACCACTGCTAGTACTGCTACTTCACAGCTCCAAGAACACAGGTTTAATTCAGCTTCGGATCACTGCCTATGTAGGGTTTGCATGTTCTCCCCATGTCTATGTGGGTTTCCTCTGGGTACTCCAGTTTCCTCCTACAGTCTAAAGATGTGCAGGTTAGGTTGATTGGCCACACTAAATTGTGCCTTGTGTCAGGGATTAGCAGGGTAAATATGTGGGGTTAGGGAAGAAAGGGTCCGGGTGGATTGTTACTAGTGCAGGCTTGATGGGCCAAATGGCGTCCTTCTATACTGTTGGGATTCTATCTATGATCAGTGCTGCTGTTCATACATTTCAGATGCACTTCACTGCACCTGAAGTGAACTCATTGCTAGCATTTTCAACAACATGAAGGGTCTTGCACCTTGACCAGCTACTTGCACTGTTTTGAAATCATTCAAATATAAGGCGGCTTCATTTGGAGATTTGCAGAATGATATGAAGTTTAAAAGCTGCTCTGAAATATCAGCTGCTTGGGATGTCATTTTACACAGATAAGGTCTTACGACGGTCACCAGGCTTGTAATATAATTGGTTATCATGTCAAGATTATGTTAATCAGCAATGACAGTTCTCAGGTGGAAATCTTTAGCCAGCAAAGCCTATTAGGTTATTGTTGTTACGCTAAACAAACCTTGCTCCAAACAATACCAGCTTTAATGATGAGTGAGCAACAGTGCAGTCTTAGCACCAAGCAGTGGCAATCCACAGCATCTTGTGGAATATAACTGCTATCATTATATTTACCTAGTTGTGATAGAAATATTTTAAATTAATGTTTGCTGTGTTCGTCCACCTTCATGCAATTTAGGAATCGAATCATCTTTTTGACGAGCTGTTGTGATGAATTCATGCTGGGTTAGATTCAGATGTGCTTTTGAGAGCTAAACCAGATGAACAACAGATTTGCAGCAGTTGCAGTTTATTCTTACCTCCACCGGGAGGCAGTTCTATGTTACACAGCCGAGGAAAATAACATTCAATACAATTTACAACTTTGCATTAATTCGCTTAAAGGGGGTAAATGTTGGCCTGGATTTTGTTCCCAGGGTTAAGCAAACATTAGACTGGCCCTCCATTGTATTTGGACTTGCCCGCAGACTTTCTATGCGGCAAGAATTTGTCGTGAATAAAGTAATTTCAACATTATGCCTTCGACAAAGGGGGAGAGTGAAAGGAGGGGAGGGTTGGGGGAGGGGGTGTTGGGTGAACCGTAACATCCAAAAACGGGCAGGATTTGATGGGATTGATCACTTCAAAGATCTCAAACTTGACCCCAACCCACATCCGTCTATTGCAGAACAGCACAGTAGCACAGTGGTTAGCACTGCTGCCCCACAGTGCCAAGAATCTGGGTTCAATTCTGGCTTGGGTCATGTGAAGTTTGCATATTGTCCCCATGTCTGCGTGGGTTTCCTTCAGGTGCTCTGGTTTCCTCCCACAGTCTGAAAGACGCGCTGGTTAGGTGCAATGACCCGAACAGGCACTGGAATGTGGCGACAAGGGAAATTTTACAGTAACATCATTGCAATGTTAATATAAGCCTTATTTGTGAGTAATAAATAAACTTTACCTTTTTTTAACCATCCAGAATCAAAACATTAGCTCTGTTCTGTCTCTGTAGATGCTGTTGAGATTTTCCAGTATTTTCAGTTTTTGTTTCAGATTCCAACATCCGCAGTATTTTGCTTTTATTTACCACTCCGCTGAGCCCACTTCTGGCTTAACAGAGGCTGGGATGCTTTTCTGGGCATTCAGCAGACATGTTATTCATTTCAGTATTACAATGAGACAGCATACCTTGTATTTTAATCTGGTTTCCAGCTTTAATGCTGGTAATTTGGGGTTTAGCAATCCTGGCAGCTGAAATGAGGTGGAAATGTCAGCGTTGGACTGGGATGAGCACAGTAAGAAGTCTTACAACACCAGATTAAAGTCCAACAGGTTTATTTGCCACCAGCTTTCAGAGTGCTGCTCCTTTGTCAGGTAAAAACAGTGCTCCAGAAGCTCGTGATTTTGCTACCAAATAAACCTGTTGGACTTTAACCTGATGTTGTGAGATTTCTTACTGAGCTGAAATGAAGAATGCTGTGCTGGAACTTTGAAGTGTTTATCCAGCACTACTTGTGGGCCAGGAGAGGTGGATTTCTGATTGGCCACCTAAGCTTTGGCTGCTTCTAACCCAACAGGCTTGCTATCCATTCATTCTGGGATTGTTAGAATCCACCTCCCACCATCCAGCGTCTGTTACATCAGAACTGGGCGGGTTGGACATGGTAAATAAAAGCAAGATACTGTGGGTGCTGGAATCTGAAACAAAAACAGAAAATACTGAATAATCAACAGGTTTGACAGCATCTGTGGAGTGAACAGAACCAATGTTTTGAGTCTGCGTGACCCTTCGTCAGGTCAGAAGTGGGTGAAGAGTTTCGAAATGAACAGGTCCCATCGAAACCCAACTCCGCCCATTTTTGGAGGTTACAACTCACCCAATACCCACCTTCCACCAACACGTCCCGCTCCCCCCAATTGCCCTGTCTCCACAATTAGGTCTGATTCCCCGTGCCCCCAAATCAGACCATTGCCAGGTTTGAAACCTCCTAGGTGTGCCTCTCTTACCCATCCCACAGTCTCCACCCATAATGAGATCCCCTCTCCAGAATCGAACCAGCCCTAATTCACAACTGCAATCTCAATCTTTATCAAGGGTTTATTTATTTATCAGTCACAAGTACATTCAGATTAACACTGCAATGAAGTTACAATGAAAACTCCCTTATCTCCACACTCTGACAACTGTTCAGGTACACTGAGGGAGAATTTAGCATAGCCAATTTATCTAACCAGCTGCATCGTTTACCAGGCTGATTCAGGGGATGGTGGGACTAATGTGTGAAGGTTTGGATTGTTTTCGCTGGAGTTCAGACAAACGAGGGGGATCTCACACTTAGAAAATTCTAACATGACAAAACAGGGCAGATGCAAGGAAAATTTTTCCAATGGTGAGGAGTCCAGAAGCAGGGATCACAGTCTGAGGATTCAGGATAGGCCATTTAGGATGGAGGTGAGAAGATACTTCTTCACCCAAAGTGTGGTAAACCAGTGGAATTCATTACCACAGAAAGTAGTTAACGCCAAAACATTGAATGTATTCAAGAGACAGCTGGATATAGCACTTAGCCAGAGGAAACCCACAAAGACACAGGAAGAACATGCAAAATTCACCCAGACAGTGACCCAAGCTGGGAATTGAACCCAGATTCCATGGTTGTATGATGCAGCAGTGCGAACCGCTGAGCCACCTGGCATGTTGGGTGCCAAAATATTACATCCATTGTCACAGTGAAATTTAAACAGCTAGTCCCCATTTTGTCTGCTAGGTTCCACTTACGCATTTAATACAGGTTTATAAGTTGGTGCTGGTACCGTTTGTTTTTTGGGGGGGGGGGCTAATTTCCATCAAGGTGGCATACCCCTTTAAGTACAATGACGAATTTTGGATTAATTGTTGCTTTGGCCTCTGCCAGTCACTCCGAAAGATTTGCTGCTGAGGGTGTCGTGAGGGGGGGAGGGTGGGGCTGATGATGTTGGGAATGTACCTTACGGTGGCAAAGATAATTCCTGCCTAAAAGCACAACTCATTTACATCCACGCAGCTGGGTGTATTTGAAATTCACGCAGATCAGCCAAATATCATAGTGTGCTCCACAGCTAAACCACAAGGGACAAGTGGTGCAGCAGTGTGAGGGAGAATGTACAGCAGTCTGCCTGAGGTTATCGTTTGGTCATCAGTTGGTCACCTGCAATTGTGTTTGTGACGTTGTGTATATAATTGCGCGGTGCGATGAAGCCTTGTAGCATGGAAAGTGACTGAGTGGGAGAATCTTGGAGCTATCTGTCCTCTTGGCCTCAGGGACGGCTGAGATTCAGATATAATCATCACCGTCTGCTACATTTAACACGAGGTTAAGAGTCTGTAGCCCTCTGTAAGAAATATTGTATATTTTGTACATAGTTGTATATAAAAAAAGTCTAGCTCCTATCCGTGTTAGCCTCTGATCTGGGCCAGTGGTGCCGGCGCTCTCATGGCACCGTGACATGGGCAAGGAAACCTCCTGCCCTCTTATCTATCTCCCCAGCTGATGAATCAACCCTCCTCCTTGCTGAAGTTCACTTAGAGGAAGCACTGAGGGTGGCGAAGGAGGGCAGAATGTACTCTGAGTGAGGGGGGGGGGACTTCATTGTGCATCAACAAGAATGGTTCAGTGGCTCCACTGTTGACCCAGCTGGTTAAACCACCAGTTGTGAGACTTCTTACTGTGCTTATCCCAGTCCAACGCCGGCACCCCCACATTATAAACCCCCAGGACAAAGTGTTAGAAGCTTTAATAGTCTAGAGAGAGATTCACAGCTTTTTCTTTTCACTGTGGAGATCAGGACTGTAGATTTTCTTATGGTGAGATGAGGTTGTTGTGACTTGGGAATCATTCCTCAATAGTTTGGCTCCAATTGGAAAATGACTCCCTTTTTCTAGAAAAGCGAATATAGGGGGTGTTGTTGTGTGGCCTTTATTTTCAGTGATTAATCCCACAGCAGGTTTGCCACACGTTTCTTTCCCCACTCTGGCACACCGCAGTTCAAGTGGGACACGGTATGTTAGCCGCGAGAGGCTCCCTCGCATTATTAACCCAGTCCACAGCCAGCACACAGTGTGACTGTCCCACCGAGACAGATTAGCCTTCTGTCTCACATTAAGTCCCACAAACACCCTGATCCTGCCCTGTCCCAAACATGGCAGATCACGGGCGGCCAGAACCCGGTAAGTGTCCGCTTTTCATTGATCGTGGAGGGCAGAGTGAGGTGGTCTCTGGTTTTATTCGGGCTTGTTGTGTTGGGGGCGGCCTGGGTGTTATATCAATTCGGAATAAGAGGTCAAGGTGAATAGTTCTTCCAAGTGGCTTAACACACGGCTCAGTAAACAACTAATTCCGGATCCATCTCCAAAACACATTGTGGCTCAGAGATTTTAATTTTAAAAATCATTTTAACATTTCACTGAGGTTCTGCACCTTCAGTACAGGTGGGATATGTGAGATGAGTACATTAATGATTAAAAGAAGTGGATTCTCTGCACTGGATTACTTCTAATGGAATTGCGAAATGACAATAATCCGTTTGTAGTATTCATTTCGTTCAGTCTCATACTAATGATCTTTTTAGTTAAAAAATATTCATTATATGTGTAGATACACAGGGATTGCCTTAAGATGAACAACATGCTGAGGTCACAGTGAGACTGTCCCACTTTCCAGTGACATTGCGTTTTATTCTTAGAGGAGCTTCTAGGGGGAGAAGTGTCTTTGATTTTCACACAGACTGGAAGCATTGGATATAGTTTCTCTGGGTAGGATTGAAAGTAGACAGTGTATATTTTATTTTCTTTAGGTTACCCCTCTTTGGATTTGTAGTGTATATGTTCTGGGGCAAAGAATTAAAAAAAAGGAAATAATTAAGTAAAAGTGAAAATTGAATTTGTTAAAAACATTTTATGGAGTCATTCTATAAAAATTCTGTTCAATTTTAAAGCATGTTTGGATAAAGAGATATTGATAGGCTCATGATGGGACTGACTGCTCAAACTATGGAATGCCATCGAGGGTTACTCTGCATCTATAGTTTGTTTGAATCATAGAACCTATAGTGCAGAAGAAAACCATTTGGTCCATCAAGCCTGCACTGACAACAATTCCAACCAGGCACTATTGCTGTAACTCTCCTAATCCCCCTGAGATACTAAGGGGCAGTTTAGCATGGCCAATCCACCTAAGCCACATATCTTTGGACTGTCGGAGAAAACCAGAGCACCCGGAGGAAACCCACGCAGACACGAAGAGGATGTGTAAACTCCACACAGTCACCTGAAGCTGGAAATGAACCCTGGCCCCTGGCACTGTGAGGCAGTGGTGCTAACCATTCTGCCACTGTGCCACCAATGTGCCAATGAGCCACTGTTCAATTAGGGATATTTTGATCTGACTGAGCTCCAAGGTTGTGGGTTCAAATCCCATTTCCAGACTGCTGGACATCATCCGGACTGAAACACAGAATGATGCCATTAAACCGTCTCCCCAGCTATGGCTTCAGGTGGACAGAGACCATTCCAGATGGCAGATGAGGTGGTGGGGGTGGGGGGTTGGGGGTTCATTGATATCCTGGCCAATGTTTATTTCTCAATCAATACCTGAAACAGATATCTAAACATAAAACTGTATAACATAGGAACCGACTCTTCAACCCACAATATGGTGCTGAACATGATGCCAAAGTAAATTAATCCCTTCTGTCTGTCCTTGGCCCATACATCTCTATTCCTTGCATATTCATGTACTTATATAAAAGCTCCTTAAACACCCCTTTCATATTTCCCTCCACCACCAACTCTGACAGTATGTTCCAGACATCTACCACTCTCTGTGTAAAAAACTCCCCGACACCTCCTCTGAACTGTCAGAGCTGATGGGATGTCATGGTAGCACAGTGGTTTGCACTGCTACTTCACAGCCCCAGGGACCTGGGTTCAATTCCAGCCTTGGGTCACTACCTGTATGGAGTTTGCACATTCTCCCTGTGTCTGCATGCATTTCCTGTGGCTGCTCTAGTTTCCTCTCACATTCCAAAAGACATGCTGGTTAGGTGCACCGACCCAACAGGTGCCGGACTATGGTGACTAGGGAAATTTCGCAGTAACTTCATTGCAGTGTTAATGTAAGCCTTACTTGTGACTAATAAATAAACGTTGATGAAGTTCTGACAAAAGATCATTGAGACTCAAAAAGCATTGTCTCTACTCTCTGTTCATAGATGCTGTCAGAACTTCTGAGATTTTCTGTTTTTGTTGCAGTATTTTGCATTTTTCTTTACGTTTGGTGGTGGAAGGAGGTGTGTCCTAAAAATGGACGTGTTGACCCACTAATCACTGGAGCGTGGGGGCAAGTCATACGGTGAAACCTCCAGTCGTATGGAGGTTTAATCACTGTTGGCAACCCAATTATCTGCCCATGGCTTCATTGTAGCCAGTGGGACCTCCTGTGTAAATTGACTGCTGTGTTTCTTATATTAGGACAGTAAGTGTGCTTTGTAAAACATCCTGGCAGAATTTTCCTATCCTGCCTGCCGCAGGAATCAAAGCAAGTGGGACATGGACCATACAAAGGTCTGTTGAGCCCAGGTGGGATGTGGCAGCATTGTGGTGAGCTTGGCTGGAGAATACCACTCCCTGTGTCACAGAGCGGCAGCCTTTGAATTTTGCTGTTGGCATGATATCTCAGGGCATGATAGGCAATCTTGGCACTTCATTGACGTCAAGCCATCTCTGGTACCACCGCTAAGATATAGGGTACAGCCTGAATTATTGGAAACAAACGTATGGGGCAATTCTCAGACATCAGAGGTGAACTGGGTTTTCATTTTGCACTGTGTAGATTTCCTCCGGATACTCTGGTTTCCTCCCACAGTTTGAAAGACGTGCTGGTTAACTGCATTGACCCAACGGAGACCAGACTGTGGCGAGTAGGGGAATTTCACAGTAACTACATTGCAGTGTTAATATTTTCTTACTTGTGACTAATAAATAAACTTTGCTTAATTTGCTAATATAAAAAAGGAGTTTTTGAAAGGTTTTGGAACAAATCTGAAAATATTGATTGGCAAATTTAGCCTTTGTGAAAATGAGTTAGCGATAAGTACTTATACTTCTTTTTGATAATGGCCAAATTGATGCATACTTTTCAATACTTTTTTATAGGTGATAGACAGGAATTGTCATCTGTTCAAAGTGGACAGAACCCAGATCGGTGACACTGAGGTGACCAAACACAGAGTCCATGTTTTGCACATTTGCCCTCCATTTAGAATGCTTGTTTAAACATTTCACTGTGTTTGAGGTTCACCTGGCTTGAACCGAATGTTGGGTGTGATTAATTTGCCCCTTTGATTATCTTGCTCACTAATATATATTGTAATGTTGCTCTTCCAAAGGTCACCTCTAGAACGACATTTAAATTTCTTACTTTCTTATTAATCTACTAAAAATGTTTAATCCATGCAAAACTTATATAGACTTGATAATGAGGAAGATTGCAGACTAATATGCTGTTATTAAATACATGCAGCAAATGGAGTGGCTATAAAAAGATCTTTGTAATCCCTTAGCAAGCAGATAACCTTGTAATCCTTTTACGTTGCCTGTACCAAGACCGCAGAAGCAACAGGTGAAGCACACTAGCAGAGGGCTCAAAATCCCTGTGTTTCATCTTTAATATCACAGAGCAGTATATTACTGAGCCATGTGACGCAGAAAAGACTCTGCCTTGATCCTCAGTCTGCACCGAGTGGACTAATTTCATTAAGGCCATTTGCCACTCTGGATTAGCGAAAAGAACACCAGGTTAAAATCCAACAAGTTTATTTGATAGTAAACTCACTAGCTTTCGGGGTTTGTCCCTTCGTCAAGCAAGTACAGTAGAACTCTCCACTCACCTGATAAAGGAGCAAACCCCGAAAGTTACTGAGTTTACCATCAAATAAACTTGTTAGATTAAGTGTAGAATTGTGAGACTTTTTACTGTGTTTACCCCAGTCCAATGCCGCCATCTCCACATTTTAGTGAAAAGAATACAGAGCAGGTTTTCTCACTCCTGATCCGTTGTTATATAAGGGGGGTCTGTGCTAGTCTGAACATGTCTGGTGAAAATACAGGCAGGATCAGCGTTAGTGCCTCCTGCAGTTGAACAGCTTCATAATTACTGTCAACTCTCAGATACACATGGTGAGCATTTAGTGAGATGCAGGTTAAAGAGAGGAGTTATAACCCAGCAATAAATTAACACTCTGTGAGGGGAAGCAGTGATATGAACAATTGAAAGAGAAGATGTATAAAAAAGAAAGAGGGGCAACTAGATGAATATGTGGATAAGATGGGAATGGAAGGATTTAGATTCCATAAGTGCATTGTTTTTAGTATACGTAGGCATCATGATTGGCACAGGCTTGGAGGATGAAATAGCCTATTCCTGTGCTGTACTTGTCTTTGTTCTTGTTCTTTAAAAGTTATGAGAAAAAGCTGTGTTCTTTTGATTTATTCCTTCATGGGATGTGGGCTACATAAGTTAAGTCAGCAATTTTTGCCCATCCTTAATTTTTTTTTTACTTAATTTGTGGGACATGGGCACCAGTAGCTGACCAGCATTTATTGCCTCTTTCAATCCCTCATTGCCCGAGGGCAGTTCAGAGCCAACCACATTGTTGTGGCTCTGCAGTCACATGTAGGCCAGACAGGGTAAAGACAGCAGATTTCCTTCCCTAAAGCACATTATTGAACCAGATGGGTTTTTCCAACATCTAACAATGGTTTCAAGATCATCAGTAGATTTTTAGTTCCAGATATTTTTTATTGAATTCAAATTTCTTCATGTACCAAAGCAGGGTTTGAACCAAGATCCCTAGAGCATTGGCTGAGTTTGTGGGTTAATAATCCAGTGATATACCACTGGGCCATCACTTCCCCTACCATTAAGAAGGTGGTGGAGGTGAGCCACTTCCTTGAACTGCTGCAGTCCATGTGTTGCCAGAAGCCACAGTGCTGTTATAATGGGAGTTCTAGGATTTTGACCCAGCAACAGTGAAGGAACAGCACCATATTTACAAGTCAGGACAATGAATGACTAGGAGGGGAACTTGTGAGGGTGGTTTTGATGTTGGTTCAGGTATCAGTGCTGTGTTATGCTTGATTTGGTTATGTAGATTTTTATTTGGGACATTTGCGAGTGGTATATTGAGGAGTCCATTATCATATAATGTATCAAAGGTTACATAGAGGGAGTACAGAGAAGTTTGCCAGGCTGATTCCTGGGATGGCAGGTCTATCATATGAGGAGAGACTAAGTCAGTTTAAGGATTATATTCATTGTAGTTTAAAAGAGTGGCGGGAGCAGGGGTGTTGATAGAAACTTATAACATTCTAACAGGGTTAGACAGTGTCAAATCAGAAAGAATATTCCCAATGATGGGGAGTCCAGAACTAGGGCTTATATTTTGAGGATACAGGATAAATCTTTTAAGGCTGAGGTGAGGAGAAATTTCTTCATCATCATTCATTCAGAGTGGTGAATGTATGGAATTCACTATCGTAGAAAGTAGTTGAGACCAAAATGTTGTCGGATTTCAAGACGAAACTACATATCGCTCTTGGGGCTAACGAGATCAAGGGATATGAGGAGGAGGTGGGATCAGGAAATTGAATTTGATGATCAGCCATGACCGTGAATGGTAGTGCAGGCTTGAAGGGCCGAATGGCCCTTCTGCTTCTAGTTGCTATGTTTCTAAACCTGAAGGACAGTAATGACATACTAATCTTTCACCATAAACAGAAGACGTAACATTTACATTTATGAAATGTTTTCCATGACTGCCGGATGCCTCAAAGCATTTTACTGCCCACGAAGTACTTTGGAAGTGTAGTGGTCACTGTTGTGGTTGGTAGGGCCGTTTGAGTGAATGGTTGTCTTTGTGGTTTTATAAGTCACTCGAGACTCACATAAGGGTCCTGTACTCCCAGTAATGAGCTGTGGCCTTTGGGGGAACCAGTAAATTGTTTGTGGCGATTATAGAAGAACTCGAAGCTTGGGGAATGATTACTGCATTGAACTGGAGAATCCTTCAAGAAAGTGACCTGCGTTTCCTTTAAGCACGCATGATGAAAGCAATGGGTAACCACCTTGTGTACCTTTTTCTCTGGACACATTTCTGATTGCTCACTGAAGCAAAGGACCTGCCCTTAGGCAGATCACCACTATGTGTTGTGCTATAGGAAATGCAACAGTCAATTCATGCGCAGCAGAATCCACAAACAACACCAAGGTAACTGAGGAATAAATGACAGGGATCACTCTGCCACACTTCTTCATGGAACATTCACTCTTTAATAGGGCATTGTTGTTTGAGAAGAGAAATGTTAAAGGACATGGAAGTGATCAGGAAATTGGGATTAGACATGGTCATGGAGAACGGAAGTGGCACGGTGATGAGCACTGCTGCCTCACAGCGCCAGGGACCTGCGTTCAATTCCAGCCTCAGGTGACTGTCCGTGTGGAGTTTGCACTTTCTCCCTGTGTCTATGTGGGTTTCCTCCAGGTGCTCTGGTTTCCTCTCACAGTCCAAAGATATGCGAATTAGGTGCATTGGCCAGGCTAAATTGCCCCTTTGTCACAGGCAGATTAGCAGGATAAATATGTGGGAATTCGGGAACAGGGACTGGCTGGGATTGTGGTTGGTGCAGGCTCAATGGACTAATGCTTTCTTCTGCACTGTAGAGACTCTATGATTTGATGAGGCTCAATCTGTTCCAGAACCTCCTCATGTTTTATGTAACACATTTTGCATTCTTGCTTAAAGAAATGATCTAATTTTTAAATTAGATTTAATTTTGTAATCTTTTACAAACTTATATTTGAATACTTTAGTCTATAAAAAACATTTGCTGTTATAGGATATGTGAGTTGTCATTTGGATGAGATATATAGACATAACATGTAAAGATTCTTTATTTAAAAGCGTATTGGAAGTTCAGTGGATCATTTCTATTTTCTCATTGGCAGGTACACGTATAATTTTTTCACATCATTCATTAGAAAAGCCCAGAGAAACACGAAGTGTGAGATCAAAAGAATTTGAAAAGTACCTTACAGTTCCACGATATTTACCACGGACAAATATCACCTTGGCCAGTGGCACTTTGGACAATGCAATCTCAGCCTCACGCAGTGAGGAGGAGCTAGAAAGCTCAACGGTAAGTGTGTGTGTATGTGTGTGTATGTGTGTGTGCATATGTGTGTATGTGTGTGTATCTGTGTGTGTATGCATGTGCGTGCATGTGTGTGTGTCTGTGTGTGTGTGCATGTGTGTCTTTGTGTGTGTGTTTGCGTGTGTCTGTGTGTCTGTATGCGAGTGTGCGTACATCTGTGCATGTATGTCTGTGTGCATCTGTGTGTCTGTGTGTGTGAATGTGTATGTGCACATATGTGTTTGCAGACATGAGTATATATGTCCATGTGTGTGTGTGCATGTATATGTGCATGTATGTGTATATGTATATGTGCATATGTATGTATGTGTATGTGCACGTGTGTGTGTGCGTGTGCATGTGTGTGCATGTATGCATGTGCAGGTGTGTGCATTAGTGTGAGAATTTGTGTGTGCATGTGTGTCTGTCTGTTGCATGAGTATGTGTGTGTGAGATTGTGTGTGCATGTATGTGCATGTATGTGTGCATGCGTGTGTGTGTTTGCGCACATGTATGTACACATTTGTGTGCATGTGTGTATGTGAGTGTCTGTGTGTATGTGCGTGCATTTGTGTGTGTACATGCATGTGCGCATCTGTGTGTGTGAGAGAGTATGTATGTAAGTGTATGTGTGTGTGCATATGTGTGTGTGTGTACATCTGTGTGTGTGTGTACATGCATGTGTGTATGTGTGTGCGAAAGTATGTATGTGTGTGTGTGTGTGTGTGTGTGTGTGTGTGTGTGTGTGTGTGTGTGTGTGTGTGTGTGTGTGTGTGTGAGAGAGACTATGGGATGATTTTCCAGCCTCACTGCTCCGGCACAGATCACGTCAGTTCTGGAGAATAATGTGCAGAAGGAGATCAATCAGCCCATCAAGCCTACACCAACAACAATCCCACTCATGCTAGATCCCTATAACCCCATATATTTACCTTTCTGGTCTCCTGACACTAAGGGGCAATTTGTTAGAGCCAGTCAACCTAACAAGCACATCTCTGGATTTTGGATTCTTCGATCATGCACAGTGATTACCACATTTAAAATAGTATTTAATTATGCACAGCCCAGTCAAATTCCAGCGCACAGAATTCTCTGACCTTCGTGCATGGTGTGAGAATGGCAAGAAGTGGTGCAGGCTTGGTGTAATGGCCTTATTGGGTACTTCATAGGCCATTGAACCCTTGCGTGGCCAGAGGCATGGTGGGGGAATACCCATCGGGCAGTGCCCACCTAGCATTCACACCAGGCATCCTGGTAGTGGCCTCTGGACAGCCTAGCGGTATCAGTAGGACACTGTCAGTGTGCCAGGGGCAGTGCAGAGTGGATGGGGCCATGACAGGGGGAGCGGAGAGGGGAGGGTGGCTGGGTGTGAAGGATTAAACAGTGGGGGCAGGGCTATGCCAGAGGGGTAAAGGGTATGACTGGGAGATTGTGCAGAGATGGTTCATCAAAGCGGTGATGAGGGGGAATGTCAAGAGTCTGACAGGAGGATTCATTTATAGAACTCCAAAGCCCCAAGGCCGGGCAAAGGATGGGAAGGGGGCAGGGGGAAGGGGGTGGGAGGTTCTGATGTCTGTGGGAGAGGGGGGAAGGAGTCTCTCAGTACACTACGAGGTCATGGTATTCTTGTATAGTAGAATCAGAGTGCTCTGAAGCTGTGCTCAATGCAAAGTTACCTCACATCCAGTTTCGGCATGAAACTCCCAACTCTGCAAAAAAGTGATTGAGTGTTGAAGTTCTGTGATGTGGAGCACGTCAGAAAGACTGACACGAATCATTCCATTATTCTCACCGTTACAACAGTTGGTCATTTTTTGGGAGAATTTCTGCCTTGTATTTTTGTGTGTATGTGTGTGTGTGTTTGTATGTGTGTGTTGTGTGTGTTTGTGTGTGTATGTGTGTGCGTGTACGCATGTGCGTGTGTGTGTGTATGTATGTGTGAGCATGTGTGTGTATATGGGTGCATGTGTGCGCACATGCATGTGTGCATGTGTAGTGTGTGTGTGTGTGTGTGTGAGCATGTGTGTGTATATGAGTGTGTGTGTGTGCATGCGCACATGTGGTGTGTGTGTGTGTATACATGTGTGCGTATATGTAGCTTGTTCCCAGGGTTGTCATAGCAACCTTCACTGGAAGATTACATCTCCCTGGACTCAATACTAACTGGGGCAGAGCAGGCAAACAATCTTTAATGTTTTGCTCCTCATAACTTTATTCTTCTGCCTGTGTTCTGTACCAAAAACAATGGATAAAGTTAAAAAAAATGCTAATTAAGTTGACCAAAAGGCTGCTGGAATTAAGCGGAGCATGTTTTTTTTAGCAAAGATGAGATGCTTAATCTTTCTGTGCGAGAAACTTTAAAGTCAGCTTTTCAGAAAACAGTTTGACCTTGTCTCACAGATGTGATTCCTCTTGGTAACTCTGTGAGTACTCAGCAAAGTACATTTTCATTATAACAAGTAGTTTAATGATGAGGCCAGTCACATCTTTATTTGAACCTTTACACTTATTATGTGTTCAGCAATTTGAGATATATTTAATGTTCACTGGGTTTTTATTTAAATTAAGTTAAATCTATCAGCTTTGTAGTGGGCTTTCATATCAAAAGTATTTGAACCATATCTACAATTTGTCTGAGTGCACTGCCGGGGTGAAATTGGATTGGAGCTGGGGTACTAAATAGATGCAATTTTGCTATCCATTGCGTCACACTTCTGGCACATCCAATTCTGTTAAAATCAATGTTACTGAATGTTGAAGTCATAGTATATGATTAAGCCATTACTGGCCATGTGTCTTGCCAATGCTTTCACCCTCCATGTCTCAAAGGAAAACTATTTATGGATGATAAAATTATAATCTTAATTTATAATCTAAAATCTCACCTGACTATATAAAAGATAGTATGGTAACTAAAGTACAGTGAATGAAAAATTATTCAAGTAAATAAATTGAATTGATTTATTATTATCATATGTATTGGAAACAGTGAAAATTATTGTTTCTCTCGAGCTATTACAGATAAAACATACCATTCAAAGAACATAGGGTCAAAGGAAGGGCAGCATGCAGAATGTAATGTTGCAATTACCAATACAGCATAGAGAATGATCAGTTTAATATGTGATAGGACCACTCAAAGGTTTGATGATTGCAAGAAAGAAACTGTTCTTGAGTTGGTTGGTACTCAGACAATGATATCTTTTTTCTGAAGGAGGAAGATGAAGAGAGAATGTCTTGGGTGCATGGTTAACTTAGAGGTCTTATAAACAATATTGTTTTCTTTCATGATGTTAAGTCATAACAGTTATAAACAATCTAGAAAACATTATGCATTTTTACTTTTCCTTAGGTTACCAACAATGACCATGAAAGTAATGAAGAGGGGGACACCAGAAAGGGCTTGTACTTCAGGGATGGGAAGAGAAAGGTAGACTATGTTTTGGTTTATCAAATCCGAAAGCAGTCTTCCCTCTCCAGCTTTCCTCATTCTCCCACCCACATTCCGAACGGCACGGCAGCAGATCCCCACCGGAGTAAAGCCCGCAAACAGGTGCCAGGGCGGCAGCAGGAGATTGTGTTGGAGGTTAGCAGCCATCACCATCATGAAACGATGGAGGAACAAAGGAGAGCCCGCCGTGAGGAGTTTGAGAAGAACCTCATGGAGAATGGACTAGAGATAGAGAGGGACAAGGAGGTGAGAACTGATTGAATCTTAATTTTGAAGGGGGGTTTGCGGCCACACATTTTCGCTCATTATTTTGTGGTTACTTTGCAAAGAAAAATGTTGGAGTAAATGTAAAAGAGTTGTGAATAACGAGACAAAGATAAGGCTTCTCTGACCAAGCTTCTGTTTAGCTGCTCTGATGCCCTTCCCTTAGGCTCAGTGAGATTATTGGATTGGACTCCTGTGGAGGTCTGTCAGGTTGGTTAACTCTGTTAATGATGCTATATAAATGCAAAGTGTTTTTGGTGGTTGTGTTAGGATTTATCTTGCATTATATCATCACTGTAATTAAGATAAGTAATTCTATTCAAAAGCAAACTGCCAGCTGTTAATTCATCTCATCAGGTACTAGAGATGCTTTCTTTTAAAATGTTTTCTTTCCCTTCCCTCTCTTTGATTTTTCCATGATGTCCATCCTGTGCATTATTGCTGAAGCAGCGCAATAAAGTGTATTTATTAGTCACAGGTAAGGCTTACATTAACACTGCAGTGAAGTTACTGTGAAAATCCCCTAGTCACTACACTCCGGCGGCTGTTTGGGTATACTGAGGGAGAATTTAGTACGCCCAACGCACCTAGCTAGCACATCTTTGAACTGTGGGATGAAACCTGAGCAACCGGAAGAAACCCACGCAGATACAGGGAAAAAGTGCAGACTCCTTGGAGACAGTGATCCAGTTGGGAATCTAACTCAGGTCCCTGACACCGTGAGGCTCACCACTCTACCACTGTGCTGCCATAGAAAACATCATTCATTGTGAAATGAAATATTTAACTAGCGTCTGAAAAATGATGTCATTCCATTTAATTTCATTTTTCCTAAAGGTCAGCCCCCATAATACATGTAATGATTTGCATATCGCAAAAAGAAAGACATACTTTGGAAGCTTTTCATTGTGCACTCATCAGAATAGAAATGCAAGAATCACAGTTGTGGAGGGAACAACAATATATGCTGCACAAAAAGAGAATGCTGTTTGGTTGGCAAGTGGATTCTGGTTGGTTGATTTGTTGCCATGGAAAATGCATCAGAGAACAGTTAACTGTTTAGATTCAAGCCAAGCAGGTTGACTCTGATATTTTTCTTGGCATTTTCATGGGAAATGAAGCAAGGAATTGCTGTCTCGCAAGGTCTTGTTTAGTTGAAAAAGGCCATCCTCATTCTGTCTGTAAAGGACAGGCCCTAAGCTTGCAAATATGTAGCTTCTAGTGTGCACAAGTAAACCACACACTGCAAGCTTGACTGATAATCTTAAACTGGTGACAGTGCAGTACTTCGGATTGTTAAGCAAATACTGTCCGATTACAGAATTATATCAAATGGTGGATACTATGTTTTGAGCTTTGAATGCACAATTTGGTTGGATATGGTCAGTCTGCTGTTACAAATAGCCAAAGTGATGTGCTGTTTGATATAATCCACCAATCATTGGTCAGAATTGATCTGACTGGTATGAATTTAGGCAAAAGCTTGGCAGCTAATCATTCCCAGATGCATTCTTCATAGCAAAGTCTCTATCAGTCAGAGTCCACTTGCCAATCAATCAGCACTTTCTTCTCATTCAATATAAATTGTTGTTTCCTTTATAATTGATATCTTTGCATTTCTTTCCTGGTGAGTGCAAGATGAAAAGTTCCAACGGCATGTTTCTTTTTTCAGCAATGCTCAAGTTCTGAAAATAACCATTTATATTCATCCTTAAACAGCACCTTCCAAACCCATGACCACTTCCCTCTAGAAGGACAAGGGCAGCAGATTCATGGGAACACCACCACCTGCAAGCTCCCTTCCAAACTGTTCACCATCCTGACTTGGAAATATCTCACCGTTCCTTCACAGTCACAAGATCAAAATCCTGGTATTCTCTCCTTGACAGCATTATGGGTTGATCTACAAGCAGTGTTTTAAGAAGGCAGCTCACCACCATCTTCTCAAGGACAATTAAGAATGGGTAATAAATGCTGACCAGCCAGTGATATCCATGTCCCACAAATAAATAAAACAAAATTGCATTTTTTGTTTTAGGTTTTGCTTCAATTTAAGTGACAATAATTGAGTCACATTATCTTATTCATGCTGAGGGGAAGTGGCACAGAATATGCAGTAGTCTTTGAACTTTACAGGCTAAGTGTTTAAAATCTTGCATTACACAAGTTTCCTAATTTTAGTTCATTGTGAAAGGCTTCATCAAGCTAAAACAAACTCAACAGTCAACGAATCTGATAAAATATAAGGCAAAATTCTAATCAGAAAGACTATCAAATTATAACGTTTGAAAAGAAAGAAAGGAACTCTTAGTACATCTTTCTGAAATGCTCCACTATACCATTTCACTGATACACTGACTCATCTGAGTTTAGTCATATTTTCACAGCTGGTTATATCCATTAACAGTAAATCCAAGCATAGTTTCCTTGATACTGGTGTATAAGATCTACTCTCGTATTTAAAATGATAAAATATGACTTGGATTTTCAACCCATCAAAATTTACAATATATTGAAAAAATTATGCAATTACTGCAAAGCTTTTCTTTGGCAATTATATGTCCAATTCTCTTACACAAGTTAGTATTCAATCAGTGACCTGCCTTCTTGAACCACAGTGGACCGTGTGGTGTAGGCACACCCACACTGCTGTTTGGGAGGAAGTTTCACTTCAAGGAATGCCATCCTGATCATACTAACTCATTGCTTTCAAAGAAAATCTTGCCTCTAATACTTTCACCAATTAGATGTGTGTCCTATAGTTATTGACCTTCTTATCACTGGAAACAGTTTTCCTTAATTTATCAAAGAGTCTTACAATTTTGAAAGGCCTATTAAATCATAGACTCCAGAAGGAGGCCATTCAACCTATTGAGTCTGCACCTATCATTATCATACCCAGTCCTATCCCCATAACCCCATGCACTTACCCAAGCTAGTCCCCCTGACACTCAGGGACAATTTAGCATAACTAATCCACCTAACCCGCACATCTTTGGACAGTGGGAGGAAACTGGTGCACCCAGAGGAAATCCATGCAGTCATGGAGAGGATGTGCAAACTGCACACAGACAATGACCCAAACTAAGAATTGGACTCAAGACCCTGGCGCTGTGAGGCAGCAATACTAACCACTGTGCCACCGTGCACTGATTGATCCTACTGGCTCTATGGTGAGGAATTGTAATTACATACTGTAACTACATACAATTGTAACTACATACTGTTATTCCTAACATTTTATCCTTTGTGGATAAATGATCACCTGAAATATCTGGAATTTTAAGTGATAAACAAGACACTTATTTAGGGCAGTAATTTTGGTAAATGATTTTCTCCATTTGTTTTATGGACCATTTTTGAATCAATTAAAAATCTTGAAAGCAAGTTAATACCTATGTAGTTTTCATCAAAGTCTGCATTAATAATCTAGGTCCACAATGCCCATCTGTTACATGATTTATATTAATTTTAAAACAACTTCAAAGAAGGTTGACTGACATTTCCCATTTTACAAATTTCAAAATAAATTGTTAGTAATTTAGAACCCCTTGATTACAGAAGAAGGTAATTCAACCCATCACATGTGTACCAACCATAATGCCACCCAGGTCCTATTCCTGTAATCCCATACTTTTACCCTGATATTAGGGTTAATTTAGCATGGCCAATCAATCTAACCCACACATCTTTGGACTGTTGAAGGAAATTACTGGAAGAAATCCTCACAGACATGGGAAGAATGTGCAAACTCTACACAGACAGTGACTCAAGGCTTGAACCTGGGACTATGAACCTGAACTTGTGCTGTGAAGCAACAGTGCTAACCGCTATGCCACCGTGTCACTCAAATAATTTCCCAAATAACAAAGGGAAACATCCTTCAAATAGTATTTGGTAATGATAAGCCAATTTCATTATGAAGCTATTGAACAAAAACTCCAGCATTGCATGCACATAGTAATAGGATTAGCTCATTTAACCTCTCAAACCTGTTCTGCCATTCACTGAGATGATGGTGGATCTAACCGCAGACTGGTCTTTACTCCATATCCCTTCCTATCTTTGGTTAATCAAGATGATTTAATCTCGTATTTAAAATTTATAATTGATTCATCATCCAGTGGAACAGAATTCCAAACTTCTACCAGTTTTTGTATGATGAACCTAATTTTGATTCCTTAATTTCAATCCTGAGAAGTTTTGCTGTAATTATTGGGTGTTTTGATTATTCTTTCACAGGTTGTGGGCATCACTGGCTAGGTTATCATTTATTACCCATCCCTAATTGCCCTTGAGAAAATGGTGATGACCTGTCTTCTTGAACCGCAGTGGACCATGTGGTGTAGGCACACCCACACTGCTGTTTGGGAGGGAGTTTCAGAATTTTGATCTAGCACTTGGAACAGTGATATAGTTTCAAGTCAGTATGATATGTGGCTTGGAGGGGAACTTGCAAGTGGTGATGGGCCCATGCATCTGCTTCCCTTGTCTTTCTGGGTGATAGAGGTCATAGGCTCCGAAGGTGCTGTGGAAAGAGTCTTGATGAATTGTTGCAGTGCATCTTGTAGATGGTTTGCATATGCATGGATGGAGTGAATGTTAAAGGTGGTGGCTGGGGTGACATCAAGTGGGCTGCTTTATCCTGGTTGATGTTGAGCTTTTTGAGTGTTGTTGGAGTTGCAATCATTTAGGCAAATGGAGAATATTCAATGATACTCCTGACTTATGCCTTGAAGCTGGTAGACTGGCTTTGGAGAGTTACTTGCTGCAGAATTCCCAGCCTCTGACCTGCTGTTATAGCCACAATATTTATATTACTGATCCAGTTCAGTTTGTGGCCAATGTGGCTGAACCTTTGTGTCCTAAGGATTTCAGGGTTTTCACCACCTCGCTACTGTGTTCCCCTACTCCTTTCAGGTCTTACTGTAAATACTTGAGGATCATGAATCTCGCAATTCAATCTTATGGTATGATGCTAATGTAACTTAGCAGCTATAAAAATCACATGCTGTCTCCTCTAATAGGGTGCATCCCAGACATTACCACACCAGCCCCCTCTGTCTTTTCTATCCACCCCCACCCACACCTCACCAACTCCCAAGCCAAAACTGGCTCCCAACTGTGTGACCATCAGCAGCTTTAATGGGGCAAATCACACCAGTGTGGGATGTGTACATGCCATCATCACTAACACTGGAGACAATCCTGGTTTATTCACCTCACAGCACAGCCATTTTCCAGGAAGCAGATAGAAACAACACAGACTGATAAATGATGCAAAATTTCCATCTTGGATTTTGATCTCAATTTAAGGCATCCCTCAGCTGGTCTGCTCCATCATCACACTTCATGTCTTAAGCTCCTATTATCAATTCTACAAAGAATAAATGCTGCTAAAATTGGATGGAGAAATGTGGCTGTGCTGTAACTAATCCACCAGCTGCTACATGTGATTAATACAAACACATTGGGTTAATGATTAGATTCTAGGAAGACACTGACAACGATATATATTATCATTATATATAACCAAAGAATATCAGTAAGAAGTCTCACAACACCAGGTTTGAGTCCAACCAGTTTATTCGATAGTAATCCCACAAGTTCCCCACAATGAATATCACACAGTATTTCCATTCAGTGTGTTACTGAATATACTTGGATTCACGTTAAGGCACACTGGATAGATTTCTCTAGCACTTCTATTGTTGTTTTTTCCCACAGCCAACCTTCTGGTGGGATCTGCTAGTCTCAACGAAGTTGACAGTGATTTACATGGCTTGCCCATGCTGCTGTTCTGAAACCTATAGTGGGGGTTTGACTTTGGCAGGACTAAAAGATCCAACCTACAGAAAGAGTTAGTGAATTCCACCCATAGGAACATAGAAGGTGGCCATTTGGCCAGTCATGTCTGTGCTTACACTCTGCAAGAGCTACTTTGCTAGCCATACTTTCCCTTTTCCTTGTAACCCTGCAATTACTTTTTCTTTCCAATTCCCTTTTGAAAACCAGTATTGAATTTCCTCCATTGCGCTCGCTCAGAACTTCAGATCCTGAGTATACGCTGCAGAATTTGGCATCCTTTCATCATAGAATCCCTACAGTGCAGAAGGAGGCCATTTGGCCCATTGAGTCTGCAACGACAACAATCCCACCCAGGCCCTATTCTCGAAAGCCCACAGAGTTACCCTGCTAATCCCTCTAACAGACACATCTCAGGGTACTAAGTGGCAATTTAGCATGGCCAATCAACGTAACCTGCTCATCTTTGGACTGTGGGACTAAACCAGAACATCTGGAGGAAGCCCATGTAGACACGAAAGAATGTGCCAACTCCACACAGATAGTGACCCAAGCTGGGAATCAAACTCAGGCCCCTGGAGCTGTGAAGCAGCAGTGTTAGCCAGTGTGGCACTGACCTTCCACCAATGCATACATTTTCTCCTCTTTTCCATCTGGACTCCTCGGCTGGAATTCTCCAATTTTGTTCATTCCGTCGCCACTGTCATCAAGAAAGGGGAATTTGGCGCTCTGCCAAAATTTCACCCACTGCAGAGAGATCGGAGAATAATAACTATGGGTGAGGTTGGAGAATTCCAGCCCACATGGTTTTGAAAAATTCTATTCAATCTCCTCTTAACCTTCTTTTCACCAAGGAGAATAGTTTCAGCTTCTTCAATCTATCCATTGTAACTAAAATCAGTCTTCCTTGCATCTATTCTCATGGATGTTTCCTGCATCCTCTCCAATGCCTTCACACATTTCCTAAAATGTGGTGTCCAGAACTGGATGCAGTATTCTATTTGAGGCTGAAACAGTGTTTTACAAACGATTGTCGTAACCTCATGCTTCTATTTATTAATCCCAGGAACCATATGCCATTCAACCTGCCCTGCCATTTTCAATAATTTGTGCACATACCCCAGGTCTATGTGATCCTGTGCTCCAATTAACCATTTAAAATAAAAGTTCAGATAATTTTATAAGTCCTTATACTTTATGAACTGCTGTGTTCTATAAAGGAGCTAGATAAATACAGATAACTTCATTTCTTAAAAGAATAATTAAAGTCCAATTTGTTCAACCATACTGACATTAAAACATAGCAAGCTGCATATTTTGTCCACCATGTGGAATTGTGGCCATTCTTATCTCAGGCTGATCATTAGACATATCTATGTAACTTATTACGATTCTAAGGTAATCTCTTGCAATGGTTTCGCATCCATATCATCTGGTCATGTTTTGAACTCCTATCCTCTGCCCCATCCATTGTAGAGTGCACTCTAATCCTTATGAACACAGCGGCTGGGATTCTCCGACCGTGTCCATGACTGGGATCCTCCAGTCCTGCTGCGATGAATTTGGCTAGGCGTCAAATTCTCTGTTCTCGCTAGCCATGGTGGTGGGCTGTTCGACATTGGAGAGTTCAGGGCAGTGGATTCGTCTAATGGAGGAAGATTGAAATCATTGAGGAGATAAGCCGCACCAATTTTACGCTCCATTTCATTTCTCAGGTTGCAATTTAATGTATATATTTGGTTAGCCTTGAGAAAATGATGACCAGCCACTTTTTTGAGCCATTGCAGGCGATGTAGTGAAGGTGCCCTTGACAATGCCAATAAGGAGGGAGTTCAAGGATTTTGATTCACCAGTGATGAAAGAATAGTGATTGACATCACAGTCATGATGTCATGTGATTTGGAGAGAAACTTGGAAATTATGCTGTTCCTGCTGTGTTTTATTCCACATTATAGAGGAGGTGGTTGGTTTGGGAAGTGTTGTCAAAGTCACCTTTGAATTTTTTTATTCATTTGTGAGACATGGGCATCACTGGCTGGGCAAGCATTTATTACCCATCCCTAGTAGTTCCCTTGCAGGGCAGTTGACAGTCAACTACATTGTTCTGGCTCTGAAGTCACATGTAGGACAGACCAAGTGAGGAAGACACATTTCCTGTCCTAAAGGACATTAGTGAACCAGATGGGTTTTTCCAACAATCGACAAGAGTCTTATGGTCATTAGTAGATTCTTAATTCCAGATATTTTGTATTGAATTCAAATTCCACCAGCTGCAGTGGTGAAATTCAAATCCAGGTCCCCAGAACATTAGTTGAGTTTCTGGATTAATAGTCTAGTGATAATACCACTAAGCCATTGCTTCCCTTAATTTGAAGCAATCGAGTTAATATTGTGAAGTGTAGTCAGCAACGTCAGTGAGGGAGAGCATGGATGTTCAAGTTGATGGATGGGCTGCTGATCACATAGATTGCTATCATGCTGAATATTATTAATCTTTTTGATTTGTTGTTGAGGCTGCATTTATCCTGGCAAATGTACAGCATTTATGAGACTTCTAACTTGTGTGTTGTCGATAGCAAAGAGGTTTTAAGATATCACTGCAGAACATCCAACAATTTTGCTAACTATCTATTCCAGTTGATAATGATCTACCCCATCTTGTGGTGGACTGCTGTACCTTTCACACTTATACTCATCATAAATGTTTGAGTTGAAAATGTAAATATGTCAGAAGAGGAACCTCCCTGCCACACATGGACTCAAAAATGAAGAGGACACAGGTAGTTACCGTGAGAGAGGTGGAGACAGGACTCAGGAGGGACACTATCACTAATACTGAGTATACCGTAGCTGTACAATCTCTGTAATAAATGAGCCACTCCACTTACTTTACATGTACAAAGCAGGTTTATCAGTGCACCCGATAAATGAGCAGAAGTAGTAAGGGGAAAATGCAGCGCAGAGAAACTCATGGTGTACCAGGGAAATACTTACCCACAAAATTCACTCAGATTCTGTCCTGTGTCCATTGAAATGACTTTGCTTTCATTATGTTTTGCAGTCAATAACTTTATCATGCATTAGATAATTAAATGTGCAAAATAAAGGTAACACTTTATAAAGGAGTCACATTGTGAAGCCGTACAAAGACTTGTTTGCAGTAACCCCGATCAAAAAAAATCAATGCTTTTGTCCTACACCTTTAATGCTGACTTGCACTGATGCCTAACAGCAATGGAACCTCACAGATTTACTCTATAAAGTTGCCTGCAGAAAATATACAAATAATAATATTTAATGCCCAGTTGCGGGACTAACTGGAAGGATTGGGCAATGAGATTCTCAGGCAGCAATCTCCTTACCTGTTACGCACCACTATCTCCCTGATGGTGTGCCATGCAGCTACACCTTATCCAAGTCTGATGAAGCCTCTGTTTCAGGAAGTATTTTCTGCAAAGTTCACCAACATTCTTAGGCACATTTTAAGCCCCTCCCTGCAGAATAGTCTGAATGTTAAATGTGTTGCACAATAGCACAGTGGTTAGCACTGCTGCCTCACAGCACCGAGGACCTGGGTTTGATCCCCAGCTTGGGTCACTGTTTGTGTGGAGGTTGCATGTTCTCTCTGTGCCTGCGTGGGTTTCCTCTGGTTTCCTCTCACAGTTCAAAAGATGTGCTGGTTTGGTGCATTGACCAAGCTAAATTCTCCCTCAGTGTATCCAAACAGGCGCCGGAGTGTGGCAATTGGGGGATTTTCACAGTAACTTCATTACAGTGTTAATGTAAGCCTACTTGTGGCATTAATGAATAAACTTTAAAACTGTGAACTTTGTTGTTATAGCATGCCATTATTTATTTCAATGAGGCACCTGGTTTGTACACGTCTGCTATTGTATGTGTTCTCTGCTAGCACATGGAGTATTGTGTGCAGTTCTGGTTGCCACATTATAAGAAAGATGTGGAGGCATTGGAGAGGGTACAGAGGAGGTTTACTAGGATGTTGCCTGGTATGGAGGGCAGGTCCTATGAAGAGAGGTTGAAGGATTTGAGGTTGTTTTCGTTAGAAAGGAGGCGGCTAAGGGGGGATCTTATTGAAGCATATAAGATAATTAGAGGTTTGGATAGGGTGGACAGTGATAGCCTTTTTCCTAGGATGGAGAAAGCTAGCACGAGGGGACACAACTTTAAATTAAGGGGTATGAGTTATAGGACGGATATCAGAGGTAGGTTCTTTACTCAAAGAGTGATTAGGGAGTGGAATGCCCTGCCTGCAGCTGTTGTAGATGCGCCAAGTTTGGTGGCGTTTAAGAGGTTAGTTGATAAGTATATGGATGAGAAGGGAATGGTTTAGTTAGGAGGGGCATTGCTTTTTATTTTGGTCGGCACAACATCGAAGGCCGAAGGGCCTGTTCTGTGCTGTATTGTTCTATGTTCTATGTTCTATGGATGTCATGCAGAAAATGATTGCATTACATAGCCATATCTCTGAGGAACCAACTATCTATTATTTCTTCTTCATAGAAGCATGTTTTGCTGCTTACATTGGAAGTATCATGTGTATGTTAACATGTATTATATACTGTTTGGAGTAATGAACTCAGGAAGGCAATTACTAGAAAAACACAATGCACAGACTATCTTGGTAGGGAGAGGCCTACGTACTTGGGATATAATATTCTAAATTTTGGATAGAACATTCCCAGGCAAAGAACCACGCAAAAGTTTCCTACAATTACACAACTTGACTATCATTTGTTGGGAAAAAGAGTTGTGAAAGTGCAAAATTTGGAGCAGCCATTCTAGCCAAGTCAGAAAAGTGTCTGTTTTTTAGAAGCACAGCTTTGCTTTTGAATGAACTGGGATTGCTCTCCCTAGAAAGATGGAGGCTGAAAGCCAACCTGATAGAACACTTTTGCACAAATCAACAGGACTATTTTTCCACTCAATGGTAGCACACTTATTTGTGCTTTATTGTCTGAGGAACAGTAATTTTCAAAGTATTAGAATATACAAATTGACAGACAATAAAAAAACTGGCATTTATTCACACTTATTTAATAGAATCATAGAATCCCTACAGTGCACAAAGAGGCCATTGTGGCCTATCACGTCTGCACAGACCACAATCCCATCCAGGCCCTGTCCCTATAATCCCACATGTTTACTCTGCTAATTCCCTCGATATTAAAGGGCAAGTTAGCATGGCCAATCAGCCTAACCGGAACATCTTTGGAATGTGAGAGGAAACCAGAGCACCTGCAGAAAACCCATGTTGACATGGGTAGAATGTGTAAATTCCGTGCAGACAATCACCTGAGATAGAAATGCAAAAGTTCAAGGAGAGTTTTGCATTTGAGGGAAGGGATAGAGAAAGAGACAAAGAGCTCCAGAGAGAGACAGAAACTAAACAGTCTGAAGTGCCTAACAGCCCAACATGATACTTAATATTAAGGAAGAAAGGAGAGATTGTGATTCAGGCTGAAAGTTTGCTTCCTTTGAAGAATTTGATTTCACTAAGAATCTTCAGTTGGTGTCTGTAATTATTGAGGATGAAATCCTCATTCAAAAAGATAACTGTGAAAGTGATATGCCATACAGACAATAGGACGATAATGTTACAGAGTATTTAATCAAGTACAACCATCAATGTGTATGTGAGCTTTTCAGAGAATAATCTGCAAAATATGAAATAGTAAAGAAAGCAACATCAGATGCTTGTGAGCTTGTGCCTCAAGCTTATCAATCAAAGTTTAGAACCAAATGAAAGAGACTTAATTTTTGAGAATACTTGGGAGGAGCAGGTTAGAGAGAATGAGACTGAAGTGTTCCGTTTGGGGAAATTAATAGAGTTATAACGGTAGGACGCAGACTTAAAGCAGTTATACTAGACAGTTTACTCTGAAGTTGAGGCAGAATGTACTCGAGGATACTATTACCATAAAAATAATGCATTAATGAAGGATTAAAGACTGTCTCATGTTCTGGCAGATGAACAGTGGGTGATATACACCATCTGGGCATTGGAATGAAATTTTGACTGTAGCTCTTGAAATTCCAACGAGTGGGCATTTAGGAATTAGGAAAGTATTTCTATTGGCTTAAAGATGTATTCAAATTTTGTCAAACATGTCACATGTTATGTGATATGAAAATTTCCAGCTGTAATTAAACCTGAATCTTTCCTTCTAATTTCAGCATTAGAGGAATGTTTTACTAGAACTCGGATTGATTATGTAGGGCCCCTTCCGCAGACTGTAAGTGGAAATCGGTTTCTGCTGGCAATCGTGGATATCTCCATCAGATTTCCAGAAGAGAAATTCAAGAAAAATGATAGGAAAAGTGATTGTAGAAAAATTGACTGTTTCTTCAGAAGGAACTCTTCAAATGCAGATAATGAAAACTTAGTCTAATTTATAAATCAAAGAACGGGTTTATCAAAGAAACTTCATTACTGTAAACTTGGGGCCTTGCCTTGAGTCACTCCAAGCTCCACACACGTTCTTATTTACAGTGAGTCAATTGGTCGGCTGACTACTACTAATCACTATCATTCTGTAATTGGTTCCGTAGTTTACTGAGTCAGCTGACCTTTACATCTTGTTACCATTGGCCACATTACATCCAATACAAAGTTGATATTCTAACATTGACCAAATGATTTACAAGATATGGATTACTAGATGAAGTACTGCTGGATCAAGGTTGGAACACTGTTGTTTAAAAAAGAAGTGAACAGACTGAGAATAAAGCAGTTTAGGGTATTAGTCGATCGCCCTGAATCACAAGGTGCCTTCGAGGGATGCTATTGGAATTTATAGACTATGATGAGAGCAAATAGTCAACTCTATTCACAGATTGGTATCAAGGGATTTCATCCTTGTTTTTTGCTATTAGAAACATCCCTAATGAGTCAAAAGGATTCCATCCTTTCACATTAGTTTATAGTAATGAAGTCAGGCCACCACTAATGTTGTTTCACGAGAAAATAGTGAGTCAGAGTTCTGAAACTACACTTCTGGACTATGTTATAACATTCAGAGAAAAATTAAGTAAGGCATGCATGCTGACTAGGGAATATCATGGCTAGTGATGAAGACAAGCGTGGATAAAAGGGCAAAGGTTTACTGTTATATGGCTGGGGAAAAGGTGTTAGTAACATTGCCTGAGAGAGGCAAACCATTAAAGGCAAAGTTGGTGAAACTTACCAGATTGTGGAGATGCCGGCATTGGATTGGGGTGGACATAGTGAGAGGTCTCACAACACCAGGTTAAAGTCCTACAGGTTTATTTAGAATCACAAGTTTTCGGAGTGCCGCTCCTTTATCCAATATATACTGTGTTTGTGAACCTATATCCACTCACCTGGTGAACAAGCAGCAAAAGCTCGTGGTTCTAAATAAACCTGTTGGATTTTAACCTGGTATTGTGAGAGAGACTGAGTAATGTAAACCGTTTGGCAAATGCCCCAGCTAAAAAAAAGGATCAGTGAATATGTCATGTAAATAGGCTTAAAAATACCTTGATGTGGAGAATAACCAGAAGGACATATAGGCAGTTGTAAAGAAGGAAAATGGAGTACGTATGAAGTATTCTGAAATCTTTCTTTTAATTAAATTGAACAATGAAGAATCTAACTGATAGTTAAGTTGCATTCCAGAAAAGTGTCAAAAGTGATTTGTAAGAGCTATTGCAGTCATACAATGCCATTTGTGGAATTAAACAGGGGAGGAAAATAGATTTAGCGATGCATGATGTTGATGTGGGGAAATTCTGTTTCAATCAGGCACACTTCTATTGATTGAATCCAGTAAAATTAGCTCAAGTGCAAAAATAAATCAATTCAAGCTTCAGAATTTCATCACAGAGTCCAGTTGCAATGACTGGAGTTTGTCCATCACGATGGTTCTGAAACCACAAAGACTGTGGGCAGAATCTTCTGATTGCGCGCAACTGGAAATTCCCACCCAAGGTCATTGGATCTTTAAAACGGTTCGCCAAATTTTCTGTCCCGCCCGTTATGATTCCCCAGTCGGCCCAATGGGAAAATCCCACCTGACATTGATAACCATGAAGTAACAAAGGCAGTTTCATATCCTATTCCATGATTGGAGGATTTGATTTAATCTGATTTGATTTATTTTTGTCACATGTGTTATATACAGTGAAAAGAATTGTTTCTTGTGTACTATACAGGCAAAGCAAACCACACATAGAGAAGGAAAAGGAAGGGTGCAGAATAGAGGGTTCAGAAGGTGTTGTAACTAGGGTATAGAGATAGATCTACTTAAAACGAGGTAGGTCCATTCAAAAGTCTGAAAAACTGTTCTTGAGTCAGTTGGTATGTATTTTCAGACTTTTGTATCTTTTTTCTGATGGAAGAAGGTGGAAGAGAGAATGTATGGAGTGCGTGAGGCTCTTAATTATGCTGGATGCTTAATAGCAGGATGTGTAGACAGAATCAGTGGATGGGAGCTGGTTTGTATGATGACCTATGCCAATTAATGTCATGCCATTTAGTATGAAGAATGCACTAGCAACATTTCAGAGACACATCAACAGAGTCATTGAAGTACTGAGCAATTGTGCTGTTTATAGTGATGACATAGTAGTATTCAGACAAATATGGGAGGATTTTTTGCAACATTTAAAAGAACTGTTTGATTGACAACAGGAAGCCAATGTTGTTGTAAGTTGGGGTAAAAGTGAATTGGGAAAGACATAAATTAAAAATTTAGGCCATATTGTTGGACATGGTCAAGTGACCTCATGAGATGCAAAAGTAAAAGCTATTGTGGAATTGCAGGAAGTTTTGAGGTATCTAGGCTCAAGTGGATTTTATTTGAGGTTTTTATAAAATATTAGCAGTGTAGTTGCTTATTGACTAGATCATTAACAAAAAAAGAAAAATTCCTTTGGACACTAGAAAATCAGGCCACATTTGACAACATAAAAGTTCCACCAACTACTCTGATCCTTGAAGCACTCATTATATAAAGGAATTTAAGTTAGTTGTTGACACTAGTGATGTGGGTTTATTGCTGAGTTCTTTCAAGAAACTAAATGGGAAATTGTGAAGCTGCTATTTCTGATGGAGGTTGAATGTACATCAGAAGCCATAGGATAACAGACTTTAAGTTTGGCATTAGTTTGGCAACATTTTGGTGTACATTGCAAGCAGTTCTTCAATGACAATCATATGCTGCACACAATATTTTTAGATTTCTGGAAAGGTTTTGTAACCAGAACACCAGATTGTTCTGGAGGAGTTTATTACTGCAACAATTTTATTTACAAATTATATATGTGACAAGATGGGAAAATTAATTGAAGATTGTTTTGTTTTGAAGTGTTCTGAATTTGCACAGCGGAATGAAAATGAGTTTGAAAAGTTCTGCTGTATGCCTTTCCCACCGCAATGAAAGATTTGCCTTGTGGTAATATTATTGGAACTTAGTAATTAAACAACTATAAGGCAGCGTTGCTGAGAGGGTGTTTGCCAATGTATCTAACCAGCTTTGAGGAATGCCCTATGAAGCAAATTTTAGCTGTGTGAATATAATTCAGCATGTTTAAGTTTTCTTTCCTTTTTTAATAATGGTTTTAATTTAGTGTTTAAAATTCCAAAGATGTTGCTGAAATTTGTGCCACCTGAATTCAGTAGACTTTTCTTCTTATTGTCAGAACACAATAGAAAAGGCTGGGATATGTCGGTCAAGTTTTCCCTTTGGAATTTGGTTTGTGCAGTAGTTAACATTTACTGGATCATAACAGAAGTTAATTTATGTTCCTAAATCTTGGAAATTCTCTGACTAGTTTTGTCTTGTATTGTGTGTCTTATATTATGTGATTTAGAAAGTTGATCATTGATTTGAGCTCGTGTTTCTCATTCAGTTTTAAGCTTGCATTCTGTAAGATTCTCACGACTGCTCTGACTCAATGATCATGCTCTTCTCTCATGGAGTCATGTATTGAATGCCTTTCCATTTGAGATATTACTCCTTCTATGCTTTCAGGAGTGTAAGACATTGTTCCATGGAGAATGTTTGGAATGGACACTATGAATCAATAGTACAGAAGGAGGCCATTCAGACCATAAAGTCTGTACTGACAACAATCCCATTCCAGGCCCTATCACCACAATCCCCATACATTTACTATAGCTTATCCCCCTGACACTAAGGGGCAATTTATCATGGCCATTCCATCTAACCTGCATATCTTTGGACTGTGGGAGGAAACCAGAGCACCCAGAAGAAACCCATGCAGACACAGGGAGAATGTGTACACTCCTCACAAACATTGACCCAAGCTGGGAGTCCCGCCCGTGTCCCTGGTCAGTTAAAAGAACTGCGGGTGGGAGAGGGATTTAGATAGTAATTGAAATCACTGTGTTACTTGGGTCTATGCCAAAACATTGATGCGATATCACATGATATGGTGGCTATCTTCAGAGACAGACTGAATTCCATCATAGAAAGGGAGAGGAGTCCAGGCTAAACAAAGCTATCAGACTGCTGTTAATTAGACAGCTAAAATGCCTCATTGCTGTATCTTGAAAGAGAAACATGGACCTGCTTTCCTCTACCATGTTCTAATCTGCAAGGAGCCATCAGAACTGCTGAGCTACCTCTGCAATTTCAAATCCTTCACTTCAGATAAAGTATCTACACAACAACAAAACAACAGGCTGGTACCAGAACAGAAATTCAATTTTAGTGTTGGAATTACTGTTTCTGTCTCCATCTGTACCCAGTTTGAAGCGTGTGAGAGTGCGAGAGATTGAGTGAGATGACGTCCTTTCTCTTTAATCTTCAGGACAAGACTGAAAAAAATAAACCAACCCTTTCCTTTATGGATAAAAAAAACTGCTGCCAGGTTATTTAAGATGACACGATTCCTGTGTGGATGAGAAATACACAAATACACACATCCACAAGCAAATCTATTTGGGACTAAATTCTCCAGCCTTGTCCACAGCTGGGATTCTCCAATCTCGCTGCTCTGAATGGAGAGTGCCAAATTCTCCATTTTGCTGGCAGCAGCAATTTGAACTGAATGGCTGGAGAATTCCCACCTTGATCAGGGGCAATGAAAGATAACATCTTAAAGTTTCTGCGACAGTCACTTTATGGACTAGGAAAGTAGAGTTTGTGAGAATTGGGCAAATGGTGAGTTGGTAATATCTCTAAGATCAATATCTCTGGATTAGAGTGCACACATCAGTCAAAAAAATACTGTTTTGGATATTTACTCACTCTTGCTAGATCGTGTTGGATGGTCTGGATTAGCCCATTTTCAGTAACTTGCTCATTCCTTAAAAGCATTGCAGATAGCCAGATTAATCCCTTCTACTGATTATTTTTGCTGGTTCTATGGATGGGATATTGGTTCAGGGCTCAGCTCTCAGTCCTGATGTGGAAAAGTAGGGAAAAGTGATGTGGAAAATGTGAAAAGTTAATTGACCTTTTCACAGTTGTGCAGTTTCATATGATCATAATATTTATAAAAATACTGTAACTTGTTCCAAAGAAAATCAATTATATTTCTTTAATTTACTTCTTGCAATTTATCTTTTCCAGATTAAAACGCAAGGTCACGGTTACATCAGAATACACGCTCCTTGGTTTGTCCTCAGTCGAGAGGCTGAATTTCTAAAAGTAAAAGTTCAGACCAAAGAGGTGGGTTGTAACCTGACAGCAGCTCGACTGTCTGTTCCCCTGTTGAAAAAATTAATAACTGGCAGAAATGTTTGGTTCTGTAGCGGCATGGCTAATGATCCTGGTTGAATTACGTGGAGTTCGTACAAGACAAAAGCAAAAGAGTGCAGAGGCTGGAATCTGAAACAAAAGCAGAAAATACTGGAAAACCTCAGCAGGTCTGACAGCATCTGTGGAGAAAACAGAGCCAATGGTTTGATCCTTGATGACCCTTCATCACAGCTGTATGGAGTCATCCATTGATTCTGTTCTCTCTCCACAGGTGTTGTCAGACCTGCTGAGGTTTTCCAGCACTTTCTGTTTTTGTTGGAGTTTATACAAGTTGTCTGCATGGGTTTCTTCTAGGAGCTCCAGTTTCCTCTCACACATGGGTGGGTTTGGTGAATTGGCCATGGCAAATTGCCCCTTAGTGTCAGGAGGATTAGCAGGGTAAATATGTGGGGTTATGGGGTTAGGGCCAGGGAGGGATTGTTGTCGGTGCAGACTCAATGGGCCAAGTGGCCTCCTTGTGCACTGTAGGCAATCCATGTTTTCATGATTCTAAATATTAATATAATTGTGTGACGTATTATAATTTTGTAATGTGACAATGTGATGGTGATATGTTATGGAAGTGTGATGTTGGCTTATTAGGATATTTTATCATTGTTTGTCTTGTAATACGGCACGTTGTGTGGTATTGTTTTGTTGGGCCACTGGGTAGTTGGGTGTTGTGATACTATCATTCTGAGATATTATGCTATTGAAATGTGGGATATTATGACTTTCTGGCAGTGTGATATTGAAATGTGGGGTATTGTGTTGTATGTATATACTTTTATAATGCTGGGATATTATGGCAGTTTTTAAAAATTCTGACATCAGTATTGATTAATGGAAATGACATATCGTAATTGGAGATCTCCTTTGAGTTCATCATTAATGTGTATTTTTTTAAAATTGAAATTGGGAGTTAAATGTTTCTTCTCAGAAACAATCATGACTTGAATTTGAAAGTAAATCAAATGTTAAGGATAGCTGACATTTCCAATCTACACTCAATTCAACTATTGATGGGGTGATTCTCACAAAAAAAGTTCTAAGTGCTGAATTTGCCGGAAAACTGGTGTCAATCATGATTGTGTTTTCAGTGCCAGTTTACACTGGAATCTCCTACACTGCAATGTTAATGCCACAGTCATGAATATAATTAAAAGCTCGGTGGAGTGGGGTCTATTCACGCCAGTGGCTGATTGTTCCGGAACAGTCCAGTGGCCCTAAGCTGTCAGACTCCAGTTTGCTTGGCAGCTCAATTGCTGCCCTGCTCAGGACACATGCAGTACTGTCCCCTCTGCCGCTCCCCCCCCACCCACGGCCTGACCATGGCCACCGCGAGCGTTCCCGGGCCAACTCCGACATCCCTATTCTAGAGCACCCCAATCTCCAGCCCTTCTCCCAGCAGCGATGGTGCCCCCAAACACCACCTTGGCCTACCCACCACCCCTACCAGAGGCAGAACCACCACCACCTCCCCCTCACCCTCCTTAAGAGACAGACAACCAGCCCTCACCTCAGCAGTGCCCCTCCCTGACAGATCAACCCGTAGTCGGCCCCGAATGCCAGTCCGAATACCTGGGGGGGGCATTGATTGCCCCTCCTTCACTACACTGAGGCCTCCTGCTATTTTCCCAAGAGTGGGAAGCGAGTCTGAACCCTACCGGAGTAAAATTGTGCTGCCGAGAAAGGAGATTCTAGCATGCCTGGAGACTTCAGTCCTGGCCCCAATAATGACATTAAAATAAGATTAAAATCAGATTAAAATGACCTACCTACTAGTCCTGCTGGTTTACAGTGTGGTCTCAATGTGCCGGATATCCAATGCTCAGAGATGTGCGTACGTCGGGAACGCGTGCATGAATCCCGCAAATCAGCACACACATGATTTTCCTGACACAGCTCATTAAAAAATTAACTGTCGGGATGGGACAATTGCCCTCCGGGTTTCTGATGTCCAGCAATGATGACTAGAAGCACAATAGAGATAGATTTCTCGTTTTTCTGAGATGTCAGTATAAAAGATAGTCTATGGAATACTGATCTAATCTCACAGCTGTTCTTGGAGTGGATTGTTAGATAGCTTTTCTAATTTAATGTCTTTAGTACCGTTAAAGAGAGTTCAATTTAATGGTTTTGTTTTTAAAGTGTGTAAAATGTCTTACAATTTATAAAGATATGTAACAATTGATTTAAAGTTATGCCACAATTATTAATCTCATTTTATTTTGCCAACAAACAGACAGTTAAACTCACTTTCCATCCAACATAAATCCTTTGCAGATGTTAGTATTGAGTCCTCAGCTATGGCTCAGTGATATTGTAATTGTTTTTAAGTTTGAAGGGTGTGTGTTCAGATCCATTGCCATATTCTTGAGAGCAAACAGAGACTGAACTGACAGTTCAGTGTAGTGGGTGAGGGAGTGCTGCACAGCCAGAGGTACAGCCTTTCAAGCAAACTATTCAACCTGGGCCCTGTCTACTCTTACAGGTGGATGACAAAACCCTAGGTTGGGATTTTGAAGTAAAATGTGAGAATTATCCCTGATATCACAGCCAATAATTATCCCTCAACCAACATCACAAAAACAGACTTTCTACACATTATTAGATTGTGATTTGTGAAAATTTGGTGGCACAATGGTTTGCATTGCTGCCTCAAAGCTCCAGGGATCTGGGTTCAATTACAGCTTTGGGTCACTGTCTGTGTGGACTTTGCATGGGCTTCTTCTGGATACTCTGGTTTCCTCCCAGAATTCAAAGATGCACAGGTTAGATTGATTAGCCGTGGTAAATTGTCCCTTAGTGTTAGGGTGATTAGCAGGGCAAATATGTAGGGTTATGGGAATAGGACCTGGAGTGGGATTGTTATTGGTGCCAAATAACCTGCTTCTGTACTGTAGGCATTCTATGATTCTGTGTTTCCAAGATTAAGAAGTCTCACAACACCAGGTTAAAGTTCGACGGATTTATTAGGTAGCAAAAGCCATTAGCTTTCGGAGCACTGCCCTTTGTCAGGTTACTCACCTGGTGAAGGGACAGTGCTCGAAAGCTTAGTGGTTTTTGCTATCAAATAAACCTGTTGGACTTTAACCTGGTGTTGTGAGACTTCTTACTGTGTTTACCCCAGTCCAACATTGGCATCTCCATATCATGTTTCCCAGATTACAACAGTGACTACATTTTGAATGGATTTAATTGGCTGTAAAATGCTTCTGAAGACATGAAGGACAATTCTTTCTTTCATAGTTTTGATTTTGAATTTTAAACTAAAATGTGCAAATAAGTTAAGACAGAATTTCTCAAAATAATCACTTAAATTCTCCAAGTCATTTTTCTTGCAGTCAATAAGAATGCAGCAAACTGCAAAACTGAACAAAAATATCAATTACAAGAGGGAAAAATCTGAGCCAGGAGAAACTATAATTCTTTTCCCCTCAACATACCAACTAAAACAGAAATCTAATTCAGTTCCAAAAAATTTGCAAAAACATTTTAAAATTGACTCCCAAAATTTCCAAGCTCTTTTAAAATTTTGACCTCTTGGGGCCTGGTGTTGTTTAACAGGGCCTACGACTCCTGTGATCCACTCCCAATTATTGTAAACCCCTGCTGCTCAATGGTTTTGTGTTTCTAGCGCACATTGACTTAATAAAACTCAGTTCCCCACACATGCTTAGTTTCCCATTATAATAAAAAAAGATAAATTACTGCAGATGCTGGAATCTGAAGCAGAAAGTGCTGGAAAAAAAATCAATAGGTCTGATAGCATCTGCGGAGAGAGAATAGAACCAACCTTTTGAATCAAGACTTTAGCCAGAGTTAAAGACAAAGAAAATAGGACAAGTTTTATATTATGAGTGTGAGGGGGTGTAGGAGAAGGGGCTGTAGTTGGACTAAGGGAATGTAAATTGTGATGATAAAGGCTGAGAATGGTGCTCAGAATGTCCATTAAGAGACCAGAATGTGTGAATGGCCACAAAAAGGTCGAGATTGTCAGTTGGCACTGGGTGGGGGCTAAAAAATCAGATAGAAAGCAAATTTCAGAAGTGGAAAAATAAAATTAAGAATATGAAGTAATAAATGTGGAATAATAAGATGGAAAGAAGACATGAAATAAAATATATGGAAATTGGGTGAAAGTGGAGAAAAGATTCATTCCCTGAAGATGTTATTAATTTCCCATTGCTGCTTTCACATTTATCACTTCCAAATTTATCTCTTCAACACTAAGTAGCTACAGTGTAAACCTGTTTAATGATGAAAAACTACCTTATGCCTGTTACGTTATGATGCGGAGATGCCGGCATTGGACTGGAGTAAACAAAGTAAGAAGTCTCACAACACCAGGTTAAAGTCCAACAGGTTTATTTGATAGTAAACATCACTAGCTTTCGGAAGGCTGCTCCTTTGTCAGGCGAGTGGAAAGTTCTGATCGGAAACAGGGCACATAAAGGCACACATAGTTTACAGAATACTGATTAGAATGCAAGTCTTCACAGCTAATCTGCTATTCAAGTCTTAAAGGTGCACTGAATATCTGACCCCAAACCATGTGGAGGGTAGCTGGAAATGCACTAAGTGGTAATTTATTAGCTGAAAGTTTACCATGCCACAGGGATTGGACATGGGAAGGTCCATTGACCTCAGGTGGGATGTTACGGTTTCGGGATGAGCCAGGTCGTAAAATCCCACTCTTCTTTTTGAGCCTGAAATGTGATTATTTCTAAATTATAGGAACCAGAATATAAAACATGGCAGTGAGTGACTTATGAGTTAAACAAATTAAAAAAGTCAACCCAGATTTGGCCCAAAAAGGGAGGGGGAAAAAGAAACTGAGTAGGTTCTGGCTATTGCAGTAATAAACACCCAGCTCCAGCTCTGATTTAATTGCAAAGTTGGTGATGTGGTGAGGTATTTGAGAAATTTAAGCATATGTGCAATCTGGTATTCAGTAGCTTTCTAAATGGCATGAGCAAAGCATATGTGGCAGAACCAGCCTTGTACTTCATTTGATTTATTATTGTCACATGTACTATTATACAGCAAAAAGTATTGTTTCTTGCGCATTACATCAACAAAGCATAATGTTCCTAGAGAAAATCTGAAAGAAGGCAGAATGTATTGTTACAGTCGTAAGCAGAGTGTAGAGAAAGATCAACTTAATGCAAGGTAGGTCTATTCAAAAATCTGACAGCAGCAGGGAAGAAGCTGTTCTTGAGTCAGTTGATAGTCAGACTTTTGTATTTTTTTCCTGACGGAAGATGGTGAAAGAGGGAATGCCTGGGGTGGTTGGGATCCTTAATCATGCTGACTGCTTTCCCTGAGGCAGCAGGAAGTGTAGACAGATCAATCGGTTGGTAATGGAATCTTCCGGTCCCACTGCTGGTCAACGGCATCTCCTGTTGCTCGCACTCTTCGTTGTTGGGGAACATGTGGTGGGGCGTCACCATTGGCAGGACCAAAGCACACCACTGGCAGGAATAGCTGGAAAACGCCTCCAATGCCTCCTGTCACTTCAACACTTGTTCCTTGCTCTGTGTCCTGATGTGTGCTTTCCTATAAACGTTAAATTAGATTTAGGGTTAGAGTTAGTGGCACAGTAGCACAATAGTCAGCGCTGCTGCTTCACAGCTCCAGGGACCTGGGTTTAATTCCTAGCTTGGGCCATTGTCTGCGTGGAGTTTGCACATTCTCCTCGTGTCTGCGTGGGTTTTCTCCAGGTACTTTGGTTTCTTCCCACAGTACAAAGATGTGTGTGTTAAGTTGATTGGCCATGCTAAAATTGTCCCTTAGTGTCCTGAGATACGTAAGTTAGAGGGATTAGCAGGTAAGTATGTAGGGATATGTGGATAGTGCCTGGGTGGGATTGTGGTCGGTACAGACTCGATGGGCCAAATGGCTTCTTCTTACACTGTAGGGTTTCTATGATTCTATGATGATATTTCTGCCCACTGTCACTGGTGGAACTCTACATATACCTACAGTTCAGATTACAAAGCCCACACCCCAGTGCACCTTGTTTGTGTTACAGACTTCAATGCAGAGCTGTTTAGAGAAGCCAAACTTTGGGAAGCTGCCTCAGTTTTTTCAAAGCTGTTGATTGGCTGTTGCGATGTGGCCTATTGGTGAAGTAATCCTTTATTATATTGTGAAATTGTGTGGAGCTTCAATCAAAGTGAAAAAAGGCAGAATTAAACACTACGTAATTTGAAATATACTATTATGGATTATACAATGCTAGTACATCAAGATTATTTCTTTGTAGATTTCAGTGTAAAATGTAAAACATGTTTCTGTATTTGGTGCAATTTTCAAATGATTGAGAAATTTTGAGGAAGTTTTATGGTTGGTCAGAAAGTACAGTTCTCGGTTAGCTTGGATGAGAAAGGCTTGCCTCTGTTTAAAGTTTATTTATTAGTGTTAAACGAGGCTTACATTAACACTGCAATGAAGTTACTGTAAAAATCCCCTGGTGATCACACGCTGCGGCACCTGTTTGGATAGACAGGAGGAAAATTTAAAGTCTAAAGTTCAAAGTTTGCTTGTTGGTGTCACAAGTAGGCTTACATTAACACTGAAATGAAGTCACTGTGAAAATCCCTAGTTGCCACATTTTCCAGCACTTGTTTGGGTACACTGAGAGAGAATTCAGCATGGTCAGTACACCTAACCACACGTCTTTGGATTGTGGGAGAAAACCAGAGCACCCGGAGGAAACCCACACAGATACAGGGAGAATGTGCAGGTGCACAGACAGTGACCCAAGCCAGGAATCAAATCTGGGTCCCTAACACTGAGAGGCAGCAGTGTTAACCACTGTGTCATCATGTTGCCCCAGCGGATTCCTATGACTGATCATAAGTTTGAAGCAAAATTAATGCTCAAAGAGGTAGAAACATCAATTAGCAAATGCTAATTGACCCGCTAGTTTGGGTGCTTTAGCAGGAATTTTTCTGTAATACTGTCACGACATAATTTTAAATATCTCAGTTGGAGTTGCTATTCAAGTCCTGAGTTGGCAATTTATTTGTTATTGGATTTCAAAGGTAGACCTTTAAGCAGCTTGAGGCAATTTGTGTCCTAAAGATGTAGGTCAGCTCTCATGGGCGATTATCTCTGCACTGAACCAGCAATCTGTTCCCAGAATCCATTGGGAAATTAACTCCTGTATTACATATCAATGACAAGCTGTGGCACAATGTTAAAGAATTAGAACTAAGTTGTCCGGAATATTTTCAACCTGTCAAAAAATATTTTTGACTTATTTACCACCTAAAGAGATTTCAATATTTGAGTTTGACTGTTTGAGAGAGAGGGATAGCCACTAATACACAATATTAAAAAAGATAGCCACTGTAAGGTTTATCATGAATAGTTATTGCTACTGTAGGACTTAAGAAGATAAAGATGGAGGCATGGATCATGCAACCTTTCAAGCCCGCACCGCCTTTCAGTAAGATCGTGGCTGATCTTATTTTGACCTCAATGTAATATTCCTGCTCATTTCCTAGAACCTTTGACTCCCCAGTAGTTCAAGAATTTGGGCTGAACTTTCTGACCTCGCTCACCGTTGGGATTCTCCTATCCCATTAATGTGAATGATGATTTGGCTGAACTTCAAATTCTCCGTTCTTGCTGGCAGTGGTGGAATGGTGTAAATGGCCAAAGAATTCAGGCCTCCATCTGTCTCAGTCTTCAATATATTCAGTGACTCACTCTACCTTCCTTTCTGCACCCTCTCCTTTCCTTCTCCCCTATGTACTCAATCAATAGTATGTTTTGTCTGTACAGAATGTTTTGTATGTTTTGTCTGTACAGTGCATAAGGAACCATAATTTCCACTTTATCCCAATTAGTGAGGCACTAATGCTAACCACTGTCCCTATTTTTATATTCTACCCCGCCTTTGCAATAAACACCAACTTTCCATTTCTCTTCCTGATTAGTCACTGTAGCTGCATGCTAACTTTTTCTGCTTCATGCATGAGAACACTCAGAACACCCAGAGTTGTCTGAAATCTTTCTCTATTTAAAGAGTAGAGATATGGGGATGTGGAGGTTCCTCCGGTGCACAACCACCTGGAGGGGGCAGATGTTTTGGGCCATGGTTCAGTTGCTCGCAGCTGGAGAATGTGAAGAATATATTCATTGTCCATTTATGAGTGCTTCGGGCCACATTTGCTTCTTGAACCTTTATTTTGTCCCTCCATTGATCACTGGGTCTGCCAATACACTGGTAGATTGTATTGGCATGACCATATGCTGCATCCCAATCCAGGAACTTTGATATTTGTAGTTCCTATGCCTTGTAAAAGGTGACTGGTGTTTTCAGTCCCAAAATGCCATCGAGGAACCTTTGGGAAACAGTTGGTTTTTGCAATACCAAAGGCCAGGCCTACTTTCCAATCATTCCAGCAGATTCCCAACTAATTTAAAACAGGAGAGCATGGGAACAACATGGATTTTGTTTAACAGCTGCGAAAAGTTCATCTATTCATATCACAAGTTAGCTTGTGTTAACACAGCGATGAAGTTACTGTCAAAATCCCCTAGCCACCACACTCCAGCGCCTGTTTGGGTATATTGAGGGAGAATGTAACATGGCCAATGCACCTAACTAGCACATCATTCAGTCTGTGGGAGGAAACCAGAACGCCCGCAGGAAACCCATGGAGACATGGAGAGAACCTACAAACTCCATACAGACTGTGACCCAAGCTGAGAATTGAACCAGGTCCTGGCACTATGAGGCAGCAGTGCTAATCACTGTGCCACCATACTGCCCTGGTGAAAGACTGTATTTGTGGCACTACTTAATAATAAAGATGGCAGCATAGTGGCACAGCAGTTAGCACTGCTGCTTCACAGACCCAGAGACCTGGGTTCAATTCATGCCTTGGGTGACTGTCTGTGTCGAGTTTCTACATTCTGTCTGTTTCTGCATGAGTCTCCTCTGGTTGTTCTGGTTTCCTTCCACAGTCCAAAGATGCGCAGATTAGGTGCTTTGGCTGTGCTAAATTCTCCCTTAGTGTCCCAAGATGTATAGGTTAGGGAAATTAGTAATGGTAAATGTGTGGGGTTACAGGGTTAGGGTGGGGAAGAGGGCCTGGATAAGATACTCTGAGACAATCACTGCAGACCCGATAAGTCAATTGGCCTCTTCTGCACTTCTTTGATTGCAGAGAAAGGTGGCATGGTGGCACAATAGTTAGCATTATTGCCTACAGTGCCAGGAACCTGGGTTCAATTCCCGCCTCAGGTCACTGTTTGTGTGGAGTTTGCATATGTTTCCTCCAGGTGCATAACAGCCAGCATAATCAAGGACGCTACACAGTCCAGACATAATCTCTTCTATCTTCTTCCATCGGAAAAAAGATACAATAGGCTGAGGTCACATACCAACTGATTCAAGACTTTCTCTGCTGCCTTCAGACTTTTGAATAGACCCACCGCATATTAAGTTAAGCTTTCTCAACACCCTGCCTATGACTATAACATTACATTCTGTGCTCTCTCCTTTCCTTCTTTATGAACTATATAGTGTGCAAGAAACAGTACTTTTCACTGTAAACATGTGACAATGTAATAAATCAAAGCAAATCAAAATAACATTGCCTTGGTGAAATGTTGAAAAAATAGTTCTGCTAATTGCTACTGGACGGAGTGAAACTCAGCCTAATAGATCCTCAGTTTTATTTTTCATTTAGATATGCAGATACTGAACAGAATCACAAGAGCTGAAGAACTTCCAGCAAACTAATAAAATACTTATTAAAGAAGAAAAGATTAACTATATAACATTACTCCTTCACCACAGCCATATGTTTACACATTGGCACAGATTAATAAGGATAGCACAAGTTATAAAATCTATTTTATACTCTAATGTTCTCATTATGTACATAGTCATTTTAACCAGTAAATAAACTATGGTTGGGTGCCCCATACACTGTACCCAATGACAAATGCTGTTCAAATAACTGTTATGAATTTGTCATTAATTCCTCCACATGCATGTCTCATTGTGATCCAACTGGCTAGAAATATGTAGATTAGAAAGATTGCAATATTAATCAATGTGTAATTTTAATTTGATGCTTACACTACCATTTTGGAGTTCAATGCCCCAGCTAACACCTTTTTCTTAACAGTAAGTAGTCTCACAACACCAGATTATAGTCCAATAGATTTATTTGGTAGTACAAACTTTCAAAGCACTACCCCTTCATCAGGTGAGAGGGTCTTTTTCTTAACAGTTGCTGAAGTCAGACAGTGAGTGGACTTTGTCCAGACATCGAAGATTCTGCACGGATCCCATTTTCCTTGTAACATTGGTGCATTCCCCTGGCATGACAGGGAGAGTGAGCAGAGGTGACCATCAGGAAATTGGACATTCTGGGTCTCTGTCGCTATCTTTATGTTTCTGTAATACTGCCTGGCCAGGGGGATGTTCATGAGTATCTGAAAGGAGAAAGAGACATGGGCCAGGCTGTGGTGAGGGGAGTGGGGGAAGCAATAGGCATATGCTGATACCATGTGTACCTTGTAAATCTGGAGACTGTGTGACGAGGAAGAAGTGAGATATGAGAGGGAGAATTATGTATAAAGAAACCATTGTCTTTGATAGTTTAAATCCTGCCACTGCTCGTGTTATTAGTTTTGGTCAAACTAATAATGCCAAGCATCACCTTCTCCATGGAAATAAAGGATGTATATCCATGTTTATCCCTTGACAATTAGATGCTTCTGTCTAATTATTTACTAATTTTCCTGCAAGAGAGACTAGTGTGTCAGTTAGTGTGATGAAATGTGTTTGGGTATTGTAACTGTCAAAGCTGAATAGCTGGCAATGTGTGGAAGAGGGAAGATGTGGGTATGAGGCTTTTAACATTATTAAGTATGAGGTGAAGCTCTGAATGTTAGATACGAGCCCTAATCAATACTGTTAGTACGTAGGGTTGTAGTGAATTGAGCAGTGTCTGAGACTGGTGGATCTCTTGGTAGGATGTGGCTTCTGAAAATGCCTACATTGAAAAAAAATTTTGATTTATTGGTCACAAGTAAGACTTACATTAACATTGCAATGAAGTTACTGTGAAAATCCCCTAGTCACCACATTCTGGCATCTAATCAGATACACTGAAGGAGAACTAAGCATAGCCATGCACCTAATCTGCACACCTTTGGACAGTGGGAGGAAACCAGAGCACCTGGAGGAAAACCATGCAGACATAGGGAAAACGTGCAAACTCCACACAGACAATCATCCAAAGCAGGAATCAAACCCATGTCCCTGGTGCTGTGAGTCAGTGGTGCTAACCACTGTGCCACTCTCCCCATTGGTCAATTGTCCTTGATCAATCGTGTATGGTCATTGAATTCCTGGGGACATTGCAACTAGATGCTGAAGGTTAGACTTCTGGCATTGACTGAAATGACTGTCTGGCTCCGCTGCCGCTGCAGTGTTTGCCTAAAAAACCTCTTGAGCCCCTGTGGATAGAGGACCTCACTCCTTTCCTACACAAAGGCCTCCAGCAGGAAGTCTCAGAACTGTTGAGTTCACACGTCCTCCACTTGAACTATTAATCATTCTTCCTCAGTTCATTGTACCCTCCCCCAGTGATTTTTAGATGCACTTCCCCTTCACACGGTGAAGTCTGACTTTAAACCATGCAGCCATGCTTTAAGTGGGGCTAAGTTTAGGTTTTTTTTTTAAGTTTATTTATAAGTGTCACAAGTAGGTTGACATTAACACTGCAATAAAGTTACCTTGAAAATCCTCAAGTTGCCACACTCTGGCACCTGTTCGGGTACACTGAGGGAGAAATTAGCGTGGCCAATGTACGTAACCAGCACATCTTTCAGACTGTGGTGGAAATCAGAACATCTGGAGGAAACTCAGGCAGACATGGGGAGAATGTGTAATTGTACACAGACAGTAACCCAAGTCAGGAATCAAATCTGGGTCCCTGGCACTGTGAAGCAGCAGTGCCAACCACTGTGCAACTAGCAAACCTGCATGCCTGATGAGGAGTGAACCCACTTAGCAGTATGTTTATCACTGGACTGCAGTCATTTAAATTAGCATGAAACACACGGTTTGTGTGTTGGTTGCCGGAGTGCTGGTTAATCACGCATCACAATCGCAATGCCTGTTATAAGAGGCTATCCAGTTTTGTCCCCTTTATTCTGGGCTAATTGGCAAAGTGCCTCTTCTGTTTCTGTATTATTCCTCTCAATTCTACTTATCGTGCTGTTTGACTTGTTATAGATCAAATGTACAATCAGATAAACAGACTCAAATCAAGTAATTTGAATAGAATAAAATTACGAAAGGAACTTTTGTGATCAAGCTTTTGGAATACTGTTATTTTAATGTAAGAGCTGTCTCGAAATTCTTGGCAGCCTTGCCAACAGGATCATGGATTGTGGAACAGGAGCAATACTAAATTATTTACACATTGATATTGGATACTGTGTGACAGTGGATTAAATTGATCAGTTAGTGGGAATTGAGATTTTAAAAATGATTTGTAAGGCTCCTATCTTGATATGAGGCTCTGATTCTATGCCATAATACCCAATATGTGCCCTTACCATAAGTAGCCCTGTCTATGTTGTAGGTATTTATGTGGCTGAACCATATGATTGATGAAACATCTCATGTCTAACAATTTAGATTTATAGCAAGATATATCCTTATTTGAAATGGCATCATATGTTTCTTATGTTTTTCCTGAGTTAGTAACAAAATTGATAACCTCAGGATTTCCAGCAGTCTTGGTCATCTACTTGGATTAAATGCTACAATCACTCACTAATAAAGCTTAATTTTGATATATTTTATTATTACCTATCAATATTCTCTTTGAGATATGCAATTCCATCAAAATGCCCAGCTGGTGCTTGAAGTTACCAGATATATATTTTTCTCCACCCAGATGGTGGTGAATGTGTGGAATTCCCTATCACAGAATGTAGTTGAGGCCAAAACATTGTGCGAATTCAAGAAAAAAATAGATATATCTCTTGAGGCTGAAGGGATCAAGGGATACGGGAAGAAGGATGGAATCAGGATATTGAATTTGATGATCAGCCATGATCATAATGAATGGAGGAGCAGGGCTGAATGGCCCACACCTGCTTCTAGTTTCTATATGTGTTTCTATGGCAAATAAAATTTCCAGTTTGGGGAGAGGTTTGTGCATGTTTCTAATCATGCTTTTAAAGGAAGTTGCAGAGAGCAGGGTGAAAAAATTAAAATAATAAAAAAAATGAAGATTTCTTTTCATAATACACTGTTTGAAAGTGTTAAGTAGAGAAAAACCATTCTCTTTGGAAAGCAATGACTGTTTTGGGTGTTCCCATTTGCCTGACGTTCATTTGAGCATTCAAGCTTTCATTCTTTCTCAGGTTCTTGAAATGAAACAGGAGGAAGGAATCATAGCGAAGGTGAATGCAATCTTTCGAAAGTTCGCCAAACCTTTACAGCCCAAGGTTGGACTGATGTCCCTGGCAGACAAACACTTGTCACATCCCTTTTCCAGGGACAAGATGCATTTGTGAGTAATTCATACAGAAAGGCATTGGGGAGGGGGAGAGGGAGAGGGTATTTTCTGCTCCTGTTTTCGAGGGCTTGGGATGGGTGGCGGGGGTTAGACAACTTTATGGGGGGGTCTCATAATGAGTT